>JARQOD010000001.1:748975008-749017150 GCA_033576555.1 Oophaga sylvatica | reverse complement strand
GATACTCAGTAATTGTTCTACCAAACTAATGCAACTCATAGTCAAATATGAGAGTAATAAATTGGAGGATATTCAGAAACAAATGAATGATGCAGATACTGCGCTCACTGAATTTAAATTGTTGGCTCAGTATGACTCACTTGTGGCTAAAATGCAAGATAATGTCTCTAGCCTAGAAAAGGATATCATGGACCGGAAAAAACGAAAATTTTCTCATGATCTAAGAGACTATTCAACCAAGAAAGTCTATGACTGGGGCCATTGGGAGCGGGGTCATAGAACTCCCAAATCTATTTTAAAACGCAACCATGCTCTCAACGAACCGGTATCTAAACCACATGTCTGTTTTACATCCTCTGAGTTGGACTCATCTGACAATAATCTGAGTGTTTCCTCTAATGACAGTGTTCACCACACAAAGTTTTTTCGTCATTCAAAAAACGTAAAAGGCGGGGTGGCAGAAAACACCGACAAAGATCATGTCATGATTACACGCCGCAGGAAGAATTATCGCAAATAAGAAACCATGATAATGTCTTGAATTTATCTGCACGAGACTTTACCAAAACGCAATTAAATGTTTTGTCCTTAGGTCTGAATTTTGTGCCCGATCAGAATTTCAATCTTTTTTCTACTATTTTGGACGTCAATAAGTTTATGCGAGACCTTACCATCAAAAAGCATTTTCTAAATCATTCTGATGAGACCTCTTTGCAGGAGTCGCTGACATATAATAATGAATTTACTGACTTGTCTTTCAGAGAACAGGTATCTCTCAACACTTTGTTTAGTTTGTCTACTCATTCCTATGATAATTAATCTGATACCATTCATGCACCTGTGTTTAAAACAAAAAGTCCCTCTTTTTATCCCATTCAATCCAGGCCTGATTGCATGACTAAATGCCAGGAGGTGATAGAGAGGGATTTAAAAATCCTTCATGATAGGGTTAAAATGGGCAGCAGCAGAAATCATTCCAATTTAACAAAAGCCCAGAAAACTGCATTAGATGAGATCAAAAGTATGTCAGATATAATAATTAAAATGTCGGACAAGGGTGGCATGGTAGTTATCCTGAATAAAGAGAATTATCATTCTCAAATTATGTCTCTCTTGTCTGACAGTGATGTATATGAAAAACTCCATACAAATCCTACTGATAAATTTAAAAGTGAGATTATCCAAATTATCAATGAGGGTTTCAGCCTTGGCATTTTAACCAAAAAACAAACTGATTATCTTACAGTGTCTCATCCTATTATCCCTATCATGCATGGTCTCCCAAAAATTCACAAGGATATGAAAATCCCCCCCATGAGACCTATTGTCTCAGGGATTGGATCTTTAAATGAACATCTGGGTGAATGGGTTGACTCACTACTTCAACCACTAGTACAAATCACTCCTGGTTATATTAAAGATTCTAAAGAAGTGCTGAGAATGTTTTCCAAGAAAATCTGGTCTAAAGAAAATACTTGGTTATGTTGTGATGTGACTTCTTTATATACCTGTATACCTTACAATGTTGCCATGACAGCGCTGCAGTTTGTCTTAACGAAATTCAGTAATTATTCCCAGGATCTCATTAATTATATTTTACAAGTTATTCAATTTTTATTAACCCACAATTTTTTCTCATTTGACAATAAATTTTTTTTACAAAAATCTGGCGTGGCGATGGGTGCGAAATTTGCGCCATCCCTAGCTAATCTTGTTATGTCATATTGGGAATATTTTTTTTATTTTTTCAGCTACTAATCCATTTGTTGACTCGATTGCTTGGTATGGTAGATATATTGATGATTTACTCATCATTTGGAGTGGTGATGTACCTGCCATATCCAGATTTATTGATTATATCAATTCTAATTCATTCAACATACATTTTACTCATAAATTTCATCATAACAAAATTTCTTTTTTGGATCTTGATTTATATGGGGTACATGGCTCTGTTATTATTACTAAAACGTTCAGCAAACCTTGTGCTGGTAATTCTATCTTGCATGCAGCAAGCAGTCACCCCAAACACACTATCAAATAGATTCCTTTGGGTGAATATACCAGAATTTTGAGAAATCGCGATCCTGCAGCTTTGGAAACGGAATTTAATTGTGTGGATACAAGATTAAAAAACAGAAATTATCCTAAATGGTCATTAAAAAGAGCACGAACAATTGTAAGTAATAAAAACAGAGAGGATCTCATTAGTGGAGGGCGACAACAAAAAAATGATCTTGCAGTGAAACCATATTTTTGTGCTCAGTATAGTCCTCAATTTGGGGACATCAAAAAAATCATTTTGAGATCGCTGCCTATTTTATTTGAAGATCCCTCTCTTGCCGACATTCTTTCATCAGGTATTAATGTTGTTTCAAGGAAAGCGCCATCTATTGGTAACAAAGTTTCTCCAAGTATGTTCAGTAATAATTTCTCTTCTCATAAAACATCGTGGTTAGAACATAAAGGTTTTTATAAATGTGGCCACAATAGATGTGCACTTTGCAAATATGTTTGTGTAACGAAAACCTTTGAAAATAATGACAGCACTGCGATTTATACCATTAACAAATATATCAATTGTAATTCATGCTATGTGGTATATAAAATTATGTGCACTACTTGCAATTTATCTTATATAGGCTGCACCACTAGGAAATTAAAAATCAGGATCGCTGAACATTTGCAGGATATAAAGAATGTCTCTTCAAATCGCAATATTTCTGCTGCTGCTAAACATTTTATTTTTCAGAATGCTCGCAATGTTTCTTCTTTCCAAGTCACAGGTATTGAAAGTGTTAACCTGTCTGCCCGAGGTGGAGATGCACGTCAGCGACTCCTCACACGTGAAGCTTTCTGGATCTTTAATCTACATACCAGACATCCATTTGGTCTCAACAAAAGAAACGAATTGATGTTCCATTATTAATTTTATTTCTTTGCATTGATTTTATTTGTGCAAATATAGTTTTTGTTTCTTTACTCGTTAGGTGCAAATTGTTAAAGGACTTGTCAAAAATCACATGACATTTTTTCTGATCGTGATTGGTCTTCCTTTGTCTTAAATATGTGCCTTTGTCTGAATATGTCAGCTGTGATAAAGATCCCTGTGATCGAAACGCGTAGCCTTGTCCTGAGCTTGTCCAGGAGCATGCCACTATTCATGTTTTTATGAATCAATAAAGATGAAGATTTTATTGAAGCTGGATCCCTTTTTCCTTCATTTTCTTAAATGCCTATCAAAGCTTGCTTTCCTTCTCTGCGCACAACTAAATCTTTAGCAGAAACACCTTCCTTGGTGTTTTGGTTCCCCATTTTTGTATCTCCTCACCTAGAATAGATTCTCTTGTCACCAAGACAAGTTTGTCACCAAGACAATTGTGTCACTTAGACAATGGGCCACAAAGGTTTCTGAACCATTCCACTGCTCGCTTTCCAAGATTTATACGCCAACCAAATAAACAATCCGATCACACAGACACCAAGACAAAACCACAACACAATCATTGGATCCATACTGTCATTATTCAAAGGAGGAAAGGCAGGACTGACAATTAATCTGAAGGTCTACTGGTTCAAAGGGACCTGAGCCAGGAATACCTGTGATTTACCTGGAAAGCCGACCGCTCGGGAAAAGGGAGTCCACTATACAGTGATATAGATTTTAGGTAGAATATAATAAGTATTCTTACCCCAGCGCTGTGTATATCACCAACAGAGACCTCCGCTCATCCCACGTCTTCCGGACCGGTCGGGCTTCCTCAGAATAGAATAACTCAGTCCCCTGGTCGGGCGCCAGTTGTTGTCGCTGTTATCTCATTAACCCTTTCCTACTCGGAATGTGGTACCAGAGAGAATAAGACACAGACCAAAGGATGCGTCAATAAGCTCTGCTGTTATGATTCGGTAGCTGAGGAGTGCAGGTAAAAAAGGAAATACACCAGAGCAGTTGGAATCTATAAGATTGCAGTACCCTGACTAACCACCACAACTAGAGGCAGCCGTGGAGCGTTCCTACGTTGGTCCTAGACGCCTCGTCACAGCCTGAGAAACTAACTACACCTAAAGATAGAAAGAGGAAAGCTCTCTGCCCCGGAGCAGATCCCCAAAGAACATAGAAAGCCCCCAAACATGTAATGGCGGTTAGACAAGAGGAAATACTGACACAGACAGAAAATAGTATGAGCAAACGTTGGGGCCCAAACTACCTAAATAGAAAAGGATAGGAAGGGCACTTACTGCAATCCCAAAAAACCCTGAAAAGCACCAACTCTACTAATTTCAAAAACACCTGAGATCACACGACCTCTACCACCTAAATTAGTTCTCTGGTGTAACAAAATCAAAACAGCAGCCACTGAAAAAACTGGAAAAAGCAAATGTACAAACATCAGTGGCTGAACTAAACTGAGAGGGCAAAAGCCCCCGGAGGGGACCCAGAAGGCCCCCACAGAAGTGCAGGACAAAATGCAAAAATCAAGCACAAAAACAAAAAGAAGAAAAAGTCTTATCTGTTAGCAGGAGATGCAGACACGACACAGCAGGCTACAAAGGAAACAGGAATCAAGGATTGAGACCAGAACAATTGATCACCGGCAACCCTGATGGGAAGGCGACTCCCTTAAATAAGACCAGTCAGTAACACCTGATTCCCAATCCTCACAATCTTCACTGGACAGTCCAGTACCGCTTGTAACCACCAGAGGGAGTCTCTGCTCAGAACTCATTTGAAGTCCATTCACAACAGTACCCCCTCCTTGAGGAGGGGTCACCGAACCCTCACCTGAGCAACCAGGTCGGTCAGGATGAGCTCTATGATACGCACGGATGAGTTTCCTAGCATGGATGTCTGAAGCAAACACCCAAGAATTGTCTTCCTGACCATAACCTCTCCACTTAACCAAATACTGGAGTTTCCGTCTAGAAAAACGAGAATTCAAAATTTTCTCAACCTCAAACTCCATATTGCCCTCAACCAGAACAGGGTCAGGAGGCAAAGCAGTAGGAACCACTGGCTCAACAAACCTCTTCAACAAGGACTTGTGGAACACATTATGGATCTTAAATGTCCCTGGAAGAAGCAAACGAAAAGAAACAGGATTAAGAATCTCCATGATCTTATAAGGTCCAATGAACCTAGGCTTAAATTTAGGAGATGCCACTCTCATAGGAATATTTTTTGAGGACAACCAGACCAAGTCCCCCACTTTAAACCGAGGACCATCAGTCCTATGCCGGTTAGCAAACCGCTGGGCCGTCTCCTGAGAGAGGGACAACCTCTGCACTACCTGGTCCCAAATCTGCTGCATACGCTCCACAACAGAGTCAACACCTGGACAGACAGAAGCCTCCGTCTGTCCCGAGAAAATCGAGGGTGAAACCCAGAATTACAGAAAAATGGAGACATCAAAGTGGCAGAGCTAGCCCTATTATTAAGAGCAAACTCAGCCAAAGGCAAAAAAGTGACCCAGTCATCCTGATCAGCAGACACAAAACATCTTAGATAAGTCTCCAATGTCTGATTTGTTCTCTCAGTTTGACCATTGGTCTGAGGATGAAACGCCGAGGAGAAAGACAATTGAACACCAAGTTTAGAACAAAAGGTCCTCCAAAATCTGGAAACAAACTGGACTCCTATGTCAGACACAATGTTCTCAGGAATGCCGTGCAAACGAACCACGTGCTGAAGGAACAAAGGTACCAATTCAGAGGAGGAAGGCAACTTAGGTAATGGCACAAGATGTATCATCTTGGAAAACCTATCACAAATCACCCAGATGACGGTCATTCTCTGAGAAACAGGGAGGTCGGAAATGAAATCCATAGAGATATGGGTCCATGGTCTCTTGGGCACAGGCAATGGCATCAACAAACCACTAGAGCGGGAGCAAGGCTTAGAGCGAGAGCAAGTCCTGCAGGACTGCACAAATTCCCTGACATCACGAGACAAGGTAGGCCACCAAAAGGACCGACTAACCAAGTCTCTGGTACCAAAAATTCCGGGATGACCTGCCAACGCGGAACAATGAATCTCAGACATCACACTCTTTTTCCAGTGGTCCGGGACAAACAATTTCCCAACAGGGCAGCGCTCGGGCCTATCCTCCTGACACCCCTCCAGAGCCAGTCTCAAATTGGGCGAGATGGCGGAAAGAACTACACCTTCTTTCAAAATAACAGAAGGATCAGATAACTCAGGAGATTCCGCAAGGAAACTCCTTGAAAGGGCATCCGCCTTAACATTCTTAGTGCCAGGAAGAAAGGAAACCACAAAATTAAAACGTGTGAAAAACAAGGCCCATCTGGCCTGTCTAGGATTAAGTCGCTTGGCAGATTCCAGATAAACCAGATTCTTATGGTCAGTAAGGACCACCACCTGATGTTTAGCTCCCTCCAGCCAATGTCTCCACTCTTCAAAAGCCCACTTTATGGCCAATAACTCCCGATTACCCACGTCATAATTACGTTCAGTAGGAGAATATTTTCGAGAGAAAAAGGCACAAGGGTTACTTTTAGAGGTCTCTGGATCTCTTTGGGACAAAACGGCACCTGCCCCAATTTCAGAGGCATCCACCTCCACCTGAAATGGCAGAGAAACATCAGGCTGCCGTAGAACAGGAGCAGAAGTGAATCTCTGCTTAAGTTCCTGAAATGCAGAGACTGCCTCAGGAGGCCAATTCACCACATCAGAACCCTTTTTGGTCAAATCAGTTAATGGTTTAACAATAACCGAGAAATTACCAATAAATTTACGATAAAAATTGGCAAAACCCAAAAATCTTTGAAGAGCCTTTAATGAAGTAGGTTGGACCCAATCACAGATGGCCTGAACCTTAGCCGGGTCCATTTTAATAACAGATGGGGACAAAATGAATCCCAAAAATGAGATCCTCTGTACGCCAAAAAGACACTTTGATCCCTTCACATACAGAGCATTCTCTCTCAAAATCTGGAATACAGTTCGAACATGTTTCACATGAGAGTCCCAGTCATTGGAAAAAATCAAGATATCATCCAAATAAACGATCAGAAATTTATCCACAAAATCCCTGAAAATGTCATTCATGAAGGACTGGAAGACAGAAGGAGCATTAGTGAGCCCAAAGGGCATCACAAGGTACTCAAAATGCCCCTCAGGGGTTTTAAATGCCGTCTTCCATTCATCCCCGTGCTTAATGCGAATAATGTTATATGCCCCCCTGAGGTCAAGCTTGGTAAACCAAGTAGCGTTTTTCACCCTGGAAAACAGGTCAGAAATCAAGGGTAACGGGTATTGATATTTCACAGTAATATTGTTCAAAAGACGATAATCAATACACGGCCTTAATGAACCATCCTTTTTGGCTACAAAGAAAAAACCGGCACCTAAGGGTGAAGAGGATGGTCTGATATGACCTTTCTCCAATGACTCCTTGATATAAGACCGCATAGCGTCATGTTCAGGTACAGACAAATTAAAAAGGCGACCTTTAGGGAATTTACTACCAGGCACTAATTCAATAGCGCAGTCATAGCTCCTATGGGGAGGCAAGGATGCAGATTTACTTTCGCTAAACACATCAGAAAAATCAATCAAAAAGTCAGGAACATCCTGAGCCTGAGGGGAGGCAGAAAAAACAGGAGTGTTGGTATTAACACATTGGCAGCCCCAACTGGTTACAGACACAGATTTCCAATCCAAAACAGGATTATGAGACTGTAACCAAGGGAAACCCAGCACGATAATGTCATGCAGATTATACAGAACCAAAAATGTGCAGCTCTCCTGATGATCAGGTTCGACCCTCATTATCACCTGAGTAGAGAACTGAGGTTTATTCTCAGCCAAGGGGGTAGAATCGATTCCCAGTAGGGGAATAGACTTCTGTAGGGGTATCAAGGGAAACCCACAACGTTTAGCAAAATCAAAATCCACTGATGTTGATATGCACACATAGACTCCCTGCCTACCTAGAACTGCAATCTATATACCCCCTAATTAGCCCTTTAACCCCTCTCTGCCATCAGATGTACTATTCTGTCCATGTGACCCTGGACCTAATTCCCATGGACGGAATAGTACGTCATAGGCGATCAGCTGCGCTCCCGGGGGGAGCGTAGCTGATCGCCGCCGGGTGTCAGCTGTATATCACAGTTGACACCCAGCACTATGTGTCAGGAGCGGTCACGGACCGCTCCCGGCACATTAACCCCTAGCACACCGCGATCAAACATGATCGCGGTGTGCCCGGGCCACAGGGGAGGATCGCGCAGGCAGGGGGCTCCCTGCGCGCCCCCCTGAGACCCTCAGAGCAGCGCGATGTGTCGCGCTGTTCCGAGGGTCCGTCCTCCCTCCAGGTCCCCGGATCCAAGATGGCGCCGGGGTCCTGCAGGGAGGCGGCTTCCTCAGTGCCTGCTGAGAGCAGGCGCAGAGGAAGCCTGCAGCGATGCCAGAGCGATCGCTGGTGTGACAGAGTGCTGTGCACACTGTCACACCAGCGATCTGCTAAAATACTGTGATGTCCCACCCTGGGACAAAGTAAAAAAGTAAAAAAATAAAAATAAAAAGTGTTAAAAAAAATCAAAAAAAAAAAAAAATATTCCCCAATAAATTCATTTCTTCCTGTAAATAAAAAAAACAAAACAATAAAAGTACACATATTTGGTATCGCCGCGTCCGTAACGACCCCCCTATAAAACTGTCTCACTAGTTAACCCCTTTAGTGAACCCCTTAAAAAAAAAAAAAAACTAAGCAAAAAATCAATGCTTTATCATCATACCGCCGAACAAAAAGTGGAATAACACGCGATCAAAAAGACCGATATAAATAAACATGGTACCACTGAAAACGTCATCTTGTCCCGCAAAAAACGAGCCGTCATACAGCATCATCAGCGAAAAAATAAAAAAGTTATAGCTCGCAGAATGAAGCGATGCAAAAATAATGATTTTTTATATAAAATTGTTTTTATTCTATAAAAGCGCCAAAACATAAAAAAATGATATAAATGAGGTATCGCCATAATCGTACTGACCCGAAGAATAAAACTGCTTTATCAATTTTACCACACGCGGAACAATAAAAACGCCTCCCCCAAAAGAAATTCATGAATTGCTGATTTTTGTTCATTCTAACCTCCCAAAAATCGAAATAAAAAGCGATCAAAAAATGTCACGTGCTCAAAAATGGTACCAATAAAAACTTCACCTCGTCCCGCAAAAAATAAGACCTCACATGACTCTGTGGGCCAAAATATGCAAAAATTATAGCTCTCAAAATGTGGTGATGCAAAAAACTACTTTTTGCAATAAAAAGCGTCTTTTAGCGTGACAGCTGCCAATCACAAAAACCCGCTATAAATAGTAAATCAAACCCCCATTTATCACCCCCTTAGTTAGGGAAAAATAATAAAATTAAAAAAATGTATTTATTTCCATTTTCCCATTAGGGTTAGGATTGGTGCTAAAGTTAGTATTAGGGTTATGGTTGGGATTAGGGTTAGGGGTGTGTTAGGGTTAGGTTTGTGGTTAGGGTTGGGACTAGGGTTAGGGGTATGTTGGGGTTAGGGTTGGAGTTAGAATTGGGGGGTTTCTGCTGTTTAGGCACATCAGGGGCACATCAGGGCTCTCCAAATGTGACATGGCGTCTGATCTCAATTCCCGCCAATTCTGCGTTGAAAAAGTCAAACGGTGCTCCTTCACTTCTGAGCTCTTCCATGCGCCCAAACAGTAGTTTACCCCCGCATATGGGGTATCAGCGTACTCTGTACCCCAAGAATTATTGTGCAATTTGTCCTATTTCTCTGTTACCCTTGGGAAAATAAAAAACTGGGGGCGACAAAATATTTTTACGCTGTATGTTATAAATTTTCTGTGAAGCACTTGGGGCTTCATAGCGCTCACCACACTTCTAGATACGTTCCTTGTGGGTCTATTTTCCAAAATGGGGTCACTTGTGGGGGTTTCCACTGTTTAGGCGCATCAGGGGCTCTCCAAATGCGACATGACGCCCCCAGACCATTCCATCAAAGTCTGCAATCCAAAACGTCACTACTTCCTTCCGAGCCCAGACGTGCACCATACAGTCGTTTTCTCACACATGTTGGGTTCAGCGTACTCAGGACAAATTGGACAACAACTTTTGGGGTCCAATTTCTCCTGTTACCCTTATGAAAATAAAATATTGGGGCGAAAAAATCATTTTTGTAAAAAAAAAAAGGATTTTTATTTTTACAGCTGTACGTTATAAACTTCTGGAAGCACTTCGGGGTTCAAAGTGCTCAACATCTTCTAGATAAGTTCCTTGTGGGTCTATTTTCCAAAATGGGGTCACTTGTGGGGGGTTTCCACTGTTTAGGCACATCAGGGCTCTCCAAATGCGACATGACGCCCCCAGACCATTCCATCAAAGTCTGCAATCCAAAACGTCACTACTTCCCTTCCGAGCCCCGACGTGCACCCATACAGTAGTTTACTCCCACATATTGGGTATTAGCGTACTCAGGACAAATTGGACAACAACTTTTGGGGTCCAATTTCTCCTGTTACCCTTGTGAAAATAAAATATTGGGGGCGAAAAAAATCATTTTTGTAAAAAAAAAAAAGGATTTTTTATTTTACGGCTGTACGTTATAAACTTCTGTGAAGCACTTTGGGGTTCAAAGTGCTCACCACACATCTAGATAAGTTCCTTGAGGGGTCTAGTTTCCAAAATGGGTCATTGTGGGGGGTTTCCACTGTTTAGGCAGATCAGGAGCTCTCCAAAACGACATGGCATCCAGCCATTCTGCAGTTGAAAAGTCAAACGGCGCTCCTTCCCTTCCAACTCGCCATGCACCCAAACAGTGTTTACCCCCACATATGGGTATCAGCGTACTCAGGACAAATTGGCACAATAACTTTTGGAGTCTTGTTACCTATGGGAAAATAAAATATTGGGGTGAAAAAATCAATTTTTGTGAAAAAATAATGATTTTTTATTTTACGGCTCTACGTTATAAACTTGTGTGAAGCACTTTTGGGGTTCAAAGTGCTCACCAAAGATCTAGATAAGTTCCTTAGGGGTCTAGTTTCCAAATGGGTCACTTGTGGGGGGTTTCCACTGTTTAGGACATCAGGAGCTCTCCAAATGCAACATGCGTCAATCTCAATTTCCCGCCAATTTTGGTTGAAAAGTCAAATGGTGCTACTTCCATTCCAGAGCTCTGCCATGCGCCCAAACAGTGGTTTCCCCCCCCACATATGGGGTATCAACGTACTCAGGACAAATTGGCAAAAAACTTTTGAGTCAATTCTCCTGTTACCTATGGGAAAATAAAAATTGTGACTAAGAGATCAATTTTTGTGGAAAAAAATATAGATTTTTTATTTTCATGCCGGCATTATAAACTTGTGTGAAGCACTTGGGGGTTCAAAGTGCTCACCAAAGATCTAGATAAGTTCCTTAGGGGTCTAGCTTCCAGAATGGGGTCACTTGTGGGGGGTTTCCACTGTTTAGGCTCATCTGGGGCACTACAAACGGAACATGACCCCCATCGATGTTTGCATTCCAAAACGTTACTGCTTCCTTTCCAAGCCCTGCCGTGCGCCCAAACAGTTTCCCCCCCCCACATATGGGGCATCAGCGTACTCAGGACAAATTGGACAACAACTTTTGGGGTCCAATTTCCTTGGGAAAAATCAAAAATTTGGGACTAAAAAATCATTTTTGTGGAAAATTGTTTTTTTTTTTTTTCACACCCAGGCATTATAAACTTTTGTGAAACACTTTGGGGCTCAAAGTGCTCACAACAGATCTAGATAAGTTCCTTAGGGGGTCTAGTTTCCAAAATGGTGTCACTTGTGGGGGGTTTCCACTGTTTAGGCACATCAGTGGCTCTCCAAACACGACATGGCGTCCAATCTCAACTCCAGCCAATTTTAGTTTGAAAAAGTCAAACGGCGCTCCTTCCCTTACGAGCTCTGCCGTGTGCCCAAACAGTGGTTTTCCCCCACATATAGGGTATTGGCGTACTCAGGAGAAATTGCACAACAACTTTATCTGCCCATTTTCTCCTTTTACCCTTGTCAAAATAAAAAAAAAGTTTGTAAAAGATCATTTTTGTGGCTAAAAAGTTAAATATTAATTTTTTCCTTCCACTTTGCTTCAGCTCCTGTGAAGCACCTGAAGGGTTAATAAACTTCTTGAATGTGGTTTTGAGTACCTTGAGGGGTGCAGTTTTTAGAATGGTGTCACTTTTTGGTATTTTCTGCTATATAGACCCGTCAAAGTGACTTCAAATGTGAGGTGGCCCCTAAAAAAATGGCTTTGTAAATTTTGTTGTAAAAATGAGAAATCACTGGTCAACTTTTAACCCTTATAATTTCCGAACAAAAAAAAATTTTGGTTCCAAAATTGTGCTGATGTAAAGTAGACATGTGGGAAATGTTATTTCTTAACTATTTTGTGTGTCATATTTCTCTGTTTTAAGGGAAAAAAAATTCAAAGTTTGAAAATTGCAAAATTTTCAAAATTTTCGCCATATTTGTGTTTTTTTCAAAAATAAACGCAAGTTATATCGAAGAAATTATACTTCTAACGTGAAGTACAATATGTCACGAGAAAACAATCTCAGAATCGCGAAGATCCGTTGAAGCGTTCCAGAGTTATAACCTCATAAAGAGACAGTGGTCAGAATTGTAAAAATTGGCCCGGTCATTAACGTGCAAACCACCCTTGGGGGTGAAGGGTTAAAGGACTGTTAGTTTAGCTGGATTTGTGGATTGAACAATGGTAGACCCACACTAAAGGCCCTGTCACACATAGCGACACACCAGCGATCCCGACAACGATATGCACTTGTCAGGATCGCTGGTGTGTTGCTACATGATCGCTGGTGAGCTGCCAAACAGGCAGCTCAGGCAGCTATCAGGACAGCGACACTGCAGGTAACGTCGCTTAGTTACCCGCAGTGTACGTTGGATACCAGCCCGCTGGTGCAGGGAGCTGAAAACCCGATGTGTACCTTGGTTACCAGCTGATCGCTGGTCTCCTGCCTGCCACAAGCAGCGATGCGTGCTGGCCAGCAGGAGACCAACGATCAAAAAAATGTCCAGGACATTCAGCGACAATCAGCGATACCTGGCATGGGGGTTGATCGTCGCTGAATGTCACACACAGCGATATCGCTGGGGAGATCGCTGTTGCGTCACAAAACTAGTGACTCAGCAGCGATCTCGCTAGTGAGATCGCTGTGTGTGACGGGGGCTTAAGTAATAAAAGCACAAATCTCTCCCTATCTCAGCAGCAACTCTCCTCACACTGTCTGATTCCGGAGCTGAATGCGTGAGCAGGGCGGCGTCCGGTCTCTTATAGACCTGATGATGCTGTGCAGCCAGCCAATCACTGTAATACCACAACAAAGATGGTTTCAGCATTACAGTGCTGAAATCCCTGCATGTTCATGCTAAAGAGCGCCAAAATTGCAGGGCGGAGACCCGAGCACCAGCTGAATAATACCGGAAATGTTTGGTGCTCGCCGAGAACACCGAGTACAGTTATACTCGGGCGAGTAACGAGTAGTGGCGAGCACGTTCGCTCATCACTAGACATGAACAAAAAATAAAACATTAAAAAGATCAGATTTTTACAAATGGAACGATACCACATATGTTTTTTTAAATAATAATATTATTTCTTTACTTTTAATGGGGGAAGAGGCGAGTGATTCAAATTTTTATGTTTTTATATTTTTCGCTATATTTTTCTTAAACGTTTTTGGTCCCCTTAGGGGACTTGAACCTGTGATTATCTGACCCCTTGTACCAGGATATTGCAGTGTACAGTAAAAATGATGATTCAAATTCTTCAAAGTTCATCAAAAATTTTTGGCAAATGTCTTTTACTCTGGTTTGATCTATTTTGTGAATTTTTGCTCAGAAATACACCAATGAGGTACTGGAGTGGAGTACAGTCATGGACAAAAGTTTTGAGAATGACACAAATATTAATTTTTACAAAGTCTACTGCTTCACTTTTTCTAATGGCAATTTGCATATACTCCAGAATGTTATAAAGAGTGATCAGCTTAACAGCAATTACTTGCAAAGTCAATATTTGGCTAGAAAATGAACTTTATCCCCCAAAACACATTTCAACATCATTGCAGCCCTGCCTTAAAAGGACCAGCTAACCTCTTTTCAGTGATTGCTCCATTAACACAGGTGTGGGTGTTGATGAGGACATGGCTGGAGATCAATCTGTCATGATTAAGTAAGAATGACACCACTGACACTTTAAAAGGAGGCTGGTGCTTGGCATCATTGTTTCTCTTCTGTTAACCATGGTTATCTCTAAAGAAACACGTGCAGTCATCATTGCAATGCACAAAAATGGCCTAACAGGGAAGAGTATCGCAGCTAGAAAGATTGCACTTCAGTCAACAATCTATCGCATCATCAAGAACTTCAAGGAGAGAGGTTCCATTGTTGCCAAAAAGTCTCCAGGGCGCCCAAGAAAGACCAGTAAGCGCCAGGACCATCTCTTAAAAGTGTTTAGCTGCGGGACCGGGCTACCAGCAGTGCAGAGCTTGCTCAGGAATGGCAGCAGGCAGGTGTGAGTGCATCTGCACGCACTGTGAGGCGGAAACTCTTGGAGCAAGGCCTGGTCTCAAGGAGGGCAGCAAAGAAGCCACTTCTCTCCAGAAAAAACATCATGGACAGACTAATATTCTGCAGAAGGTACAGGCAGTGGACTGCTGAGGACTGGGGTAAAGTTATTTTCTCTGATGAATCCCCTTTTTGATTGTTTGGGACATCAGGAAAACGCCTCATTCGGAGAAGACAAGGTGAGCGCTACCACCAGTCTTGTCTCATGCCAACTGTTAAGCATCCTGAAACCATTCATGTGTAGGGGTTGCTTCTCAGCCAAGGGAATCGGCTCTCTCACAGTCTTGCCTAAAAACACAGCCATGAATAAAGAATGGTACCAGAATGTCCTCCAAGAGCAACTTCTCCCAACCCTCCAAGAGCAGTTTGGCGATCAACAATGCCTTTTCCAGCATGATGGAGCACCTTGCCATAAAGCAAAGGTGATAACTAAATGGCTCAGGGAACAAAACATAGAGATTTTGGGTCCATGGCCTGGAAACTCCCCAGATCTTAATCCCATTGAGAACTTGTGGTCAATCATCAAGAGACGGGTGGACAAACAAAAACCTAAAAATTCTGACAAAATGAAAGCATTGATTGTGCAAGAATGGACTGCTATCAGTCAGGATTTGGTCCAGAAGTTGATTGAGAACATGCCAGGGAGAATTGCAGAGGTCCTGAAGAAGAAGGGTCAACACTGCAAATATTGACTTGCTGCATTAACTCATTCTAACTGTCAATATAAGCTTTTGTTACTCATATGTTTGCAGTTATATTTCTGTCGTGATAAAAACATCTGTCAAACACACATAAAACCAGAGAGCAGCAGATCATGTGAAAATATAATATTTGTGTCATTCTCAAAACCTTTTGGCCATGACTTGTAGAGCCAAATTTAGTGACTTCTTAAATAGTCACAAATTGATGAGTCAGAAAAAACATAGGGAATTGTTAAATTCTGCCCACAAAGTATAGAAACCCCCCCAGGTGATTACATATAAAACAGACTAAATAAAAAAAGTCATAAATGGAATAATGAATTGAGTGCAAACAAAAAATGGCGTCAAACACACAAAATTAGACAAAAAAACAAACGCAAAGGCAATTATGTGTCAGGGCTGTGTCTTACAATGTTCTGCATGTCCGCAGGACTAATTGTGAAGACCAATATGCTAGTATTGTAAAAGGAGAACGCTTAATATGAGTCCCAATATATGAAACAAATGGCGATCACATTAATATGCCTTACATGCAATTGGTCAGTAATGTACAGAAAATTAACAGTGATATTTTAATGTATTCACTGGCAGCAATTCTTTGCAATAGGCTTTTAAATAGTAATACAGAGCTAATGTGCAAAACACCTCTGGTAATAGGTTATTAATATGTCTATGGGCCTTAATTGCCTGCAATATGGTTTTAATATGCTCTTCAGTAAGTTGCCATAAGCCCCATTTTTCCTCTCTGTAATTTGCCTCTTTCCCAGTACAGCAAGGTGACTCACTATGTATTTTTCATTGGCAGGAAAAAAGGTTAATGGAAGAAAAGATCAAAATTAGTGATACTACGGTAATATTGGTTGTGATGGTGATCAATGATGAAACTTCAGAATTTATGGATCATTGGGTGCCACACTTTTGTGTGTAAGTGACTTTATGCAACTTATATCACAGGACAACAATGTGTAAGTTTCTTAAATGGGTTCTCTGGTTTTTTTTTTAGTTTTTGTTTCTTTTGTGTAAAAATGGTCTTGGTGTGGTCCTACCATAAAAAAACCCCACATGCTCCTTCTCCTTCCCAGTCCTCTTTACTGCTATAGTTTTACCTTCTAGGTTGGGGGAGAATCAGTTGTTCACTTCTGCCTGTCAGTGACCACTATTTGGCTGCTGAAGTCATATTCCATCTGAGCCAGAAGGAAAATCTCGTCTTGCTCAAGAAGAATGTGACCTCTATAGCCAATCATTGGCAGTTGACACAGCCAGGAAGAAGAGGAGACTGGCACCAGTAGCAATACAGAGAAGCTTTGGGGGGTCCAGTAGATATGTTTTTTATTTTATGTTATGGGCCCATTATACACTAATAAAGGTGATGTCCTTTACTTTTTAAAGATCTGCCCTCCTTGTTTTTGTGCTTAAAAATGCAATGCTTCCAAAAGGTCTATATCACATAACCATAATCTATGGCCTTTACATAGCAGGTTATCTGACAGGTTCATTTTCATGCAGCTTTAGGCTAGGTTCACATCGCATTAGTGGCATCCCTTTAACGGATGCGTTAAACGGATGCGCTAACTAACGCTGATGTCCTTTTTGGCATCTTTTTACCGTTAGCGCTAATGCATGCACTAACTCATAGTAGCATTGTGGTACCATGCGTTAGAAATAATGCGTCCATTCACTGTGCATTAGACCTAACGCACCCAAAAACGCGGTAGACCGCGTTCGAGGGTGCACCACAAAGTAATGCATCATCGCTAATGCATGCCGATTTGGACATGCGTTAGGATGCGTTACCATAATAGATACGTTAACACATCCATTACATAGCGTTAGTGCCGTTTCGTAATGGATGCGTTAAACGGATGCCACTAACGCGATTTGAACCTAGCCTTAGCCATATTCCAAGGGGAAACTTGATGGTTGTGATGTAGCATCACCATAGTGTATTGCACCCAGAGTTGACTGTAGATGACTCCCAAAGATTAATTTTATAAGTTCCCTATCAATGAAGTAGTGGCAGTAGCGCCTTGATCTAGCTTAAATTCTCCATTTGGTAACCATTAATTTCATTTGATGGACATTTTAGGGGGTGAGAGATCAGATATTCAGTATGGAGCCTAAAGGCTTTCATACAGATTACATGGTCTGCTGATACCGTGAAAATCACCATCTGTTGATGTATTTGATACGCTTCCACAGTGTCAGGGTGTCGGGACATGGCATAGCTTGCCTAGCTAGCCTATGCTCCCACGCCACCAGACTACGACGACGTGGGGCGTGCATCCCAGATGGTAAGGCAGTGTGCACCCACTGGACCACAGAGTGGGACCAGGGCCTACCCAGACTAGGGGAGGGCAGCGACCAGGGGACAGTGGCAGCTGAGCATGTGGGCAAGATGGCGAGCTGCAGGACTAGACGACACCGGGGAAGTGTGGCCCCGTGCACCCTATGCACAGCCTTATACAAATCAGCATATCAAAGGACACCTGGCAACAGCTGCAAGCCTGAACACACGTGGTAAGTCATGCACAACTGCAGAGGACCTTGGAACCCACGGGTTGCTTCCACAGTGGTAGCCAGGGACCGCACATGCGGGAGGTCATGCAGTGCAGTGGAGACACTCACGCATGTATGGCTACGCAGCGGATCTGGGAACTGAGCAGCATCCCTACAGGTAACAGACAACAGTATCCCAGCTGGTTAGGGGGAAAGGTGCAAAGGGTTAAGCAGAGACATGCAAAGTAATGCTGGGCAAACAAGGTACAAACATACCGGAGTTACAGTATTGGGTGTATTGGGGCCTCCCAACTCACCTCGTGGTGAGTTGGGGCCTCCAATTGGGGTCTTACGGTGTTTTGACGTCTTCCAACTCACCCCCAATAAAGAGTATCAAGTGAGATAAGAATTTAGCCTGTTGGATTTCCAATGTCCGATCCTTTTGCTCAGCCAAGCGGTACACCAAGGCAAAAGGCATACATTTGCTGGTCATTTTGGGAGATGGTAGAGATGAGTAATTAAGACCTGTGAAATTCTCAGTCCTTGCGCATCATTTTTCAGTATGCATCATCCCTGATAAGGGATTTTTTTTTACATTCAGCAGTAGAGATGGACGAACCCGTGAATTTTCGGGTCTGGCCGAACATTTAAAAAAAAAAACCCAGTGCCCAAACTCAAACTCGAACCCCTTTCATTGCGGCCCGAACATCGGTTGTGTCACACGCTGTCATCTGTGTGACAGAGCGAGAAACACCGGCTCTGATTGGCGGTAAGTTTGTTACCGCTGGTCAGAGTGCTGCGGTCCCAATACAGTCATACACATGCCAGCACATCAGCAACTGTGACCTGACCAGCGGTAAAAAGGTTACCACCGGTCACAGCTGTCAGATGATGAGAGTGCTACTCTCATTATCCTACACCTGGTCTCGCTTATAACAGTGAGAGCAGGTGTACCATGATGGGAGTATTAACCAGCCTGCGCAATAAATAAAAGAAAAATTATATGCATTCCTCTCTATTTTTGACAAGCACCGCAGGAAAACTGACAGCTGAGTGTTGCAGCCCCCTGATGTCAGCGTTATCTCGGCTGGTTATCAAAAATAGAGGGGTCCCACGCTCTTTAAAAAAAAAAAAAATTAAAGATACCTCATGCTCTGCTTAGTGTGTTCCAGCTGGCATGGAGAGCAGTCTCATCGCTGATGTGACTGCTCTCCAAACCATCTGGATCGTCGTGGGACAGATATGGATTATCTTCTCGATGGACAGATGAGAAATATAGTGTTTAATTTTTTATTTTACAGTAATATATGGGTAAAAGATGGTGGGTAGTTCCATTTCAAATCAAGGACTTGATTCTTGCTAGTTTACTACCATCTTTCTATTGGGTTAGTAGTGGGGTCGTCTTAGAGACACCTCTCCATTACTGAACTGTGGGCTTGATGTCAGCTGACATTACAAAGCTGACATCAACCCCACAACTATTACCCCACTTGCCACAGTACCAGGGCGAATGGGAAGAGCCGGGCAAAGAACCACAATTGCTACATCTAATAGATGCACCTTTTTTATGCTGGGTGCTACTATCCATGACCCCTCCTCAGTCTGAGAATACCAGCTCCCAGCTGTCTGTTTTAACTTGGCTGGTTGTCAAAAAAGGGGAGAACTGTTGGCAGCGGATTACTCACGATACTCTCCAAGCATGTGACAACAGAACTCGTTTATTCAGGAACAATCAGGAACAATATATGATAAGCTTAATAGATCAGGAGAAAATCATTTGTGTGTCTCTATCTGTGCAGCATCTACAGCAGACTACTTCTCTCATACACAGACACAGGAAAACAGGAAATACAGTCACATGCTCTTCCTGTGTGAGCCTCTGGGAGTTTTTTTTTTAACTTTATAAACAACATACAAATCTAGCTACTAAATACTCATAGACAGGAATAGAGTTGTTGCACCAAACAGCTTTGTCATACCATCAGCTATCATCTTGTCAGACTCGCAGTAAACAAACTCGAGTACACTACGTTCCACTAAGTCACGTAAGTGGTGATGTTTTACTTCAATTTGCTTAGCCCTTGCACTAATCTTCTCACTGCTGGCAAGTTTAATGCATCTTTGGTTGTCCTCATAGATAACTGTTGGTTGAGCTAATAGGAGAACATACATCCACTCCTTCGCTACATTTTTTGTTTACAAACATGGATCAGCTTGAGATCTTTTAACCCCTTAACGACCGCCGATACGCCTTTTAACGGCGGTCATTAAGGGTACTTAAACCACAGCGCCGTTAATTAATTAATTAACGGCGCTGTGGAAAAAGTGAATAGCGCCCCCCAGAGGCTACCAAGACCCCAGAGAACATGAATCGGGTTGGTTTTTACCGACCCGATGTTGCGATCGCCGTTATTAACCCTATAACGGCGATCGCAACAACAAAAAAAAATCTGATATGCCATTTAATTTCTCTGTCCTCTGATGTCATCGGACATCAGAGGACAGAGGAAAAGGGTCCCCGATCCCCCCATTGTGGCCCCCAATATGCCCCTTGTGGCCCCCGGGCCCACCTGCCTCCTCCGGTGGGCGCCGCCATCTTGGGGGGGTGGGCAATTTTCTCTGGGGTCTCGGCTGCCGAGGGTAGCCGAGACCCCAGAAAACATGATCCGAGTCGGTAGCTACCGACCCCGGTGTCGGTATACTGAGTATAACGGCGACCGCAAAAAAAAAAATATATATTTTTCTCCACCTCTGATGTGATCGCACATCAGAGGGAAGAGAATTAGGGTCCCCAGGTCCCCCGACCCCCCCCTGTACCTCCCGGTGTCCCCCGTCCTCCGGCAGGCCCCAGGCTCCCGGGTCTTCTTCCTGTAAAAAAAAAAAATTTCATTCATTCACCTAAAAGTACATTTTGATCACTGTGATAAACTATCACAGCGATCAAAATAAATAAAACAGTACATCACCCCCCCTTAATCACCCCCTTAGTTAGAGACATATAATAAAATATAGAAATTATATTTATTTTATTTTTCCTTTAGGGTTAGGGTTAGGGCTAGGGTTAGGGTTAGGGCTAGGGTTAGGGTTATAATTAGGGTTAGGCTGGGTTCATACTGCATTATGGCAGTCCAAAAGACGGACTGCGTTACACCGCGGTATAACGTGGTGTAACACAGTCCGTTAACGCTGCCAATCACCCCCATTTGAGGGCACATCACGACGCATGCCGTAAGCGGCATGCGTTCGCGACGTGCCATCATTCAGTGATGGAGCCTCAGATGCGGGCTGCAGCGCCTGGGCTCCGTCACCGCTAGCGCAGATGAATCATCTGCTGATTGCTCTGCGCTAGCGGGTATAGCATAACGCGATCGCGTTATGCTATACAGTTACCAGCCCGTCAACGCTATGTGTTGAAGGGGCTGGTAAAATGCAAAATGAACCTAGCCTTAGGGTTAGGGTTATAATTTGGGTTAGGGTTACAATTAGAGTTAGGGTTACAATTAGGGTTAGGGCTACAATTAGGGTTGGAATTAGGGTTGGGATTAGGGTTAGGATTAGGGTTAGGGTTGGGGTTAGGGGTGTGTTGGGGTTAGGGTTGGAGCTAGAATTGAGGGGTTTCCACTATTTAGGCACATCAGGGGGTCTCCAAACACGACGTGGCGTTCAAAAAGTCAAATGGCGCTCCCTCCCTTCCGTGCCCTGCCGTGCACCAAACAGTGGTTTACCCCAACATATGGGGTATCAGCGTACTCAGGACAAATTACACACCAATTTTGGGGTTCTAATTTCTCTTGTTACCTTTGGGAAAATAAAAAATAGCTGGCTAAAAAAATCATTTTTGAGGAAAAAAAATAAATTATTTTCAGGGCTCTGCGTTTATAAATTTCTGTGAAGCACTTTGGGGTTCAAAGTGCTCACCACAGATCTAGATAAGTTACTTAGGGGGTCTAGTTTCCAAAATTGGGTCACTTGTGGGGGTTTTCCACTGTTTAGGCACATCTGGGGCACTGTAAACGGAACATGACCCCCATCAACGTCTGCATTCCAAAACATTATTACTTCCTTTCCGAGCCCTGCTGTGCGCCCAAACAGTTTTCCCCCACATATTTGGTATCAGCGTACTCAGGACAAATTGGACAACAACTTTTGGGGTCCAATTTCCTTGTGAAAAATCAAAAATTTTGGACTAAAAAATCATTTTTGTGGAAACTTGTTTTTTTTTTCACACCCAGGCATTATAAACTTTTGTGAAACACTTGGGGGTTCAAAGTGCTCCCCACAGATTAGATAAGTTACTTAGGGGGTCTAGTTTCCAAAATGGGGTCACTTGTGGGGGTTTTCCACTGTTTAGGCACATCTGAGGCACTGCAAACGGAACATGACCCCATCAACGTCTGCATTCCAAAACTTTATTACTTCCTTTCCAAGCCCTGCCGTGTGCCCAAACAGTTTCCCCCCCACATATTTGGTATCAGCGTACTCAGGACAAATTGGACAACAACTTTTAGGGTCCAATTTCCTTGGGAAAAATCAAAAATTTGGGACTAAAAAATCATTTTTGTGGAAAATTGTTTTTTTTTTTTCACACCCAGGCATTATAAACTTTTGTGAAACACTTTGGGGTTCAAAGTGCTCACAACAGATCTAGATAAGTTCCATAGGGGGTCTAGTTTCCAAAATGGTGTTACTTGTGGGGGGTTTCCACTGTTTAGGTGCATCAGGCGCTCTCCAAACGCGACATGGTGTCCAATCTCAATTCCAGCCAATTTGGGTTTGAAAAAGTCAAACGGCGCTGCTTCCCTTCCAAGCCCTGCCGTGTGCCCAAACAGTGGTCCCCCCCATATATGTGGTATCAGCGTACTCAGCACAAATTGGACAACAACTTTTGTGGTCTAATTTCTCCTGTTACCCTTGGGAAAATAAAAAATTGGGGATTAAGCGATCAGGTTTGTGGAAAAAATATGATTTTTTATTTTCACGCCAGGCCGTTATAATCTTCTGTGAAGCACTTGGGGGTTCAAAGTGCTCACCACACATCTAGATAAGTTCCTTAGGGGGTCTAGTTTCCAAAATGGGGTCACTTGTGGGGGTTTCCACTGTTTAGACACATCAGGGCCTCTACAAATGCGACATGGCGTCCAGCCAATTCTGCGTTGAAAAAGTCAAACGGCGCTCCTTCCCTTGTGACCTCTGCCGTGCGCCCAAAAAGTGGTTTACTCCCACATATAGGGTATTGGCATGCTCAGGACAAATTGCACAAAAACTTTTGCGGTCTTGTTACCCTTGGGAAAATAAAAATTGGGGTGAATAGATCATTTTTGTGGAAAAAAAATGATTTTTTTTTCACGGCTCTACGTTATAAACTTGTGTGAAGCACTTGGAGGTTCAAAGTGCTCACCACACATCTAGATAAGTTCCTTAAGGGGTCTAGTTTCCAAAATGGGGTCACTTTTTGGGGGTTTCCACTGTTTAGGCACATCAGGGGCTCTCTAAACGCTACATAGCATCCAGCCAATTCTGCGTTGAAAAAGTCAAACGGCGCTCCTTCCCTTGCGACCTCTGCCGTGCGCCCAAAAAGTGGTTTACTCCCACATATAGGGTATTGGCATGCTCAGGACAAATTGCACAAAAACTTTTGCGGTCTTATTACCCTTGGGAAAATAAAAATTGGGGTGAAAAGATCATTTTTGTGGAAAAAAATGATTTTTTTTTTCATGGCTCTACGTTATAAACTTGTGTGAAGCACTTGGAGGTTCAAAGTGCTCACCACACATCTAGATAAGTTCCTTAATGGGTCTTGTTTCCAATATGGGGTCACTTGTGGGGGTTTTCCATTGTTTAGGCACATCAGGGGCTCTCTAAACGCGACATGGCATCCAGCCAATTCTGCGTTGAAAAAGTGAAACGGCGCTCCTTCCCTTGCGACCTCTGCCGTGCGCCCAAAAAGTGGTTTACCCCCACATATAGGGTATTGGCGTATTCAGGAGAAATTGCACAACAAATTTTTGGTTCACTTTTTATTTTAACACTTGTGAAAATAAAAAAAATTGGTTCCGAAGTAAAGCTTTTGCAAAAAAAGTTAAATGTCAATTTTTTCCTTCCACATTGCTTCAGCTCCTGTGAAGCACCTGAAGGGTTAATAAACTTCTTGAATGTGGTTTTGAGCACCTTGAGGGGTGCAATTTTAGGATGGTGTCACTTTTGGGTATTTTCTATCATATAGACCCCTCAAAGTGACTTCAAATGTGATGTGGTCCTTAAAAAAAATGGTGTTGTAAAAATGAGAAATCGCTGGTCAACTTTTAACCCTTATAACTTCGTAACAAAAGAAAATTTTTGTTCCCAAAATTGTGCTGATGTAAAGTAGACATGTGGAAAATGTTATTTATTAAGAAATTTGTGTGACATATCTCTCTTATTTAACGGCATAAAAATTTCAAATTTGAAAATTGCAAAATTTTCAAAATTTTGCCATATTTCCGTTTTTTTCATAAATAAAAGCAAGTCATATAAAATTTTTTTACCACTAACGTGAAGTACAATATGTCATGAAAAAACATTCTCAGAATCAGCTGGATTTGTTAAAGCGTTCCAGAGTTATAACCTCATAAAGTGACAGTGGTCAGAATTGTAAAAATTGGCCCGGTCATTAAGCTGCAAAATGGCCCTGTCACTAAGGGGTTAAATCCTCCATCCATCAAAACTTTGTTCATTTTTGAGTTCCAAACTCTTGCCGACTGCTTAAATCTATAGAGAGATTTTTGCATTTTACGAACAATGTGCGCTTCACCTTTTTTAATATATCCCTAGGGTTGGCTCATGTACAACTCTTCTTCAATGTCACCATGTAGGAAGGCTGTTTTGATGTCAAAATGTCTCACTATCATCTGTTGAACTGCAGCTACGGACATTAAAGTTCTGAATGTTATTTGCTTCGCAACTGGAGAAAATGTAATATCATAATCTTCACCATACTTTTGCGAGTACCCTTTTGCGACCAAACTTGCCTCCGATATGTCAAGGTGTGACTGTCATGGTGTGAAACCACCCAATGGATGGTGGGTCAGGTAACGGCACAACACACACACAATGAGGATGGAATAGGGGAAAGGAAGGCCCTACCAATAGGGAATAAGGGATGGTAACCACCTGAGCTCCAACATGAGCCTGTCCCTCCTCTCACCTAGTGCCCTAAGCAGGTCCTTCCTCCCGCTGAAGTCAGGATACCTCATCCCTCGATGTCACCTAACACTGCCCTGGCTAGTGCACTAGCTGGCGTAGGACACTTGCCTAGCCACTACAGGGGACAGTGACAAACACGAAAGAGATGGGGAAATAAACACTTAGCTTTCTCTGCTGCAAAGCACCGCACAGCAGAATAAAGGCACCAGGAAAGCAGAATAAAGGCATCAGGTGACCTTTTAAAGGATGATGGGAGTGGTCACTGCCCACATCAGCTGACCCAGCAGCAATGCAATTACACTAGATTCCCAGTGGGAAAATCTGACACTAACCCCCCTGGCCGGAAAAGAAAAAAGTTTTAACTGATAGGAGCCAGAGCTGCCACAAATCAAAAAATGGATCGTGACAGTGCACCCCTTTCAATGAGGGGCCTCTGGACCCTCATCACTGGACCTCACCAGAAAACAACATATGGTGAGGATGCCTCGATCCACCGGAGTTCACCTCTGC
The DNA here is from genome assembly GCA_033576555.1 of Oophaga sylvatica. NCBI lineage: Eukaryota > Metazoa > Chordata > Amphibia > Anura > Dendrobatidae > Oophaga > Oophaga sylvatica. The sequence goes on along the minus strand of JARQOD010000001.1, from coordinate 748,991,635 downwards.
CGTCACCTGATCCTCAGGTTTATGGCGAACGCAGCCCGATGGAGATGACAATAATGTAGGCTCCAGAGGTGCCACAAATCTCCAGAGCGCCGACCTGTGGAATGAATTTTGTACATGCATTACTGGGGGTAACTCCAGCTGGAAAGTCCCCGGGCCGAGAATGGTTGACACCCAATATGGCTCGATCACCCTAGAACTTCAGGTCCCAGTAGCACACTTCCACCTAATTTTTTTGGTGGACACCCACACTTACTCATTCACACACAGGTCCAGACCTAAATGTTTATTTCCACGCATGCGCTTGCCACAAGATGGTGAACTCTTTAAGGAACCGACAACAGAGGCCTTCCCCCTGTGTCACCAAACTCATACCCCCACTATGCACAGAGGGAACCACCACCCTCCCCTGACCCTTCCTCCTAAGAGGACTCCGAGACTCAGGGTTTACTTGTGAAGGATGAGTCTTGCCCCTACTCCCTGCAGCACCTCTGCTACACCCACCGGAGAAGAAGGGGTAGTTGTAGAAGGACGGCAGAGATCGTAGCTCCTGGACAGCAGTCTTTACACTTCTGGTCTCAGCTGACGACTTCCCTGGACCACCAATCTATGACGGGGTTGTGTTTTTTAACCAAGGGAGGCCTAAAATGATTGGAGTTGGCATTCCCTCCAAGACCTAGCATGACAGGGACTCTTCATGATGAGTCCCTATAGCGCAGGTGTATATCATCTATGACTTGGGTCACCCTCCCCTGGCTGAGTGGGACAGAGTCAATGGCCTGAACGCTTAGGGGTCTCGCTAGCGTCTTTCTCAGACCATGGGTTTGATCAAAGCGAGCATCCACCAAATTGACTCCCGCTCTACTGTCCACAAGTACCGGTACAGTCTCAGTTACCCCGCCCACCACCACTTCAGCAGGTATAGTACACTGAGATGAAAAAATGGAGGAAATATACACACCCTGGTCGCCTCCCTTCACACAACCAGGGGGACGCGGCTTTTGAGATTGTGTTGATACTTTGGCGTGAGCTGGGCAGACACCGATAAAATGACCAGTCTGCCCACAGTAGAAACATGCCCCCATACCACAGCAAGCCGCAGACAACCCGTTTGAGATGCAACTCCTCCCACCTGCATGAGTTCGTCCGTCTGCACCGGTGTGTCCTCCTCCCTAGCAAGGACAACAGGGGCAGATTTGGTGTATGCCTCTCCCTGAGGCATCTATTCACCCAGATAGCAAGGGACATGGTGGCTTCCAACGACCTGGGGGCAGCGTACTGCACCAAAGTATCCTGCAGCCTAGGTGACAGACCCTGACAAAAATGGCTCCTAAGGGCAGGGTCATTCCACTGCGTGTCAGTGTCCCACCTCCTGAACTCTGAGCAGTACTCCTCTGCCAGCAGGCCCTCCTGCTTGATTTTACGGAGTTGAGATTCTGCCAGGGAGATATCATCAGGATCCCCATACACAAGAGCCAATGCCGCGAAAAACTCATACACCGACAGCAAAGATGGTGAATCGGTTGGCAGGGAGAAGGTCTAGGATTGGGGATCACCCTTGAGAAGGGAGACTATAATGCCCACAGGCTGTTCCTCAATCACTGATGAACAGGCCTCCTGAAAAACCATAAACTTATCTCTCTCTCCAGAGAATCAATCAGGGAGAGATATCTTGAGTTCCGGTAAAGTCTGCAACTGAGCCGAGGCCCAGATCCCTGTCCACTGCTGAAGCTGCTGTGTCACCTGACCCCGCAGCTCCTTAAACTCATCAGTGAGGGTCTGGATCAGTTGGACAGAGACCTGCATTTGAGCCATGGCTCACCGGAAAAAAGTGATGCTCGGTGATAATGTCTCAATGTGACTGTCACAAGACCCAATGAATGGTTGGTCAGCTAATGGCACAACACACACACAACGGGGATGGAATAAGGGAGAGGAAGGCCCTACCAATAAGGAATGAGGGATGGTCACCACCTGAGCTCCAACCTGAACCCGAGACGGTAAGGATACTTCGTCCCTCAATGTCACCTAATACTGCCCTGGCTAGTGCACTGGCCGGCATAGGGTGCTTGCCTAGCCACTACAGATAATAAAACACAGGGGACAGTGAAAAACATGAAAGGGGCGAGGAAATAAAAATGTTCCAGGCACTAACCGGAATGTGCAATCCGTGCACGAATTCGGGTATGCTTTTAAGATGAGCAGGGCCGGGTGGTCCCAGCAGGGTAACCGGGACAGGGCGCAACCACTGGGTAACAGGACCTGCGGCACGTGACCAGGGGACTGGGGCAGAGTCTGACACGACACTCACCGGGGAGACACGGGGGGTGTCGGTAGGATAAACGAAGGTCAGACAAGCCGAGGTGGTAGCGAGAGGGCAGTAATGGTACCAAAGGGAATAACAGCAGAGGAGACAGATATAGGCCAGGGGTCGAAACTGTGGAGCATGGACGAGGTACAAGAGGGACTTGCAAAGTGGGCAGTCAGGACAGAGCAGGAATCAGTAACTTTCTCTGCTGCAAAGCATGGCACAGTAGAATAAAGGCACCAGGAAAGCGAACTCAGCAGAAGCACCACTGCAACCAGAGAGCTCCATACTCTGGCTTGGTCACTGTAGATTGCTCTATCAACTACAATCAGCTGATGCATCAAGTGACCGTTTAAAGGATGATGGCAGTGGTCACCGCCCACATCAGCTTCAGCTGACCCAGAAGCAATGCAATTACACCAGATTGCCAGCAATGGAAAACTAACATTAACCCCTGCTGGCCTGAAAGGAAAAAAGTTTTAACTGAGAGGAACCACAGCTGCTACAAATCCAAAAATGGATCGTGACACGATAGCTCTTTTTCCTTGTGGTAGCTCAGTAAGCTCCCATGTCTGGAGTTGGTGAAGGGACACCATCTCTTCATTAACATCATTTATCCACTTCTGCTTCTCGTGGACAGGCAGTTTTTGCATCTCTTGCCATGACTGTGGCTCTGGTTAATAGAGTTGAGCGAAACAGGTCGGTCAGATTCAGAGCGAAACCCGACATAGCGTGAAGTCGGCCATGCGTTCGGCAAAACAAGCGCCAAAGTCGGTTTTCCCATAATGCTTGCAGGCGCATTTTTTCAGCCAATGAGCAAGGACGTACACTGTGGGCAACGAGTTGACATGGGCAGCGTCCACCACCATCTTAGAGAAGGGCATTGCAGTGATTGGCTTGCTTTGGGGCGTCATAGTGTCTATAAAAGCCCTGACCGCCGACCACCATTTTACTTCTGCCGATCTTAACAGTAGGGAGAGGTTGCTGACGCTGTTTATCAGTAGGGAAAGAGTTAGGGCTGGAAAGAGAAGTTCTTATGTGCTTGTGCTGATAGCAGTTGTGCTGTACAGTTAGTGTGCAGTGACAGGGGAGGATTTTCTTGTGTGCAGCAGCGCTTGTTATTAGGCTGCCTGCTAGCTGTATTGCGGTGTGTACACTGCTGTGCAGACTGCTTTTTACACAGCACTAATACTTTTATTCTTTTTTTCTGCACAGTTACTGAGCATTAATTTTTTCCAAACCGTATAGAGCTGTACGCTCCTCACACACTACGTGTACCAGCTGGTATCATGGACAAATACATGCTGACTATTTGTGTGTGACTCGAAATATACGGAGTTAATTGATATACATATACACTGTATCTCTGAACGTACTTTCTGCTTGTATTGCGTCAAATCTATGAAGACGTCTGTTGTGACCCTAATATACGAGATTCAATGTCCTATACATAGACCTGGTATCTTCTGATACAGTACCTTTTTTCTGCCTTTTGTATTACGGTCAAATCCATACTGAGAGAGCGTCTGTGTGTGACTCCGGAAATATATACGGAGATTTCAATTTTCCCCTATACAATATACACCTGGTATCTTCTGATACAGTACCTTTTTTTCTGCCTTTTGTATCACGGTCAAATCCATACTGAGAGAGCGTCTGTGTGTGACTCCGGAAATATATACAGAGATTTCAATTTTCCCCTCTACTATATACACCTGGTATCTTCTGATACAGTACCTTTTTTCTGCCTTTTGTATTACGGTCAAATCCATACTGAGTGAGCGTCTGTGTGTGACTCCGGAAATATATACGGAGATTTCAATTTTCCCTATACTATATACACCTGGTATCTTCTGATACGAGTACCTTTTTTCTGCTTTTTGTATTACGTTTCAAATCCATACTGAGAGAGGGTCTGTGTGTGACTCCGGAAATATATACGGAGATTTCAATTTTCCCCTAACAATACATGGTACTTCTGATAGTATCTTTTTTCTGACCTTTTGTATTATCATCCTACTGAGAAGCATGTGGTGACTGAATATACGAATTTAATTTTCCCTATACTATTACCTGTATTCTATACAGTACATTTATGCTTGTATACGTCAAATCCATACTGAGAGAGCATCTGTGTGTGACTCCGGAAATATATACGGAGATTTAAATTTTCCCCTACACTGTACACAGCTGTACGCTTCTGATACAGTACCATATATCTGCTGGTATTTTTGGTACATTTTCCTAAACATGAGGACGTATGGTGGAAGAGGCCGCGGACGTGGGCGGGGGGGCCAGCTGGTACTGATGGTGGTGGTGGTGCATCTGCTGGTAGTGCCAAAAGCACAATAGCACCTAAGGCAGGAGGTGTTGAGCCTGTGTCATCGTCTGGCTCCAGAAGGCCTGGAAGGCTCCCTTTTCTTGGAGTAGGTAAACCGCTTTTAAAGCCGGAGCATCAGGAACAGGTTTTGGCTTACATTGCCGAAACAGCCTCCAGCTCTATAGCCTCCTCTACTGAAGTTTCAAAAACTGCAAGCACTGAGTCATCAGTGCAGGCTCCTGGTCAGGAATGACACCTTTCCTTGTGTCCTTCATCCCCAACAAAAGTGAAGGATGCGGCAGGCCACACTTCAGATTACTCCCTGGAGCTCTTTTCACATACCATGCCTGGATTATCAAGTGAAATCCTGAATTCCCCAGTCCAAGATGAATATGACATGGAGTGCACTGATGCACAGCCACTGCTATATGATTCTGCTGGTACATTCACCCAGAGCACTGCATTGCCCTCGCAGTCTACTGAGCCAGATTCTGACCCTGATGAAACTCAGGTGCCCCTTCCCGCATACTCTACCACCTTACACGGTGACACAGAGGAAGGTGCAGATGAAATTGAAGAGAAGGTGATGGATGACCCAGTTGTTGACCCGAATTGGCATCCATTGGGGAAGAGGGTGCCGCTGGCAATAGCTCAGAAGAGGAGGAGGATCCGCAGCAGGCATCGACATCGTAGCTGCTTTTATCTGGCAGTCGCATAGCAGTCCAAAAACGTGTTAAAAAAACAAAAACAGTTGCAGGACAGCTTGGCCAGACGGTCAAATTAGCACAGAGTGCAAGCCCTGAAAATTTATCCCAAAGTAGGAAGAGTGCAGTGTGGCACTTTTTTGACCAAAATCCTATTGATGAGGCAAAGGTTATCTGTAAAAAGCACAGAAGGACCTTTAGCCGAGGGAAAAATCTCCAAAATTTGAATACCAGTTGCATGCTTAGACATTTAAACACCATGCACTTTCAAGCATGGAGGGACTACAAAACCTCAGGTAGCATATGTGCACCTGCTCTGACTGAAGGTAGCCAGCAATGCTACATCGCTTCCCCCACTGTAATCCCACCGGTTAGCACACCACCAGCAAGAAATGTTGAGGTGTAGTCGCAAGGCCAAAGCAGTCATGGAATCACAATGTTTTTCCAATGAAAGACTGAATCTAGGCCATCACCACCTCCACCACCATCACCAACCCCCTCTCAGTCCGCCATGTCCACCGCTAGTTCCCCCATATGCAGCTCTCAAGTCCAGCTCACCCTAGCAGACACTCTGAGTAGGACAAGAAAGTACTCATCCTCTCATCCGCGTACACTGGCTTTGAATGCCTACATTACCAAACTGATCTCATTAGAGATGATGTCCTTCCATTTGGTTGAAAGCTCAGCGTACAGAGACCTCATGGCCTACGCTGTCCCACGCTATGACCTACCCAGTCGGCACTTCTTTTCTAGAAAAGCCATCCCTGCCCTCCACCTGCATGTGAAAGACCACATTGTCCATGCATGAAAACAATCATTGAGTGGAAAGGTGCACCTCACAACAGATGCATGGGCCAGTAAGCATGGGCAGGGCCATTACGTGTCCATCACTGCGCACTGGGTTAATGTGGATGCAGGGTCCACAGGGAACAGCGGCAGTGGGACAGTGCTGCCAAGCCCACGGTATAGGCAACATTTGGCTGTAGGCGATCGACCCTCCTCCTCCAGATGCGAAAGCTCGTCTACAGAGCGCAGTCGCAGAGCACTCCAACTGCAGTGCCAGTGTTGCACACGAGGTGTCCCACTATCGAACAGCTAGTGGTAAGCGTCAGCAGTCTGTTTTAAAGATGATGTCTTTGGGCGACAACAGACACACCGCCGAGGTACTGGCCGACTACTTGCAACGAGAAACTGAGTCATGGCTGGGCAATCTACATCTTGAGCCAGGCAAGGTAGTCAGTGATAATGGGCGTAATTTTGTGGCAGCCATAGCCCTGGCAAAACTCAGACACATACCTTGCCTGGCTCACACCTTGAACCTGGTGGTGCAGTGCTTCATAAATAATTATCCCAAGTTACCAGCCCTGCTCCATAAGGTGCGAAGACTGTGCTCGCACATCTGTCGCTCGCCCGTAGACTCCAGTCGTATGCAGAGGCTGCAGCAATCGCTCCACCTCCCCAAGCACCGCCTAATCCTAGACGTTTCAACAAGGTGGAACTCCACCATGCATATGGTTGAGAGGCTGTGTGAACAGAGGCAGGCTGTAATGCATTTGTGGGAGGATACACGGGCAGGCAGTTTGATGGCAGACATCGAGTTGTCGGGTGTGCAGTGGTCAAAGCTGAAAGACATCTGTAAAGTCCTTCAGTGTTTTGAGGAATGCACATGGCTGGTAAGCGCAGACCACGCCATCATAAGCATGAGCATCCCACTTATGCGTCTGCTCATGCAAACTTTGACGCACATTAAGGATCAGGCGTCTGCAGCGGAGTAGGAAGAGGAGGAGGAGGAGGGAAGCCTTGATGACAGTCAGCCATTGTCTGCTCAGGGAACTGTCCTGGACAAGGTGGAGGAAGAAGAGGAAGAGGAGGAGGATGAGGGGGATGATTATTTTGGGGAGGAAGATACTTCTCAGGGGGCAAGAGAAAATGTTGGCTTTCCAAGGTCAGGTACAGGGTTTGTGCGTGACTGGAGGGATATGGATTTGGCAGAAAGTGCTACTCCACCCACCACTGGCAGTGCATCATTGACACCTGGAACATTGGCCAACATGTGTGATTATGTCTTGCGGATCCTAAAAAGGGACCCCCGCATTGCTAAAATGATGAAGGATGGCGACTACTGGTTGGCTAGCATCCTCAATCCATGCTATAAAGGCAAATTACAGAACATCATGCCACAGGAGAACCTAGATCTAATATTGGCGAGCAAACAAGCAACTCTGGTAAAACATTTGTTAGAGGCATTCCCAGCACACAGCAGCGGTGCAGGTTCTACCACGAGCTGTACTGGGCAACATGGAAGAGGTGTTCATGGTGCACACAGCCGAAGTTGCGTTGGAGACAGGGGTTTCATGACCATGTTGTGGACTGATTTCTCGAGTACCGCTCACACGACTGGTAATACTGAATCGATTGCAACAGACAGGAGACTGCAGTTGTCAACTATGGTTCAAAATTACCTCTCCTCCCCCCTATCAATGTTCTCCCTCACAGGTCATTCCCCTTTGACTACTGGGTCAGTAAACTGGACTCCTGGCCTGAGTTGGCACAATATGCCTTACAGGAGCTCGCTTGCCCTGCTGGTAGTGTGCTATCAGAAAGAGTCTTCAGTGCTGCTGGATCAATCCTAACAGAAAGAAGGACCTGGCTGTCGACCCAAAATGTTGGTGATCTCACCTTCATTAAAATGAACCATGCCTGGGTTTCAAAGAATTTTGTACTACCTTCCCCTGGTGACACATAGGTTGCCAGCAAAATGGTTCGCTTTGTCCTCCTCTTCCTCCGACTTCTCCAATTCCTCCATTTGCAGCTGCTGAACATCCAGCCTACACCTCAACATATGCCAGTTTTTCCACCTCCCTAATTGGCCTGTACCCCCCCAGGGCCGGCATCAGCACCTGGCGCACCCGGGCAAGTGCCGAGGCCCTGAGCAGGTGGGGGGGCCCACTCGCCGTCAGAGACACCGGCGTACTATGAGGGGCCCTGTGCCAGTGCCGTCGCCCACGAGTGGGCTCCCCCTGCTTGCTCAGGGCCCCAGCACTTGCAATACTTACCTCTCCCTGCTCCACCATTGTGACATCTTCCACGTTTCCTGACAGTGACATTCAGGTCAGAGAGCGCGATGGCGTCACGTCTGTGCGCCCTCTGCCTGAACAGTCACAGTGCAGAGCTGGAAGATGGCGACGCTGAGGAGTCCAGAGTAGAGCAGTGACCAGCGAGGAGAGGTATTTCATTTTTTTTGTTTGGAGCAATATATGGGGAGCATTATACAATGGAGAATTATATATGGGGCCCATCATACACTTGAGCATCATAGATAGGGCCCATTTTAAACTGGAGCATTATATATGGGGCCCATCATACACTGGAGCATTATAAATGGGGTCCATCATACACTGGTGCATCATATGGGGCCCATTATATATGGAGCATTAAATAGGCCCATCATACACTGGAGCATCATCCATGTGGCCCATCATATACTAGAGCATCATATGGGGCCCATTATATATGGAGCATTATATAGGCCCATCATACACTGGAGCACCATCCATGGGGACCATCATATACTGGAGCATCATATGGCGCCCATTATATGTGTAGCATTATATAGGCTCATCATACACTGGAGCATCATCCATGGGGCCCATCATATACTGGAGCATCATATGGTGCCCATTATGTATGGAGCATTATATAGGCCCATCATACACTGGAGCATCATCCATGGGGCCCATCATATACTAGAGCATCATATGGGGTTCATTATTTATGGGGCATCATATAGGGTATGGAGCATCATAAGGAGCACATATGGGGCCTATTCTGTATGGAGCATTATATGGAGCCCATTCTGTATGGAGCAATATACGGGGCCCATCATATACTGTATGGAGCTTTATATGCGACTCATTATACTGTATGGAGCAATATGTGGGGCTCATTATACTCTATGGGGACCTTCCTATACTGTATGGCACATTATATGGGGAACATCATATACTGTAGTATTATGTGGAGCTCATCATATACTGTATGGAACATTATATGGGACCAATTTTGTATGGAGCAATATATGGGGCTCATTATTCTGTATGGCGCACTATGTGGTGGCCATAATACTGTATGGAGGAATATACTGTCCGGTTTTTGAGCTATTGTAGAATTTAAAATAGATATCACTCATGTAATGTAAGAAGTGAAGTATTTGGCATTGTACTATACCTATATTTCTCTGCCGTATCGGAGCATCATGAACTGTGTATGTGTTAAATTGGCACACTGAGACTCTTTGGCCCGGGGCCCACGAAAAAGTGGAGCCAGCCCTGCCCCCCCACAACTTTAGCCAAATAACCCCCAGTTTTCAATGCGTTACTATTATTATAAAGTAAATTAAGGTTGACAAGCTTAAGTAATAAGAATTGATGTCGTTGGCATTGAAATGGGCACTGTAGGTGTGTTTACTGTCCTCCACTCCCAGCTGACTTTTCTTCCCCATTGACTTGCATTGGGGTCGGTTCGAGTTTCAGTTAGACCTTCGACTTTTTCCGATAGTCGGCCGATTTCGTTCGACTCGACTTTTGTGAAATTCACGTGGTCCGAAACCCAACTCGACCCTCCAGGAGGGAAAGTCGCTCATCTCTAGTTATGACCATATAACGATATGATACGATACACTTTATTGATCCCGGGGGAAATTACAGTATTACAGCAGCAATACAAACAGCAGTACATATATTATTAGGACACAAATCTTGCACAGGTGTACCAACATTACATGATAAATAAAAGTGTGTAGCTCAGGTGTATATAAGACAATGTTAATTGACATTAGTACACCAGCCATCAGTCATTATTTTCTACCACCCTTAGGAAATGATTATACATCCCCATAGCAGTAGGTACAAACGATTTCCTGAATTTCTCCTTCTTACACCTTAGTAGGATTAGACGGCTGCTGAATGTGCTCTTCTGATTCAAGAACAGCTCGTATAGTGGGTGTGTATTATTGTTCATTATAGCCCTACACTTCTTCTGAATTCTATCCTCCAATACCTCCTCAAAAGAGTCAAGATGGAGGCCAACAGCTGCGCTTGCCTTCTTGATAAGTTTGTTGAGTTTATTAGCGTCAGCTACTCGCACACTACTGCCCCAGCAAATGATAGCAAAAAAGATTGCGCTTGCTACAACGGACTGGTAGAACATCTCCAGCATTTTACTGCACACATTGAACGACCTGAGCTTCCGCAGAAAGTACAGTCTGCTCATTCCCTTCTTGTAAACCTTTTCTGTATGACACCTCCAATCGAGTTTACTGTCAAGGTGAACCCCCAAATATTTGTAGCTCTCAACAATCTCAACCTCCTGGCCAGCAATGGTGATCGGTAAGTAATCCTCCTTTTTCCTTCTATAACTCACCACCATCTCCTTGTTTTCTTTACATTTAGTTCTAGACAGTTAGTCTGACACCAATCCACAAAGTCAGAAACCACCCTTCTATATTCCTCCTCCCCCGGCCCCCCACAATGCCCCCTACAATCACGGAGTCATCTGAGAATTTTTGGAGGTGACATAAGAAAGGTGTCTAGCTGGGATACCTTTGTTTAGCTTTTCTGATCTCCTGACTGGAGGTTGACATGGTTCTTCTTTGTCTTCCTTGGTGGTTTCAGAGCTTATCCACACTTCAGTGTTTTCCTTTTCGGTGTCTGGGTTTGGTGATTGAGATTCTTGTTCTTGCTTCTTAGGTTGAATAACTGGTGTGACTTCATGGAATTTGAGCAATACAGAGTTTTCATCAATCACTACATCTCTGCTGATTGTTAAGGTACTGCCACACTACACAATCCCGCTAGCGATCTCGTTAGCGTCGCATACTAATGAGATCGCTAGCGGGATTGTTTCTATATCGCTAGTAGCTACCTATTTTAGCGATATCGTTAAGGACGCTATCGCGGTTAGCGATCTCCTTAACGACTTTAGCGGTGCAAAAGTACCGCTAAATCGCTAAAAAAGGTGCCACACTTAGCGATATATACTTACCCAGCGGGGTGCCAGCGACGAAAATAGGGTCCGGAACGATTCCAGCGACGAGCGAGATCACAGCAGGAAGCTCGTCGCTGGCAGCTGCCGCACACAACAACATCGCTAACGGGATCGCTAAATAGTGACGTTTTTTAGCGATCCCGTTAGCGATATTGTTCAGTGTGGCATACCCTTTACTGTGTAGGACTATGGGTGCCGGATTCTGTATCCCTTTTGAGTTTCGCTATAGCCCACCAGGACTCCTTGCTTTGCATGTGATTCCCACTTGGAACGTTTTTCTTTGGGAACATATAGAAACATTTTGCTTCCAAATATCCTGAGGTGCTTCAGGTTAGGCTTCTTGCAGTTCCATAGCTCATATGGAGTTTTATTTGTGGCTTTACCTGGCACTCTGTTTTAAAGATAGCAAGCTGTCATGATGGCTTCTCTCCAGTACATTGTAGGTAGATTCACATCAAACAACATACTTTTTCCACTTTCACAGAGAGTACGGTTCTTTCTCTCTGCAATGCCATTTTGTTCTAGGTTGTATGGAATGGTAGTCTGGAATGGTAGTCTGGAACACGATTTCTTTATTTTTCAAAATGGTTTGCACCTTACCACTTGTATATTCAGTTCCATTATCTGCATGCAGGGCTTTTGGCATTCTTCCAAATCTGTTAAACACTACAGCAAGATATTCTTCAAGTTTCTGTGGAACTTCATCCTTAGGGCTCATACTCACTTGAGCCGAAAACAGATGATTTTCAGCCGATAAAAAATCGGATTCACATCGAACCAATGTTATTCAATAGGTGACATCTCATTTGCGTTTTTTTTCTCAGCCGAAATCGGTGTGAGAAAAAAATCACAACATGCTGCGATTTGATGCGATTTTGGCATGATAATCGCTAATGCAATAGATGGTGCTATAAAAAAATCGCATGCAAATCGCTCTCAATTGCACATAATCGGACCATCCTGAAAACTGACCGATTTTTTTCCAGCAAGTGAGTATGAGCCCTTACTGTGAAGCAGGAAGGTGACTGTATATCTGGAGTAGTCATTAATAAATGTGAGAAAATATCTCTTCTTGCTAGGAGTTTGAACACTCATTGGACCACATACATCTGTATGTATCAGATCCAGAGTGTTAGGCATCAGGTGATGGCAGGATCCAAACCTGATGAGTCTGTGGTCTCCCATCCAGACCCAGCAGGGAAGATGCTGCTCAGCTTCGCCATCGATCCCAACGCCTAGCTAATACCCGAGCGGCACAAGCTGTTACTAGAGTCTTTGTGCATAGTAGCCTTAAACCTAGGTTACAGAACAGGAAAAGGCTGTTATAAGCCGAAGTCCAGAAATGCCTGCACTGAGCATGTCCGTGACATGGCGAACCGTGATTGGTGGTTAATGTCAGCTGATCCCCTGACCTGGCATTGCCTGATTGGTCACGGATGACGTCATCAGTGATACGATTGATGAGATGGCTGGGGAGGAGCTTAGCCCTTAAATAGCTTGTCTGTCCGCGGTGCAGCGCGGCCAGATCATATTAAAATAGGCAGTGCTCATGTGTGGACGTACCAGAATCTGGGCTCCACGTGCTCTCTAGCTTTGCTCTCCGGGACCTGCCAATGCCAGAGTTCGCTTGGCTAATTAGCACAGGTCCTTTAGGCAGGATTAGCTGATGCCAGGCAGGTAGCCAATGTGGTGCAGTCTTGCTACATCAAGAGGGTAGCGATACACCCTGAGCAGACTGCGGGGTGCGTAACCTGGGCATCGCCTGCCAGCTGAACAGAGAGTTGCTCAGTCCGGTCGCCCACCGGCTGGCAGCACGAGGGCATCGCCGCCAGCTGAACAGTCAGTTGCTCAGTCCAGTCGCACACCGGCTGACAGCACGTACGCCTTGCGGGAGTAGCATGCACTTCATAATCATCTGGCAAGTGGCTACTGTGCAGTCAACAGGGCTACGTCTACGCCAGCCTACAGCACATCTCCTGTGAAGTTAACGGGGATAGTGCAAATATCTCTCTCCTTGTGTGAAGTAACACAGGCGAGATCTAATATTAATCTTTAGTTGTCAGTTGTTACCTTCATACCCAAGGGGTGCTTGGCAGCAGTGACTCTAGCTGCATCGCGGACCCAGGGTTCGGTTGCAATCCATTATATAACATAGTTGTTGCAACCGATCTCATAACACAGAGGCTGTGCAGATCTAGTGGTGCTTATTTTAGGAAAGGATTTTCTGGACATTTTCCCTTTAAGACAGCTAGTGCACTTCATCATTTGACTACACTCGTTGATTTCAATACCATTTGCAGGTTGAGCTAGCTTCCTTACTGCTTCTGGGTCTCTGTGCGCAAGACGCCTGTGCCATACGTGGATACAGTTCTTACGCAGATCTTGTCCAGCACTGTACACTCTTTCTTTGCATTTTAGCTGATAAAGCTTATCTTGGATTTTTCCTTCTGCAAGAGTGTGACCCTTTTTTGAGATGATGCAGCTGTTATCTTTAAAAGTAACTACATTCCCCGTTTACGTGAGCTTCTTTACTGACAGAAGATTGCTTTCAAGACTGGGAACATAGAGAACATCCTTTATTGGGATCTTTCTACTTTGTGCTGAGGAAGCTGGATGGTGGAGGTAGCCGTGTCCTGCTCCTTCTGAAGTCATATAGTGACCATTAGCTAAGATGACTTTTTCTGACTTGTTTTCATTAAGGTCAGTGAAGAAATCCTTGTTCTTTGTCATATGACTACTTGCACCAGAATCTATAAACCATATATGCTTTGCAAATGGGCCTCTACTGGCAAAAAATGCAGCTTCAATACATGCAGAATCTTCCTTTACAGCTGTTTTAACCCTTTGATGACTGTTCTGTTTTTTAAGCTGACTCATTCTTGCTTTCCAAATTCTGCAGTCTGCTTTAAGGTGGCTGGGCTTTTTACAGACAAAACATTCACGAGTTTCTCTTAGATTGCTCTTATATTTAGGGAAATCCTGTGTCTTTAATGCTGTTTCTGCTCTGGATTTCTTACTGCTGCTTACATGCTGCATTTTTCTCTTGTATTCATCCGCAAGTTTGCCTTTAACATACTCTAGTGTCAGCTCATCATCTGGCCGTGCATCTAGTGCAGTTATGAGTGTGTCATAAATCTCTGTAAGACCATTTAATAGAAGTGCAGCAACATGAAAATCTTTAATTTCTTCTCCAATACCCATGAGACACTCCACAATCTCTAGGGTGTCTCTTATACAGTACAGACCAAAAGTTTGGACACACCTTCTCATTCTATGATTTTTCTGTATTTTCATGACTATGAAAATTGTAGAATCACACTGAAGGCATCAAAACTATGAATTAACACATGTGGAATTATACATTACACTTTACAAAAAAGTGTGAAACAACTGAAAATATGTCTTATATTCTAGATTCTTCAAAGCAGCCACCTTTTGCTTTGATTACTGTTTTGCACGCAGAAAAGGTGAACGGATGGACTCTACATGCCTAGTACCCACCGTGAAGCATGGAGGAGGTGGTGTGATGGTGTGGGGGTGCTTTGCTGGTGACACTGTTGGGGATTTATTCAAAATTGAAGGCATACTGAAACAGCATGGCTACCACAGCATCTTGCAGCAGCATGTTATTCCATCTGGTTTGCGTTTAGTTGGACCATCATTTATTTTTCAACAGGATAATGACCCCAAACACAACTCCAGGCTTTGTAAGGGCTATTTGACCAAGAAGGAAAGTGTTGGGGTGCTACGCCAGATGACCTGGCCTCCACAGTCACCAGACCTGAACCCAATCGAGATTGTTTGGAGTGAGCTGGACCACTCACCGCTTCAACTTTGAATAAATTCCCAACAGTGTCACCAGCAAAGCACCCCCACACCATCACACCACCTCCTCCATGCTTCACGGTGGGAAATTCAGTACAGACCAAAAGTTTGGACACACCTTCTCATTCAAAGATTTTTCTGTATTTTCATGACTATGAAAATTGTAGAATCACGCTGAAGGCATCAAAACTATGAATTAACACTTGTGGAATTATACATTACACTTTACAAAAAAGTGTGAAACAACTGAAAATATGTCTTATATTCTAGGTTCTTCAAAGTAGCCACCTTTTGCTTTGATTACTGCTTTGCACGCAGAAAAGGTGAACAGCTGGACTCTACTTGCCTAGTTCCCACCGTGAAGCATGGAGGAGGTGGTGTGATGGTGTGGGGGTGCTTTGCTGGTGACACTGTTGGGGATTTATTCAAAGTTGAAGCGGTGAACGGTCCAGCTCACCCCAAACCATCTTGATTGGGTTCAGGTCTGGTGACTGTGGAGGCCAGGTCATCTGGCATAGCACCCCAACACTCTCCTTCTTGGTCAAATAGCCCTTACACAGTCTGGAGGTGTGTTTGGGGTCATTGTCCTGTTGAAAAATAAATGATGGTCCAGCTAAACGCAAACCGGATGGAATAGCATGCTGCTGCAAGATGCTGTAGTAGCCATGCTGGTTCACTATGCTTTCAATTTTGAATAAATCCCCAACAGTGTCACCAGCAAAGCACCCCACACCATCACACCACCTCCTCCATGCTTCACGGTGGGAACCAGGCATGTAGAATCCATCCGTTCACCTTTTCTGCGTGCAAAGCAGTAATCAAAGCAAAAGGTGGCTACTTTGAGGAACCTAGAATATAAGACATATTTTCAGTTGTTTCACACTTTTTTGTAAAGTGTAATGTATAATTCCACATGTGTTAATTCATAGTTTTGATGCCTTCAGTGTGATTCTACAATTTTCATAGCCATGAAAATACAGAAAAATCTTTGAATGAGAAGGTGTGTCCAAACTTTTGGTCTGTACTGTAGGCATGTAGAGTCCATCCGTTCACCTTTTCTGCGTGCAAAGCAGTAATCAAAGCAAAAGGTGGATACTTTGAAGAACCTAGAATATAAGACATATTTTCAGTTGTTTCACACTTTTTTGTAAAGTGTAATGTATAATTCCGCATGTGTTAATTCATAGTTTTGATGCCTTCAGTGTGATTCTACAATTTTCATAGTCATAAAAATACAGAAAAATCTTTGAATGAGGTGTGTCCAAACTTTTGGTCTGTACTGTATAGTCCTGGATATTTTGTCCATCACTTAGCTTAGACTGATACAGCTTTCTAATGAGAAAAAGCTTATTGCTGAGATTTGATCTTTCATGCACTTTCTGTAACTCATCCCACATCTCCTTTGCAGTTGCACACTTGCATATATGT
>JARQOD010000001.1:748949822-748974908 GCA_033576555.1 Oophaga sylvatica | reverse complement strand
CCAGGAACTGTTTGTCGTGGAGCAATTCTTGTGGAACTGCCCAGAGGACCTCCAGCAGTTCCTCCGTGACCGGAAACCAAAGGGGGCTTCTGCTACAGCTGCCCTGGCAGACGAGTATGCCAACAACAGGGCGCCGGAGCCAAAGAAGCCTGCCAGCAGCACCTGGAGAGGGGGTAAGCCCAATCCTGCCCCAGCCCCATATCCAGCCCCAGAGTGCAAGGGGTGTACCCCCTGCTGCCCTCTCCAGGCCAGGAACAGAACCCAGACGTTGCCATAATTGCAATCAGCCAGGACACTTTAAGGCTGCATGTCACCAGCGCCAGAAGGCCCATCCCTGTCCAGAAACCGTCCACTGTTTTGTGTGTGGGAGGGGGTGGTGGGAGGTCCCTAGACAATTACCAACCCGTCACTATCGGCCGCTCAGCGGTCATGGGACTGCGGGACACAGGCGCTGAACGAACCCTGGTACGCCCTGAGGTGGTGTCCCCTCAAGACTTGGTACCTGGGAAAACCATTTCCGTCTCCGGAATTGGAGGCGTTGAACCGGCGCTGCCCGTTGCCAAGGTGTATTTGGATTGGGGTGCCGGGAGGGGGATGCGGGAGGTGGGAGTAACGCCGAATATTCCTGCAAATGTGTTGCTTGGGACCGATTTGGGGCGGCTAGTGTCCCAGTATGTGGCCACTGAACCCCCAAGTCCGGCTCCCCAAGAATGTCATGACTCTACTGTGAATGCTAATGTTAATGTATTGAATGTGCCTCCAACAGTGGAGGAGGGAGTGAAACCTGATGGTAAGCCATGCACTGACACTACACACACAGGGCTCACAGTGAGGACAGGTGAGGAGGCTGTAGGGGAGAGCTCAGAGGTGGAGGGAGGGGCTGCTATGGGCAGTGTAGGGCCCCTAAGTGAATCCAGCCTGCTGAGTCTAGGGCCCCTGCAGGAAGAGGAACAGGCCATGGGGGGAGGGGGTGTCCCGGGAGAGGAGCCACCAGGTAGGACCCCAGGTCAGGAGTTCCCCACATCCGGGATGTCAGGAAGTCAGGGAAGTCTGCCTGACCCGGCGACTTGGTCAGAGGAGGAGGGAAAGCAGGCGCTACCCGTGGTCTCAGCGGTCGTGGCCGCTGTTACCAGGAGTGGGAGCGCTGAAGCCCAAGGAGCCTCGCGGAGGTCCGACGGTTTCCCCCTCTCTGACCAAGTGGCTGCCGAGTCAGACAGTAGCCAGGAGACAGATCCCGGGGAGGGCAGTTTCATCAATTCTTGCCATATCTAGTCAGGGATTTCAGGCAGCGTTGGAAGCTGACCCTAGCCTGAAGACTCTCAAGGAACAGGCGGCACAGCCTCCCCTGGAGTCCGACCGCGAGCGAGTGGTCTGGGACCAGGGACGGCTGTACGGGTAACGGTCCAGCAGGGTTCACTGGAGGCGTGGCCCAGGGACCGACAGTTAGTGGTACCCCATCCGTTCAGGGCGGAATTGTTGCGGATCGCACACGAGATTCCAATGGCCGGACACCTAGAGATCACTAAAACCAGGGCCAGGCTAGCTCAGCATTTCTACTGGCCTGGAATGAGGACCGAGGTGATAGCCTACTGCCGTTCGTGTGACACCTGTCAGAGGGTGGGGAAGGCGGAGCCGCGCCCCAAAGCCCCACTGGTAACTCTGCCCATCATCGAAGAGCCTTTCTCGAGGGTGGCTGTGGATCTCATTGGACCTCTGTCCACTCCCAGCCGCTCCGGGAAATGCTTCATACTAACGGTAGTGGACTATGCCACCCGGTACCCGGAGGCGGTAGCTTTGTCGTCCATTCGGGCCGACAAAGTGGCCACTGCCTTACTGGAGATTTTCTCCAGAGTGGGGTTTCCCAAGGAAATGCTCACCGACCGAGGGACCCAGTTCATGTCGCAGCTGATGGAGTCTCTCTGTAAGCAGGTACAGGTGCAACATCTGGTGGCCAGCCCGTATCACCCACAGACCAATGGCTTGTGTGAGCGGTTCAATGGCACCTTAAAGCAGATGCTGAAGATGTTGGTCGACTCCCACGGGAGAGACTGGGAGCGGTATCTCCCACACCTGCTGTTTGCCTACTGGGAGGTTCCACAGGCCTCAACGGGGTTCTCCCCTTTGAGCTCCTGTACGGGCGACGTGTACGGGGGCCCCTTGCTCTGGTGAAGGAAGCATGGGAAGGGGATTTAGCCACCCTGGAGTGTCGGTCATTGAGTATGTCGTGCGCTTCCGAGACCGAATGATGGCCTTGACGCGGCTGGTGCATGACAATATGGCCCAAGCTCAGGCTGACCAGAAGCGATGGTACGACCAGAATGCTTGTGAGCGGACCTACCAGGTGGGTCAAAAGGTGTGGGTACTGGTCCCCATACCACAAAACAAGCTTCAGGCGGCCTGGGAGGGTCCATACCTCGTGCACGAGCAGCTCAACGCCGTCACCTACCTGGTCACCCTGGACCACGCCCGTGGAAGGAGGAAGGCCTTCCATGTGAACATGATGAAGGCCCATCATGAGCGGGAGGCTTATGCTCACCCAGTGTGCAACCTTCCAGAGGAAGGAGAGGCAGAAACCCTCCTCGATCTGCTCACCCAAGCCAAGTCGGGTGGATCCATCGAGGATGTGGGGGTTGGCCACCAGCTCTCGGAGGACAACGTTCCCAACTGGGGGCCACCCTGCACCCCTTTCGGGAGCTGTTCAGCAGCCTGCCCGGAAGGACTGAGGCAGCAGTCCATGACGTGGACACTGGTAACCACCCCCCAATCCGGCGTTCAGCATATCGGGTCTCTCTTGAGGTGCAGCAGCAGATGCGCCAAGAGATAGACGAGATGCTGAGGCTGGGGGTGATCCAAGCGTCCAACAGCGCGTGGGCTTCGCCTGTAGTCCTCGTCCCTAAAAAGGACCGAACTACGCGGTTCTGCGTGGACTACAGGGGGCTCAACGCTGTGTCGGTCACCGATGCGTACCCAATGCCGCGCATCGATGACCTGCTCGACCAGCTGGCCGGGGCCAAGTACCTGACCATCATGGATCTGAGCAGGGGGTATTGGCAGATTCCCCTGACCCCTAGGGCACGGGAACGCTCTGCCTTTATCACCCCATTTGGACTATACGAGTCCACGGTGATGCCCTTCGGCATGAAGAATGCCCCTGCCACTTTTCAGCGGATGGTCAACACGCTGCTCGAGGGACTGGAAGGGTATGCGACCGCGTACCTGGATGACATTGCCATCTTCAGTCCCACCTGGGAGGATCACCTAGAGCACCTGGCGCAGGTGCTCGGGCGGATCCAGCGAGCAGGCTTGACCATTAAGCCGGAAAAATGCCAGCTGGGTATGAGTGAGGTCCACTATCTGGGACACCGGGTAGGTGGGGGAGCTCTGAAGCCAGAGCCCGGGAAGGTGGATGCCATCGCATCCTGGCCCACCCCCAGGACCAAGAAGCAGGTGATGTCCTTTTTGGGTACTGCTGGGTACTATAGGAGGTTTGTTCCACACTATAGTGCCCTGGCCAAGCCCCTGACGGACCTCACCAAGAAAAGGCTGCCCGTCGCAGTCGACTGGACAGTCGCCTGCGAGACAGCTTTCCAAGCGCTCAAGACCGCCCTTTATAGTTCTCCGGTACTACAGGCAGCCGACTTCACGCGGCCATTCTTAGTGCAGACCGACGCCAGCGACTTCGGCCTCGGTGCTGTGCTTAGCCAGGTTGACACTACGGGCCATGAACACCCCATTTTGTACCTGAGCAGGAAGCTCCTGCCGAGGGAAGTGGCCTATTCCACGATGGAGAAGGAATGTCTGGCAATTGTGTGGGCCCTGCAGCGTCTGCAGCCATACTTGTACGGACGCCAATTCACCGTGGAAGCAGACCACAACCCCCTCAGCTGGTTACACACGGTCTCTGGGACGAATGGGAGGTTGCTACGCTGGAGCCTCGCTCTCCAGCAGTACCATTTCACCATTCGCCACAAAAAAGGCAGTGACCATGGTAACGCTGATGGGTTGTCCCGGCAAGGAGAGGGTGCGGTAGGGTGCACGGGGGAACACAGGAATTTGATACCCCCTAGCGCCCTCAAAAGCAGGGAGGTGTAAGGAAAAGGTTGTCGCCATTTTGTATAGGGCCTGTACCAGCCTCCATTTTGTCAGTTCACACAGCCACAGACTTTTAGCTACACAGGGCCTATTAGCATATTCAGTACGGCCAGCTTTGATGTCCCCTATGAATCAATAGGCCTTTACATGCTAATTGGTTTAGGCCAGGGTCTGAAAAGATGGTCAGTCCTATGGTAATTAGCTCAAGCTCAAGCCATTGTTTCCTGCTCCATATCAATTGCAGGCCAGTTAATATGCGGGCTTCAAAGCAGATGGGGAAGGGCCTAGCAGGTTCAAAAGCTGTAGCCAAGAAGAGGCTGGTCTCTCATTCCTTTTCACACACAGAAGCCAAGAAGATGGTCTAGGAAAGGACCAAAAGAAAACGGATTTGTCTTGCCAAGGGTGCAGCAACATATGCTTTGGGGACTATCCAGTAACTGAAGACTACTACCTGGGAATGGCAAAGCCCCTGCCTTCCCATGACCATACTACAACCCGGTAATATTGATCTATAGCTAATACCTTTAAGCCTTGTACATTATTGTTGTATTTTTACTCTGACTGCCATTCCATTGTAGTTACGTTGTATAGCTTTACTGTATATTTCTGTAATTATCTAGTGCGCCCTTAAGGCAAATTAAACCATAAAATTAATCTTGGGCTGATGCTTTTACTCTGATCACGAATCTTAGAATACCCAGTGGGTAGCAGGACACCTTCCCGGCGGCCATTTGCTCTAGGTGCAGTTCTCTTACTGACCTGAGAGACAAAGGGGGGCGCCGGAGAGCTGTACCTGTGGAGTTACGTCCCATTGGTGACGTGGGAGGAAAGGGATCGTCCGTCACATTTAGCAGCGGCGGTGGTATCAGAAGCTGTGATACCCGGGCTACCGTGTGGCGGCCGGCTGAGTTCCTCACAGGGGGCATAATCTAAGGAGCTTCTATGGGGGCATAATCTAAGGAGCATCTATGGGGGCATAATCTATAGGGGCATAATCTAAGGAGCATTTATGGGGGCATAATCTATGGAGCATCTATGGGGGCATAATCTATGGGGGCATAATATATGGGGGCATAATCTATGGAGCATCTATGGGGGCATAATCTATGGGGGCATAATATATGGGGGCATAATCTATGGAGCGTCTATGGGGGCATAATCTAAGGAGCATCTATGGGGGCATAATCTATAGGGGCATAATCTAAGGAGCATTTATGGGGGCATAATCTATGGAGCATCTATGAGGGGGGGCAGCATTATCCTCTATGAGTGGGGCAGCATTATCCCCTATGGGGGGCAGCATTATCCCCTATGAGGGGGCTGCTTTATAATCTATAAAGGAGGCTACCCCAACTCCTGCTACATAATTAAGACATGTACTACCTTATATTATACCCTGATATTAGTGTGTTTTACTGCACAATTTGTGGTCTTGTATTTATTTCTATGTAGCTACATAGTGGGCCCCAAGAATGATTTTCTCTGGTGGGCCCAAGGTGTTCCAGTCCGACGCTGATGTACACAGCTCAGAGGAGGCTCCATGGTGGAAGTCAAAAGGAGGCCTTATTCACAGTGTTAAACTCCGGACAATAATACCAAAAATGTTTATCCCTTATTGTTTTGCTTTCATTACTGAGATTGTGGGAAGCATCTATGCTGTTTTAAAAGCACTTGCCTGTTTGATATCTTTACCATTGACCATGTTTCATGCCCAAGCATATGCACATTCACTGTGCAAGTGGGAAAGTGGAAGTGAAAAAAAAAAATCAGTATTATTAGAAGAGTCAATTGCATCTATGTTGTCAGTGAAGTGTTTCTAAACGTACAGAAAGAATGACTCGATTGTTCTGAATAAATTGAAGTGACACGTTGGAGAGTATTTCCTATTGATTTTTATCTAATGATGACTTCTAAAGAGAAATGTACTATACATCTTTGATTAGTTTGTACCTTTTTATCTCTGGCTATATTTAGATCTATCTGTCAATCAAAAAGTAAAACAAAGCAGCATCAATGAAACACATGCATTGGGTGCAAGCCTCCTAATTAATGTACCAACAGACCACTATCTCTCCATCTATAGTCATGGCCGAAAGTGTTGGCACCCTTGAAATTCTTCCAGAAAATGAAATATTTCTCCCAGAAAAATTATATGCTTTGTTATAAACGTTTATTTCCTGTGTGTTTTGGAACAACACGAAAAAAAGAAAAAAAAAGGCAAACTGGGCATAATTTCACACAAAACCCCAAAAATGGTCCTGACAAAATTGTTGGCACTATTCCAAAATTATAGGTAAACAACTTTATTTCAAGCATGTGATGCTCGTTCCAACTCACCTGTGGCAATTAGGCCTACAAAGATAAGAACACAATATCTACAGTCAAATATGGTGGAGATTCAAAAATGTTTTGGGGTTGTTTTGCTGCTTCTGGCACTGGGTGGCTTGACTGTGTGCAAGGCATTATGAAATGTGAATATTACCAATGGATTTTGGGTCGCAATGTAGTGCCCAGTGTCAGAAAGGTCTGTTTGCATCTTAAGTCATGAGCCTTCCAGCAGGACAATAATCCCAAACATACTTCAAGAAGCACCCAAAAATGGATGAAAACAACGCAGTGAAGAGTTCTGAAGTGACCAGCAATGAGTCCGGATCTAAATCCCATTGAACACCTGTGATGAGATCTTAAAATTGCCGTTGTGAGAAGGCGCCCTTCAAATATGCGAGACTTGGAGCAGTTTGCAAAAGAAGACTGGCCCAAAATTCCAGTTGAAAGGAGTAAGAAGCTTGTTGATAGTAATAGGAAACGATTGATTGTAGTTATTTATTAAAAAAGGTGTGTAACCAAATGTTAAGTTGAGGGGACCAACAATTTTGTCCAGCCCATTTTTAGGGTTTTGTGTGAAATGTCCAATTTGCCTTTTTTTCTCTGCTTTCATTTGTGTTGTTCCATACACACAAAGAAAATAAGCATGTGTATAATTCTAATGAACATGTTGGATTTTACTCAGTGAGGGGAATGACTTGGCAATCCAGTTGTCAGAAAATAATACTTAAAATAGAATGTCATGTTAGATGTGATCTCCTCTAAAGTGCTGGTTTCAATAAGCCGTTTTTTTTTTTAACACCCCCACACCTCCTTTTCCTTCCCATTCTTCCTCTGTTTGCCCTTCTTTCTTCTTTATATTCCTCTAGCACACACATAATTATTTGGTTCATGTAAGAGCATATATTAATACCTCATGAAGCTGGTTATATTTATATTATAATGTTTAACGATGATATTAAGTTATCAACCGTCAATTTTTTTTTATTGTTAGTATTGAACATAATTGAAATGGTCTGTTTTCATATCAATGTTGCTAAAACCCATCAAAAATATTTACATAAAAAAGCATGTGTAAGGCTACTTTCACACTTGCAACTTTTTGCGCTGCGTTTCGAGCGCACATCAAGTGCATTGAAAAAACACGTGCAAACGCTTGTAAACGCTGCGATATTTTGTCGCATCAGCGTGCGCATTACGACAAAAAAACGCAGCGCTTGTATGCGATTTCAAGCGTTTGCGTTTTTTTCGGCGCATTGGTTGTCTACGTGTCACATTTCACAGGAGGAAAATCCTTGAAAAATTCTTGCAACAGACTCCACCAATGGGACACCAGTGGGCGTGTGTTATAGGAAATCTTTATATAGAGCCTGTTTACAGCCGAATTCTTCACATTTGCATTTTCCTTTGTGAACATTGATCTGCGCTGGAAAAGTTTTCACTTTAACTTGGATCTGGACATCGCGATGGCTCAGGCTTATGCAGCTGCTTGCCATGAAAAAAGGGAGAGAGAGAGACAGCGAAGACTGCAGCGGCGGCGTTTGTGGTTACATCCGATTGTTGAACTCCGGGAGAGCCGTGGAGCGTACCACACCCTCTATAGCGAGCTCCAGGCAAACCCGGAGAAATTTAGTGACTATACCCGGATGTCCCAAGAAACCTTCAGGGATTTGCTTGCTCGTGTCCAAGAATTCATCCGGAGACAGGAGACACAGCTCCGTCGTGCGATTCCTCCGGAGGAAGGGCTCCTGGTGACAGTACGGTACATAATATTGCTAAACCAATGCCTGCATAATTTTATTTGTTCTGCCATGTACTATTCCACAGCTGGCAGAATTATTGTTCTGCCATGTAGTAAACAAGGACTTGCAGAATTATTTTTATGCCATGCACTAATTTTTTTTTTGTTCTTTTAATGTTTTAAAAAACCATATATAATAATATATTTTTTTGTTTTTTCTCAGATTCCTGGCTACTGGAGAGAGCCTCTCTTCACTCCACTTCCAGTACCGGATTGGAATCTCCACCTTGTCAGGAATTGTTGTGGACACCTGCCGGGCATTGTGGAATGTTCTTTGTCCAGATTTTATGCCCCTGCCCACCACCGAAAAGTGGATTGAAAAAGCTGAAAAATTCTGGACAACTTGCAATTTCCCCAACTGTTTGGGAGCGGTTGATGGGAAACACATCCGGATAATCAAACCCAAAAGAACAGGCTCGGAGTACTACAACTACAAAAAGTACTTCTCTACAGTTCTCATGGCCATTGCGGATGCAGACTGTATGTTTGTTGCAGTGGACATTGGGGCATTTGGCCGTGGGAATGACTCACAGGTTTTTAAGAACTAGGACATTGGCCGGAGGTTGTATGGCAACCATTTCAATTTCCCCATGCCACGGCCTCTTCCCAACACTGAAGGTCCACCACAGCCATTTGTCATGGTTGGGGATGAGGCATTTCAGATGTGCCAACACCTGCTCAAACCCTACTCCAGCCGGGACTTGGACCACACCAAAAAAATTTTTAATTACAGGCTGACCAGGGCCAGAAGAACAGTAAAGTGTGCCTTTGGTATACTTGTTTCCAGATGGCGAGTTCTCGGCACAGCCATTCATCTGAAACTGGAAACAGTGGATGAAGTCGTGAAGGCCTGTGTGGTTCTACATAATTTTGTGATGGCTAAAGAGCACCCAAACTTTGAACTCGATGATGCAGCTCCTAACCCATTGCCTGAATTCACTCAGCACCCTCTCAGGTCATCCGTTGAAGTTTGCCAAATGAGGGACCAATTTGCGGCCTACTTCATCTCAGATGTAGGACGGGTGGAATGGCAAGAACAAATGGTGTAAAAAAGTTTTCTTGTGTGTATGTTAATAAAATCACTGTTTTGATACCTGTACCGAGTGCACTCTGTGTTTTTACACTCAAATACAATAATCAACTGTCCAGGTTTACCAGTGAATTCATGATGCTGTGTTTTTTGTGCATCATGAATTTACTAGTAATCCTGACCAGGTGACTATACACACACACACAAGTTGTATGATCTTTATCATCTCTCCAGTTTGGGTTCAATTTGCAGCAACGGTGGAGATAAAACAACTAATATTTGTGTCACCTGGCCTGATGTTACAAATAGTGATTTGGGGATGCACTAGCATCTGTCACTCTTTATTATACCTGACCATGTGACTATAAATATTATTTGTACTAGTATCATCACTGTGGCTTGATTTTGAACGCAGACTGGAGAGATGATAAAGTTTATACATCTTCTACAATCCCCAGGCCTGGTGTCATGCTGAAGTGAGGACGCCCAAAATAACGCATCCTCACTTCAGAATGTATCACACATGGTCAGGTGAGTACACATATGTGTTATAAACTGCAGCATGGCTACAGTATGCTTGAAATATATGCAGACTGAAGCGACGCTGCAGGTTAAAACGGATGTGTATTCACCTGCCCAGGTGTGATAGTAATGATACAAGTCCAGGGTATTGTACATATAACGTGTATTTTCACCATCATCTCCTCAGTTTATTCAACACACACGGAATAGAGGATGTGGTTAATTACAAGGTATATCTAGAATCCCTGGCCTTGTATCACAAAGAGTTAAATGATGGTAAAAACACACCATACTCATTTAACTTTTTATGATACCTTGCAAGGTAACAATAGATATGCCTTGCACTCAACACCATCCTCTATTCAGTCTGTGCAATATTAGCAGACTGAAGAGACTGGTGGGGAAAATACAAGTCATGTATTTGTGTTTTTGACTACACATATCTCCAGGAATGACACTAGAAATATGTGTAATTCCTGGAGTTATGTTTTGTCAAAAACGCAAAGTGTACGGCGCAGTGTGTGTACGGCGCAGTGTGTGTAGGCGGCAAAAGACACATTAATCAAACAGTATTTAGTAAAAGCAGAATTGCACATTTATTTTAAAAAAAAAAAAAAATCATTTTTATTGTGAAGGACATTTGGGGGGAGATTGGGATACTTTGGGGAGTGTGGAGAGACGAGGAACGGCTGGAAAGTGAGGAAGGGGTTCTAGGGGAAGGGGCGACGAAAGTAGTGGGGGAAGGAAGATCAGGGATGGAAGTAGAGGCAGGTTGAGACACATTAGGAGGAGAGGGGGGATGGACAAAGTCTTTTTTTGCTCTTCTTTGGGGCAGGAGTCCCCTGCATGGACCGACTTCCGTGTGACTGCCTTGAGCTGGTGGACCGTGGCCTTGATACGTACAAGAGGGAATGTCGGTCACCACTCTCATGCTCTGTGTTGGTGGTGCTCCTAGAAGGAGAACAAGTGGTGGCGGTGCTCCGAGGAGGAGAAGTGGTGGCTGTGCTCCTAAAATGGTGCGGAGTGGTGGCGGTACTCCTAGACGGAGAAGTGGTAGCTGTGCTCCTAAATGGTGCGGAGTGGTGGCGGTGCTCCTAGATGGAGAAGTGGTGGCTGTGCTCCTAAAATGGTGCAGAGTGGTGGCGGTACTCCTAGAAGGAGAAGTGGTGGCTGTGCTCCTAAAATGGTGCAGAGTGGTGGTGGTGCTCCTAGATGAAGATGTGGGTGGCCCAAGCAGGTACTGCGGTGGCGGTAGTCTAAGAGCGTGTACCGGTGTCTGTAGTGGTGGTGCTCCAGACAGGAGCAGCGCTTACCATGGTGGTGGTGACGGTGGAGTGTCCAGCAGTACTCGGACTTGTGGTGGTGTAGTGGTGTCCGGCTTGACTCAGAATGCAGGTGGCTGTGCAATGGTATGCAGCAGAAGTCGGTAGTGAGGTGTGGCGAGTCAGTGGTGGCACAGTTGGAAATGCTACCACTGACTGCTGCACGTACCGATTCTGCTGCATAGCCTGCAAGTAAGCAGTGTTGCAGGCCTGCAACACACTCAGCTGTTGCTCAGGACTAAGGTTTTCCGCCATGCCCGTTCAATTTTACTGAAAAAATGGTGCGCTGGTCTGTTGAGGTCGGCCTCCAGCCGATCAAGGTGCTGGTCGAGAGAGTGGAAGCGGTGTTCCATGTGGGTAAAACCGTGTTCAATGAGTGAAAAACCGCTTTCCACTCTGTCGTACATTGACTTCATACTGGCATGAAAGGCCTCGCTCAAGTGCATGAACTCGGGCAAGACATTCCTGTCCAAGGCCCTCTGCCGCTGGCAGGAAGTGCCCGGATAACCAGTGGCAGAGACCTGGGACAGGGGAACACCTGATTGACCAGCTTCCTGGTCACCAGCTGTCCGTGTTGCTGACCTGCAAGTTGCTTCCAGGCTGTCGGATGGCTGAGACGGGTCCGAGGTCGTCCGATGAAGGACCGCTTCAGGGACAGGCTGCATGGTGCTGCTCCAGGTGCTGTGGAAAGAAAAGAAAAACATTACTATCATGCATTTACAAGAAGCATCAGCTGTGGAATAGAAAAGCACTGATTAAAAAAAAAATAAAAAAAACTTACGCTCTGCTGGCAAGGACCGGTCTCAGGAACGCCAACTCGCGATAATAACGATATTTTCGTCTGTTCTTTGTCGCTGAACCACTGCGAACCTGTCCCTCTGCACGAACATCAGTGTTGAAGCGGTCCTTCATCGAGCGATAATGTGTGCGGACTTTGTTCATTGTTGGAAAAAAAATATAAAATTATACAATGCGCTCAGGAAAAATCTGTCTCATCACACACACCTGAGTGAACATGGCAAACAGTCAATGCAGCATAAAAAAGCAATACAATGCACAGTGCAGTCACTGTTGAACCAGATGACACTGTTGGGTTTCCTGCTAGAATGTATCTACCAGCAAACCCATCAGTGCCATCAGTAAAAAGAGTGAATGCAGCATAAGCAATGCAATACACAGTACAGTCATTGTTGATCCAGATGACACTGTTGGGTTTGCTGCTAGAATATATCTAGCAAGAAACTCAACAGTGCCATCAGTAACAAAAGTGAATGCAGCATAAACAATACAATACACAGGGCAGTCACTGTTGAACCAGATGACACTGTTGGGTTTGCTGCTAGAATATATCTAGCAAGAAACTCAACAGTGCCATCAGTAACAAGAGTGAATGCAGCATAAACAATACAATACACAGGGTAGTCACTGTTGAACCAGATGACACTGTTGGGTTTGCTGCTAGAATATATCTAGCAAGAAACTCAACAGTGCTATCAGTAACAAGAGTGAATGCAGCATAAGCAATACAATACACAGGGCAGTCACTGTTGAACCAGATGACACTGTTGGGTTTGCTGCTAGAATATATCTAGCGGGAAACCCAACAGTATCATCATGAACAATAGTGACTGCGGCATCACAGAGCATGGAAATGCTTAGTAAACGCCTTTTTGGTGATTGGAGAGGCGCTGTCCCAGCCATCTATCAACGCTGCGGCCACCTCATTCCATAGCCTCCGGCTCACCACATTGTCCTTGTACTGCGGATCACGGCTGTCCCACAATGGGACACGCTCATGGACCTGGCAGATCAGGGCCTCATTGTCCACATAGAGGTCCTCGTCCCGTTGTGGAACCTAGAAAAAGCAAAAAAAAAACATTACAATCTTGGATATATTTCAGAAGTAAAAAGAGAGACAAAAAATAAAAAGAGACATTCAAAGACTATGTACTTACATTACGTCTCACCACAGGGACTTGTCTTGGCTGCGACTGCTCCCTCTGTTCGGACTCCTCAATCGCCGTGTCCGACGATGATGTCTGAAAAAGAAAAAAAATATTACACTTTTGTAGATGCAGCAGCTATACTTACCCAAAGGCAGGAAGATACTCACATCACGCTCTGCTTGGGCCAGTTCTTTCCGGGATGGGGAATAGAGTGATCCAGAAGAACACATTCTGCAATAAAAAAAATACAATGCATAAGTACATATTACATTTGAAAGGACAGGCAGTCATTTGGTTTAAGAATACTCACATTCTTGTTGATGCATCTTGGATCCAAAGTTTCTACTGTCGTGGCTGTGTCTTCCAGGCAGTCCTTCAAGGCTGTGTCTTCAAGGCTGTGTCTTCTAGTCAGTCTGATAGTAGGGGTCTGTCTGGCACTGCAGACACCATCTTTTAGCTACACTCCACACAATGTTGCTTGTGTAGGGGGTGTTTTAGACAAGTGTCTAGACATTGTTTACTCAAAAATCACGTGCGCGCAAAAGCGCTGATGAGCGCACAGCCATGAGCCTGCCAGCGCCCCATAGACTGTAATGTTATTTTTTTGCGCATAACGTGCGTATGCGCTTTTTTTAAGTGGTTGGGCGGAACAAAAAATGCAACATGTAGCGTCTAGCGCACACCTGGAAAATGCGCAGCGCATGCCAAACGCTGATGAACGCGTGCAAGCACTAGACCCTGCGCCCGCCATGTTAAAGATAGGGGAACATTGCGCATGTGACCGATAGCGCACGATGCGCTGCACGATAAAACGCAAGTGTGAAAGTAGCCTAATTGCAATAATTTTCTTTGAGAAATACTTTATTTTCTTGAACAATTTCAAGCGTGCCAACACTTTTAACCATCTATCTATCTAAATATACAGAAAAAAACTGACCAGCACCTCCTAAATGTGAACATGTGCAAACTGCGAGACTGCATTATATAGAAAAAGGAAAACACAGCAGCACTATACATAACTATAGGCCATGTGAAAACACTGAAAAACTTTAATATCATTGAATATCTTTGAATATATATTTTACTACTCAAAAAGCTGTATTTACAAAAATAAATGAAAATGAAGGTTCTTAGAGCATAAATTGGCCAATTCATGTATGCTGTAGTACAGCGCTCACTGCTTGTGTTGGGGGACACTCGCTTGGCACGGGATTAACGTAGACAGGCACGGTTTTAATAGTCTATGAGGTTTATTTTTCACAGCATAAACCACACAGTAGGCCCTGTTGTACGTCACAGGCCTACCACAGTCCACAGCACCTCATCATATTCAGCTCTAACTCGCAGTCACTAAACCTGCCGGACCTCTCTCCAGTCACCGGGGGTGACTGCCCGCCAAACAGTTCATTATATACCTCACTGGAACAGACGTTAAGGTTGCATCTCTACACACGCCGGACCATACTTCGTCCAGTTCCCGTAGGAGACCACATAGTTCATTAACTGACCTTTGTCAGTGCACACAGTTCCTCCCCCATACCCGGAGTTACCTTTCAGGAGCTCCTGCTCCTCATGCTCACTCCTCATCAGTCCAAGGTCCTTGAGGAAGCTGCCTAACTGGGATCACCATCCCAGACAGAGCCTTGCTCACCCGGTCACCTGACAGTCCAGATCCTCAGCAGGACAGTAATTTCCTCAACGCAGGGCCGTCACAGACTCTGCATATACACGTGGCCTCTCCGCGTGCTATTCAGGACATCCGTCCCCACGTGGGACCGTCCAACACCCAGGCCTCACCGGGTGCTATTCAGGGATCCGATCCTACTCCTAGGACCTCCCAACAAACCGGCCTCCAGGTCCAAGGCCTCACTATGTGCTCTTCAGGAAGTTAGCAGCTGCCAACACACAGGCCTTCCAGGACCTTGCACTCTGACCACTCAGGTTCAAAACACACGACCATGTGACCAGACCTCAGTCACATTATATATCCCAAACCACCCCCATATGTGGGGGTTGTATGTGTGGCTAGCCGATCCCGCCCAGCTCTCCGACTAGCCCTGTAAGCCTCCCTAATAAAGTAAACAAAACTCTTGTGGGACTACAAGTCCCAGAACAACATTACTGGCTTACAGCGCAGAGGACTTCTGCGACACATATCAGCTATTCACAATCATGCTGGTCACTGTTTCACCATCACAATCAAGGAAACGCCCCCATGCATATCCTGAGGAGAACATACAGCGCCCGCTAGTTGTAGCAGGGGTCACTGCATCACAATGTCCATCAACCATGGCAAGGTGACCTCCCTCTTATGGGTCCCTGTTCTACTGTACTGTATATGCCACTCTCGGGCTATCAACCAACAGTTAAATGAACACCCATGTCTCTCCCGGTTTAGCCTACAATTTATGAAATTGTAGGCTAAAGACAGAAAAAATTAACATTTTTTTCACAAAAGATTTACTTTAGACCCAAACTATTTTATTTTCACAAAGGGAACAGGAGAAAATGGACCACAAAATTTGCAAATTTACAAAAATGTGCAATTTCTCCTGAGTACGCAGATACCCCGTATGTGGGGGGAAAGCCACTGTTTGGGCACTTGGCAGGGCTCAGAAAGGAGGGAGCACCATTTGAATTTTTGAACGCAAAATTGTTTGGAATGGATGGCGGGCACTATCCACTAACCACAACCCTTACCCCAACACCAACCCTAAATCCAACACCACCTAACCCCAACACCACAACCATAACCCCAACACAAACATAACCCCAACACAACTGTAACCCCAACACAACTGTAACCCCAACGCAAATGTAACACCACCACAACCGTAACCCCAACCCTAACACAACTCTAACCCCAACACAACTCTAACCCCAACACAACCCTAATCCTAGCCCCAATCCTAACCCTAGCACAAACACTAACCCTGACCCTAATCCTAACCGTGGCCCTAACCCTAGCACTAGCCCCAACCCTTTCCATAGCTTTATCCCCAACACTAACCCCAACCTCAACCTTAACCCTAGCCCCAACCCTAACTGCAAAGAAAGGAAAAAATTTAAAAAAATATTTTTATTATTTGTACATAACTAAGGTGGTGACAAAGGGGGTTTGATTTACTATTTTTTTGTCTATCACAGTGATCAAAATGAACCAATAGGAAAAATCTCCTACTGTTGCCAGGTATGGGCTAGCAGATCTCGGTTGGCACACTGCACATGCGCCTGTCATTTTCTTCCAGGAAAAAAACATGGAGGGCCAAGGGACGGAGCAGGAGGATCCGGGATGGTGGAGGTATGGAGGGAGCTCGGGGGACCCCATTTTTCTCTCCTCTGGTATGCTAGATCATATCAGAGGAGAGAGAAATGAATGGATCACGAGACTGGGGATGGTAAAAACCAATCCGAATCATGTTCTCCGTGGTCTCAGCTACCCCCGGTAGCCAAGACCCCGGAGATTTTCCAACGGTGGGGGCTCTATACACTTATTTTCAGCGCCGTTAAAAAGCAGCACTGAGGAATAAGTACTTTTAACTGCCGCCTTTAAAGGCGTATTGGCGGTCGTTAAGGAATTAAATTGTTGGATTAAAAGGTGTTGTCTCTAGAAGATCGCAGCGGACCTGGCTTCTATTATACTGGCAAAAAGTCAAGGGTTGCTCCAACTGGCTGAATGTACATATTTGGTAATTAAATGCAGTGCATAGAAGGAAATGAGGCACCATTTCATAACAGCATAGTGACACAGTTTGTAAGGCTAAAAAAATGTCAACCTATTCACCTACAAAATTGATGGGATTCGTAAGATTTAGGAGACATTTGGCAATGCCATCTGGTAGACAGTTACAGTTATCACGAATGAGCAGTACCTTTCTCACAGTTCCCAACCATCCTGATTTCAGCAGGACTGTCCCAATTTCAATCACTTCAGGGCTTTGTCCTGATTTTCTTCTCTCCAATGTCCATCTCCATCATCACTCTATAGCTCCTCCTCATCGCGAGTCAGGCCAGCATTTCTGCTCTGCACTTACATTAATTAAACAATTCTCTTTTTGTGATCTGGTTTCCCCTGGAATTGAACCCACAACCTCTTAGCTAAAACTACGAGCCACAGACTGCACTGTATCAGTATGACTAAATTTGGTATACTTAAGCTGCATTGCAGGCACTGAACCAACAGACAGATTATACTGGTACATAGAGATACTTCTGTACATAGCAGTGTATTTCTATGGACTTGTACTTTAGATGTGAATAAAAAGTCATATTTTTTTCTCTATAAAACCACTACAAAATAATGAAAAAAAGATACAAAATTGTAAATTTGTCTTTCTTTGTGAGATCTGGTCTCCCTAGAAATTAACCCCACAACCTCTATCATTGTGGATAACAGCTAACTCGATGAGCCACAACTTCCGCTTACGTTGCTGTGAGGATTTTCTATACTCGAAGCTGCATTGCAGGCACTGACCACTAGAGCTGAGCGAATTTGATCGCGTCAGGGCTTAGGCCTCTTTCACACATCCGGCGGGCGCCTAAACGGCGCCCCCGGCATTTAGCCGCAGCGCCGCATGCGGTATTTTCTCTGAACACCGGATGTGCCGCATCTTGTTTTTCGCCGCATCCGGTTCACGAATGCGGCAAAAAAACCGCATACGTCTCATCCGGTGTATCCGGTTGGCATACGTTGACGCCGTATTGCGCCGGATCCGGCTTTTAAGCACGCCCATTTTGGGGCCCTTTTTGGGGTTCCAAATATGATTGGCTACTGTAATCCTATATATACACTGCTCCTACATCCCTTCTTTGACAGGTTGTAGAGGAGAAAGTGCAGTTTGGAGAGAAGAGCAAGTAGCAAGTGATTGGCGAACATGGAACCCATTATCGGCAATATCTTCAGGAATCTTGTTGATTTTACTGCGGAGATGAATCGATTGAGGTTTATCGTTCTGGAGAAGGAGCTAAAGTTTGAGGAGCAGCGGCGTCAGCGCCTGCGAAGTCGCCGCCGTATGTGGATCCACCCCATCACGTCACAGAGATTAACTCGTGGTGTCTATTCCACACTGAACATGGAGCTGCGACAAAATCCAGAGAAGTTTTTTGCCTATCTGCGGATGAATATAGAAAACTTTGATGATTTGCTGGAGCGTGTTGGAGACAAAATTAAAAAATCGGACACCTACTGTCGGTTCTCGATATCTCCGGCGGAGCGTCTCATGGTGACTATAAGGTAAGCTATATGTATTGGTTCTGTTTGCTTGAGCGCACTTGTAATTTTATCATTAATTGAACATCACAGGCCAACTAGGAAACCACATGAGTATCCCCAAATCTAGTTATAAAACAGTCTTTCTCCTAGATATTATTATTTTTGGTATCTCCAATAGTCGTAGCTGAGTTCTGGTATGTAATGCTGCGTTTCTGAAATTATTTGTATTTTCTAATTTGTTTTCAGATTTCTGGCAACTGGCGAAACTCTATCATCGCTCCATTTTCAGTATCGGATGGGAATCTCCACACTATCCGGCATAATAAAGTATACTTGTCGTGCTCTGTGGGATACTTTGGTTGGAGAATTTATTCCAGAGCCAACAACAGAGCGGTGGCTTGAAATAGCGGACCAGTTTCTACTCATCTGCCAGTTCCCCAATTGCCTGGGGGCCGTTGATGGAAAGCACATCCGCATTCAAAAGCCAAAAGGAACTGGATCTGAATTCTTTAACTATAAGAAATATTTCTCTATCGTCCTGATGGCTATTGCAGATGCGCACTACAAGTTTATCGCGGTGGACATTGGGTCTTATGGACGGTCTAATGACTCCCAAGTGTTTAAAATATCTGCTATGGGACGTAAATTGTATGGAAACAGTTTTCAGTTTCCCCCCCCTAGACCACTGCCTCAAACCTCAGGCCCACCAATGCCATTCGTTTGTGTAGGTGATGAGGCATTCCAGCTGTCCCAACACCTATTGAAGCCGTATGCCAGCAGAGAATTGACACATACAAAGCGGGTATTTAACTACCGCCTCACAAGAGCCAGACGGATGGTGGAGTGTGCCTTTGGCATTATGACAGCAAAATGGCGTGTCCTTTTGACTGCAATAAACTTGAAGACCGAGACTGTTGATGATGTAGTGAAAGCGTGCGTGGTCCTCCATAATTTTGTCCTAACCAAGGAACCAATTTCTCTGGAGGACCACAATCAAGAAACAACTTTGCACAACTACACCAACATTACCACTCGCAGTACAGTTGCAGTTTCTAGAATGAGGGACCAGTTTGCTCAATACTTTGTGTCACCGGAAGGTAGTGTTGACTGGCAGGATGACAGAGTGTGATAAATGTATTGTTTATTTTAATAATTTTCTTTACCCACAATAAACCTTTAATAGTTTACTTGTCTACCTTCTTGTGTGTTTTCTACTATAACCTTCTTGCCATTGTTGTGTCCATGGCTGTCACCTTTTGTCCAAAAAAGTGTACATTGTAGGCCATGTTTCCCCAACTGCAGTCCTCAAGGCCCACCAACAGGTCAATTTTTCAGTCTTTACTTTGCATTGCTCAGGTGATAATTGCCTCACCTGTGCAATACAAAGGAAATACTGCAAACAATACCTGTTGTTATGCCTTGATGACTGGATTTGGTGACACATGGCCTACAATGTACCCTTTTTAGGACAAAAGGTGAAATTGTATTAACAAAATTATTTCACCATTTGTCCTACAAAAAGTGTACATTATGTTTCCCCTACTCCAGTCCTCAAGGTCCACCAACATGTCAAGTTTTCTGTCTTTCCTTTGTATTGCTCAGGTGATAATTGCCTCACCTGTGCAATACAAAGGAAATACTGAAAACATGATATGTTTTTGGTGGGCCTGGAGTAGGGGAAAACTGGGGTGTACACATTTTTATTAAAAAAAGATACACTTTGCATACTACACAACCCGGGACATAACTTTGCCAAAAAGGTTACATTTATGAACCTTTTAGCCAAAGTTAGGTGTACCTGTATACCAAATTTAAAACTTAACATCCTATAAATAAAAGACAGACAACAATGTTAAACCAATGAACATTTTATTTAAAAATATATTTTTTAATATAATTGTTATTAAAAAAGGCCTTGTGGCCCAATTCTTCAGATTTAAATAACCTTTATATTTTATTCAACTTTATTATTTTTTTTAGTAAACTTTATTTTTTTAAATACATTTTTTTGGTTTTCAACTTTATTTTTTTAAATAAATTTATGAAAAAAAATTGTAACATTAACTACAGGTCAGTGTAGTGTGGGGTAGAAATACTGCTGGAGGGGCTGCGGGACACTTCGACCGTGGGAGTGTGGAGAGTGTGGAGGGACGAACGGGATGGTGGTGGGGAAGGAACAGGAAGAGGTGAAGGGGTGGAAAGACCAAAAGAATGGGAAGACAAGGCAGAACAGGTGGGTGGTGGTGGAGTGGAGGGTTGTGCATGAGGAACAGGTGACATAGTAGGTATTTGGAAGGGGGAAGTAGATTGGTAGGTAGAAGTGTGGTAGGGGGTAGGTGGCTGGTAGTGGGTAGGTTGTTGGTACTGGGGAGGTGGTTGGACCTGGGGAGGTGGTTGGTACTGGGTAGTTGGTTGGACCTGGGGAGGTGGTTGGTACTGGGGATTTGGTTGGTATTGAATAGGAGGGGGAGGAGGTATGGCAGGTGGAGGGGGGGGAAGATGTACGGCGGCTGTAGGGGGGGAGGTGGTGGAATGACTGGGGTGGATTGAGGATGGGAGACAACCTGCACTACAGCAGCGTGGCACGTGTGCATCACATACATCTGCTGGTCATAAGATAGCGGATCTATGCGCTCCGCAACCGACCTAAAAAAGCTGTAGTTCGGGGGTGCTCTTATCTCAGAACGCACAGTTTCCAGAAGTGTCTTGACCTCACCAACTAGTGTGGTTATCTGACGAAGGCCTGCGGAAACTTGTTCAGATAGCAACTTAAGGCAGTTCTGGAAAGATGCGTTCATGTGTAAGAACTCGGGCGCATAGTTCTTTTCCTGACCCTTCTGACGCTGCCGCCCAGTACCCGCAGCTGTACTAGAGGTGGCAGGATCAGAAGGGTGTGGTAAAGGGAAGGCTATATCCTGACCAGCAGATTCATGCATTGCAGGCGGCCACGCTGCTCCAGCGCTGGTGGAAGGGACAGCGGGATCGTGTGTGTGTGAAGTGTGGGAAGGGTCAGATGTGGAGGGTTGGTCAAAGTGTCCCTCGGTGTCGGTCTCCTGAGGGATCGCTCTAGAAGGCTCCAACTCTGCGGGCGCCCGAGTGCTGCTCACCGTGCTGTGGAAGAAACAAAAACATAAAATTAATATACAGATGTGGAATGGCCCTGGGTGAAAACCAAAAAAAATATTACATTTGATGTTAATATTTACCTTCTGGTGACCATGGTTTCACGCAGGAACGCCAGAGCTTGTGCATATTTGTACTTACTCTGGCGTCCTGAAGAACCACTCGGGGCCCGCATTTCCTTATTGAATTCTTTCTTAAAGCGATCCCTCACAGACCGCCACCGCTTCATAATTCTCTCCCCTGAAACGAGAAAGCACACATTGGTTACTATACAACAACCACACTTTAGTCCTCGTGTCCCCCAGAGTTCATGTTTTCATTGTTTCCATAGTGTTTCACAAAAGGAAATCATGAAAACATGAAGCGTTGGTTACACAAGGACAGAATTTTTTTAAAAACACCTTTACAGTCAGCAACATGAACTATACTTACGGTATTTATTCTGGGACCTAGGATTGAGGTCCTCCCAGCGGTGCATCATTGCTGCTGCCACTTCCGTCCAGAGCCGTCGTGTCACAATTTGATCCGCATGCTGGCGGTCCGCCATGTTCCACAGCGGCTCCCTTTCTCGGACCAGGTCGATCATCAACTCCACGTCCAATCCCTCCTCCGTGTCCGAGTCGGGAGCACGCTGTGAAGCCTGTGAAATGAACAATGAAGAAAAAAAAAAAAAAAAAAATATATCAGATACATGGTTTTAGTTTGTAAAAATTATACATGTTACAATGGGAATATTAATGCACAAAACATTTGTAGATAACACGTTTTTTAAAAAGCATAAATTATATAACATGGCAAAAAAAAAAATAATACTTACACGTTGAGAACCGCCAACAGTCTCACGACGACTCTGGGAGGCGCTGGGAGAAACCCTCTGGCTCCCAGATGCGAGAGACTAAAAAAATGAAAATAAAAATTAGGATATTGGCACGTGTTGGTCGCTGTGTGAAGTATGCACTAAATGTTTTTCTATGTGTTGTGTGTACTGTGATGTTGTGTTTATGAGATTGATGCAGGATACTTACGAATTGTGAGCCCACTCCGGGTATCTCTCCACCCCGTCCTTCTTCCTCTGGGAGCTCCTCGTCATCTTCAGATTCCTGTTATTAAAATAACACAATCAAGACATATAGCCCACAGATGGATTGTGGATAGAAAAATTAAAAATACATATTTTTACCGCCAATTCCTGACGATGGGTAGGAGGGCTCCCAGAAGAAGATGTGTCCTGCTGTGGCGGCTCTGGCTCTGGCTGGGAGGGAGGAGATGGCGATGCCGGTGGTGCTGCCGCCGCCGCTTCAGCCGCTGCTTCCTCCGCCAACAACGCCATTGCTGCAGCTGCAGCAGCTGTTTGATGTTCTCTGCTGTGGAAGAAACAAAAAGGGACAGTCAATAATTTGTATATTTCTTGGCCTGTCTGAAAGAAAACCAAGCATGTATTTTATTGAATGGGGGGGTGTAATGTTTACCTTCTTCTGGCTTCCCTCCTTGCCCGCCTCCTCCTGTTCTCTTCTATCTACAAGCGCCGCCTCCCCCTCTTGTTGACGTCTTCTACTGTTAAAGTAAAAAGGTACTGTAAATTTGAGAATCCTTGTCCATGGCTGAAATAAAAAACAAACATGTAATTTATAGCAAAATGTGTGCTGTAATACTTACTTTCTCATTGCTATCCTCCTAGCTTGGAGCTCCTCTGCTCCCCTCTGCTGAACTTGGGCTTCAGCCGCTGCCGCCCGGTGAAGTCTTCGGCTGTTGAATAAGGACACAAAAACGGACAGTGAATATATGGGTATTCCTTTGCCCTGGCTGAAACACAAAAAACAAACATGTAAATTAGAGCAAAATGTGTGCTGTAATACTTACTTTCTGCTTGCTAGCCTCCTAGCTTGGAGTTCCTCTCCTCCCCTCTGCTCAACTTGCGCTTCAGCCGCCGCCGCCGCCGCTCGTTGAATTCTTCTGCTGTTAGGACACAAAAAGGGACAGTGAATATATGTGGATTCCTTGTCCCTGGCTGAAAGAGAAAAACAAACATTAAATTTTTAGGGACATGGGGGATGACATTTACTTTCTGCTGGCTTGCCTCCTTGCATCCAGGATGTCCTGCGCCCTTTCATCGCCAGCATCAATTCTTCTGCTGTGAAATTAACAGACCAAAAAAAATTTGTTGATATATTTTGATTGTCCCTGTTTTAAAATATAACATTCAAACAACGACATTATTCCGACCACAAGCAATCATTTTTTATAGCCATCAACAGTACCAGGGTAAACCGTTATCCCTGGCCAAAAAAAAAAAAAAAAAAATATATGATAATAAAAACATGGAAATTTCACATAAGAGCATAATTAGCTAAGGTCAGAGGCAGCCAAAAAAATAACATTGCAACAAAAAGAAAAGTACATCAACATTTGTATACTAAACACAGGAAAATAATAGCAGCATGAGTAGATAAAACCGTGACAAGCCACAAAGAACAAAGATTGCAAACAAAAAAACATTAGCATAGTCAAACAATTCAACAGACCATGAGTAGATAAAACCATGACAGGCCACAAAGAAAAAATATTGCAAACAAAAAAACATTAGCATAGTCAAACAATTCAACAGACCATGAGTAGATAAAACCATGACAGGCCACAAAGAAAAAATATTGCAAACAAAAAAACATTAGCATAGTCAAACAATTCAACAGACCATGAGTAGATAAAACCATGACAGGCCACAAAGAAAAAATATTGCAAACAAAAAAACATTAGCATAGTCAAACAATTCAACAGACCATGAGTAGATAAAACCATGACAAGCCAAAAAAAAAAAAAAAAAACCATTGGCAAAAAAAAAAATGGAGAGAAACATTACCATAGTAAACACATGCACATTTCCGATAGTAGCATAAAAAACAACGACATAACTGGCCAAAAAAATTAATACTTTTTAAAAAAAAAAAAAACATTTTGATACACAAATACATCCACATTTCAGATTGTCGCAGGGAGACAAAGCACATCACTGCTAAAAAACAGTACCAGTAGATCTACATTATCAACATTCACAACAATAGCAGTGAATACACAATAAAGTTCCCAAACAAATGCATTTTAAACTTGGGGACCCACCCCATCATCGGCAATTTAATTTCATTAAATACCTGGGGAACCAATCCCCATCACAGAAAAAAAATTACATATATAATGTACCAGGCCACAAAAAATAAACATCAGCTCACACTACATTGGTGACATATGTATTTTAAATTTTTGAATTTGGGGGTGGGTGGTTCATATTTACCGTCTGTTTTCCTGGCGCTCCATGGTACGGATCCTGGCTGCGAGTCCGGTGGCTGCGTCGGTGGCTGCGTCGGTGGCTGCGTCGGTGGCTGCGTCGTGGCTCTCTGTGGCTCTCTGTGGCTCTCTGTGGCTCTCTGTGGCTCTCTGTGGCTGTGTCTGATGTCCCACCCAATGTTTTTTTTATATGTTTGCTGAGGGGTGGTACTTCCTTGTATCTGTTTGCTGTGGGCTGGTATATCAATTAACAAACCGGATGCGGCTACCGGATGCGGCGGACGCCGCGATGCGGCGCATTGCGGCGTCCATAGACTTTCATTGTAAAAAAGAACCGCATGCGCCGCATCCGGCGCATGCGGCTTTTTCGCCGCAGACAAAAAACGTTACATGCAACGTTTTTTCCAGACACCGTACGGTGACCAGACACCGCA
>JARQOD010000001.1:748884249-748949722 GCA_033576555.1 Oophaga sylvatica | reverse complement strand
TAAAAAGCCCCTTTGGACTTCTATATGTTTGCAACCAATGAAATTTGTATACGGAGGAAACACGTCACACAATTTTTTAATTTTTTCTAAATAAATGGAGCGCACCAATTCCACAAATAAAAAAAAAAAAAAAGATCAGTGACACGGCGATCCAAAACAGCGGTGGATCAGAGCAAACTGCACGTCACCGCACGCCACAAACCCCTTTGCACAGAGCTTTTAAAACAACACGGGAAAAAATGGAAGCTTTACACAGGGGTTGTAAACTACCTCCCAAGCACAGTAGTACCCCCAAAAACCCAAATACTAACGTCCCTCAAGTACGAGTAGCGTCTGCCCCTTACGAGTTCACAGCACAGTAAAACGAAAAAAAGGCGGGGGGCCCCTTTTTTATATGCATTCTGACATCTTTCAGCAGCCAATCACAGCCTGCCATTTTTTAAGATGACCGCACTTTACAGGATGTGCCCACACTTCGTAGGATTCCTCATTGGCTGACTAAAAATCACATTGCCTCCAAAAATTAGGGAACTTCCGATTCCCGGGGATACGAATGGAAAAAGTATCGGAATTAAGTATGGGAAATTCCGATAACGCGAATATCGGCCGATACCCGATACTTGCGGTATCGGAATGCTCAACCTACTCAGGACAAATTGGACAACAACTTTTGGGTTCCAATTTCTTCGTTCCCCCTTGTAAATAAAATTTTGGGGGGCAAAAAATCATTTTGGAAAGAAAAAAAAGATTTTTTATTTTACGGCTGAAACGTTATAAATTTTAGTGAAACACCGGGGGGTTCAAAGTTTCTCACCACCATCTAATAAGTTCCTTGAGGGGTCTAGTTTCCAAAATGGGTCATTTATGGGGGTTTTCCACTGTTTAGGAGATCAGGAGCCTCCAAACACGACATGGCTCCGCCAATTCTGCGTTGAAAAAGCAGACGGCGCCCCTTTCCCCTTCCAAACTCTCCCCAGCACCCCAAAATGGTTTACCCCCACATATGGGTATCACGCACTCGGACAAAATTGCACAATAATTTTGGAGTCTTGTTTACCCTTGGAAAAATAAAAATTGGGGTGAAAAGACATTTTTTGTGGAAAAAATATGATTTTTAAAATTTTACGGCTACGTATAAACTTTGTGTGAAGCACTTGGGGGTTAAAAATTGCTCATCAAAAATCTAGATAAGTTCCTTAGGGGTCTAATTTCCCAAATGGGGCATTTGTGGGGTTTTCCACTGTTTAGGCACATCAGGGGCTCTCCAAATGCAACATGGCATCCAAACTCAAATTCCAGCCAATTTTGGTTGGAAAAAGTCAAATGGTGCTCCTTCATTCCGAGCTCTGCCGTGCGCCCAAACAGTGTTTTCCCCCCACATATGGGTATCAGCGTACTCAGGACAAATTGTACAACAACTTAAGTGGTCCAATTTCTCCTGTTACCCTTGGGAAAATAAAAAATTAGTGACTAAAAGATAATTTTTTGTGGGAAAAAAAATAGGATTTTTTATTTTCATGCCCGGGCATTATAAACTTGTGTGAAGCACTTGGGGTTCAAAGTGCTCACCAAAGATCTAGATAAGTTCCTAGGGGATCTAGTTTTCCAAAATGGGGTCACTTGTGGGGGGTTTCCCTATTTAGGCTCATCTGGGGCACTGCAACGGAACATGACCCCCATTAACGTCTGCATTCCAAAACTTACTACTTCCTTTCCAAGCCCTGCCGTGCGCCCAAACAGTTTCCCCCCCCCCCACATATGGGGTATCACGTACTCAGGACTAGTGTTAGAATTCCGATACTGCAAATTCGGGAAATCGGCCGATATTGGCTGTATCGGAATCCGATTCCGAGTTCCGATATTTTCGTCTTATCGGATACCGGAATCGGGATTGTCACTGTCACTGTCAGTGTCCGTCGTTCGGTCTGTCAGGAGCCCAGCGGCACTTACCTGGCAGAAGATTCCCGGCGGTCACATCCCGGACTGCTTCATGGCCGCCATCTTCTTTTCCCCGGCGGTCACATGCAGTATCTCGCGATAACTGCAGTGACTGCTGGGTAATCCCGGCCGTAAAGCAGTCAGTCCCGATGACGTCACTGCCGGGGAAGCAGGTAATCAGCTGGCTGCGCCGGGATGTCAGGCTCTGCCTGTCATTGCGATGTAGCAGAGCTGGATCGTCGTGGGACTATCGTTTATGGACTGCGTCGACAGGTGGTATACTGTTGGTTTTGTTTTTTTTCTTTTTTTACAGGAGATCGATGGCGTCGCGGAAATGAGAGTATAATAAAAGAAATGAAAAACTTGGTTGTCTCTTT
The DNA here is from genome assembly GCA_033576555.1 of Oophaga sylvatica. Lineage (NCBI taxonomy): Eukaryota > Metazoa > Chordata > Amphibia > Anura > Dendrobatidae > Oophaga > Oophaga sylvatica. Next base: position 748,947,407 of record JARQOD010000001.1, on the reverse strand, counting down.
TATTTCATTAAAATACTTTTTTCTTGCTTTGTCTTTTTTTATACATTTAATAACTTTGGGATAATAATGGATCGTGTCTTATTGACACCTCTCCATTATTAACCGGCTTATTGTCACCGTGCAATCAATGGTACATTAACCCCTTATTACCCCCGCTTGCCACCGCTACAGGGCAAGTGGGAAAGCCGGGTAAAGTGCCACAATTGGCACATCTTTGATGCGCCAAATGTGGGGCTGCTGTAGCCTGGTATTATCAGGCTGTTGAGGGCCAAAATCCATGGGCCTTGACAGTCTTTTAATACCAGCCCAGCAGCGTCTGCATTTTACTTGGCTGGTTAACAAAAATAGGGGGGATCCCCACGCCGTTTTTTTTTCGAGGGGATCCCCTATTTTTGTTAACCAGCCAAGCTAAGCAGACTGCTGTGGCCTGGTAATTATCAGCTTGCAAGGTCCATGGATATTGGATCCTTACCAGCCTGAAAAACCAGGCCTCAGCGTCTGCTTCATCTGGCTGGTTAACAAAATAGGGGGACCCCACGCTAATTTTTTTAGAGGGATCCCCTATTTTTGTTAATCAGCCAAGATATGCAGACTGCTGTGGCCTGGTATTATCAGGCTGGCAAGGTCCATGGATCTTGGCTCCTTAACAGCCTGAAAATCCAGGCCTCAGCGTCTGCTTCATCTGGCTGTTAACAAAAATAGGGGGGACCCCACGCCAATTTTTTTCGAGGGATCCCCTATTTTGTTAATCAGCCAAGATATGCAGACTGCTGTGGCCTGGTATTATCAGGCTGGCAAGGTCCATGGATCTTGGCTCCTTAACAGCCTGAAAATCCAGGCCTCAGCGTCTGCTTCATCTGGCTGGTTAACAAAAATAGGGGACCCCACGCCAATTTTTTCGAGGGATCCCCTATTTTTGTTAATCAGCCAAGATATGCAGACTGCTGTGGCCTAGTATTATCAGGCTGGCAAGGTCCATGGATCTTGGCTCCTTAACAGCCTGAAAATCCAGGCCTCAGCGGTCTGCTTCATCTGGCTGTTAACAAAAAAGGGGGGACCCCACGCCATTTTTTTTTCGAAGGGATTCCCCTATTTTTGTTAATCAGTTCCCTCTGACGTCACTGATTGTGTCCCTGGCTGACCTGAAGTGAAGTGGAAAGCAATCAATTAAGCTTTCCACTTAAGGCCCGTCTCACATAGCGATATCGCTACCGGAGATCGCTGCTGAGTCACTAGTTTTTGTGACCAGCAGCGAGCTCACCAGCGATATCGCTGTGTGTGACATTCAGCGACGATCAGCCCCCCTGCCGGTATCGCTGATCGCGCTGAAATGTCAGGACCTTTTTTTGATCGCTGGTTTCCCCGCTGACAGCACACATCGCTGCGTGTGACAGGCGGAGACCAGCGATCCGCTGGTAACCAAGGTACACAGCGGTTTCCAGGCGCGGGCTGTGCCTAGAAACCCGCTGTGTACCTTGGATACCAGCGCCCTGAGCAGGGAGCTGGTATCCAAGGTACACAGCGGGTTTCCAAGCGCTGCGCGGTGCCTGGAAACCCGCTGTGTACCTTGGTTACCAGCGGATCGCTGGTCTCCCGCCTGTCACACGCAGCGATGCGTGCCTGTCAGAGGGAAACCAGCGATCAAAAAAAGGTCCTGACATTTCCTGCGACGATCAGCGATACCCGGCAGGGGGCTGATCGTCGCTGAATGTCACACACAGCGATATCGCTGGTGAGCTCGCTGCTGCGTCACAAAACTAGTGACTCAGCAGCGATCTCGGTAGCGATATCGCTATGTGAGACGGGCCCTTAAGCGATGTTACCCGCAGTGTCGCTGTCCCAGATCGCTGCCTGAGCTGCCTGTTTGGCAGCTCAGCAGCGATCATGTAGCGATACACCAGCGATCCTGACAAGTGCATATCGTTGTCGGGATCGCTGGTGTATCGTTTATGTGACACCCAGCCTTTACTCTCCTGTCAGGCAGGAGAGGAACTCATTCATTTGGGTTTACTGTGAGGCTGCAGCATTAGCTGCGTCCCTGCAGTAAACATTAACCCTTTCTGAAGGATTTCAACCGTGGGACCTGACTGTGCATGGGAAAGGTAAGAATAATTTTGCTTTTTTATTTTATTTTTATTACAGGAAATGGTTTTAGCAGGTAATAAAATATGGTCAAAAACTGTGTGATTATTTCATTAAACTTCTTTTTTATTAAAGTGTGTGTGTTTGATTTTTCTTTCATACAATGGGATTAATAATTGATAGTTGTCTAATTGACCAGCTCTCAATTATTAACCTGGCTTAAAGTGACCTTTCAATTGCAAGGTCATTTTAACCCCTTATAACCCATTCGCCAACCGCTACAGGGCAATGGGAATAGACGGGCAAAGTGCCAAAAGGGCAAATCTAATTAGAGATTTGCCCTTTCTGGGGTGTCTGGGGGCAGATGTTAAGTAGCCGGGGGGCCAAAAATAATGGTCCCCTCTGGGCTATTATATCTGCCCCCACTCACTGGCTTTGTCTGTCTGGTTGCGAAAATAGGGCGGGAGCCCACGCATTTTTTTTCAGCAATTTTACACCTCATATATATATATATACATGTCATTGAATTTGTGACACATATATATATATATATTTATATTTGTAGTTCATACACTTCTACATAGTATAATAGCCGCTAATTCAATTGCCGGCTTTTGTGAAAATGCAGAACCCGACATGAAATGACACTTGGTGAAACATAGGGTTAACCATATCTTTTCATGTCCTTTGCTATCTAATTTGCATAAACAATTAATCAGACTATTGTGCAAAATTTCACACCTGTAGGGGTTAATTAAAGGTGTAAATTCGTAGCAAAAAAGTCCGTTTTTTTACAACGAATTTACACCTTTAATTAACCCCTACAGGTTGAAATTTTGCACACATAGTCTGATTTAATTGTTGTGCAAATCAGATAGCAAACGACATGAAAAGACATGGTTAACCCTATGTACACCAAGTGTCATTTCATGTCGGGTGCTTCTGTCTTTTCACTGAAGCCGGCTTTACCCGCAATTGAATCAAGGATATTTTACTATGTAGAAGTGTATAAACTATACATATATGTATATATATATGTCACAATGACATGTATATATATAAATATTGTATTCTATGTGTGTATATTTAGTGTTTACAAGGAAAGAATGGGGTTTTTTTAGTTGCGATATTTTGTTCCCATAGACTTACATGGGACTTCCGGTATCGGTATCGGTATCGCCGATTTTTTAGTGATATCGGCGATACCATTCCGATTCCGATACTTTAGGATATCGGAAAGTATCGCTCAACTCTACTCAGGACAAATTGGACAACAACTTTTGGGGTCCAATTTCCTTGGGAAAAATCAAAAATTTGGGACTAAAAAATCATTTTGTGGAAAATAGATTTTTTTTTTTTCACACCCAGGCTTTATAAACTTTTGTGAAACACTTGAGGGTTCAAAGTGCTCACAACAGATCTAGATAAGTACCTTAGGGGGTCTAGTTTCCAAAATGGGGTCACTTGTGGGGGGTTTGCACTGTTTAGGCGCATCAGGGGCTCTCCAAACGCGACATGGCATCCAATCTAAATTCCAGCCAATTTTGTTTGAAAAAGTCAAACGTCGCTCCTTCCCTTACGAGCTCTGCCGTGTGCCCAAACAGTGGTTTTTCCCCCACATATGGGGTATTGGCGTACTCAGGAGAAATTGCATAACAACCTTATCTTCCATTTTCTCCTTTTACCCTTGTGAAAATAAAAAAAAAAAGTTTGTAAAAAGATAATTTTTGTGGCTAAAAAGTAAAATATTCATTTTTTTCCTTCCACGTTGCTTAGTTACTGTGAAGCACCTGAAGGTTAAATAAACTTCTTGAATGTGGTTTTGAGTACCTTGAGGGGTGCAGTTTTTAGAATGGTGTCACTTTTGGGTATTTTCTGCCATATAGACCCCTCAAAGTGACTTCAAATGTGAGGTGGTCCCTAAAAAAATGGCTTGTAAAAAAAAAATTTTGGTTCCAAAATTGTGCTGATGTAAAGTAGACATGTGGGAAATGTTATTTCTTAACTATTTTGTGTGATATATTTCTCTTTTTAAGGGAATAAAATTCAAAGTTGAAAATTGCAAAATTTTAAAAATTTTCGCCATATTTGCGTTTTTTTTCAAAAATAAACGCAAGTTATATCGAAGAAATTTTACCACTAACATGAAGTACAATATGTCACGAGAAAACAGTCTCAGAATCGCGAAGATCCGTTGAAGCGTTCCAGAGTTATAACCTCATAAAGAGACAGTGGTCAGAATTGTAAAAATTGGCCCGGTCATTAACGTGCAAACCACCCTTGGGGGTGAAGGGGTTAAGGGACTGTGCTATACATAATAAGTGAGTACACTATATACTAAAGGGCTGTGCTATGTATAATAAGTGAGTGCACTATATACAAAGAGACTGTGTTAAACATAATAAGCAATAATAATATCTTCCTCTACCTCCCCCTGTTCCTAAATACATATAAATCACCCTTCCTCCCTACCCAATCCCCCACTTCCCCATTGTCCTCCCCCCACATTCCATTATTGTCCTCTCCCCCACCCCCATCAATGCCTTCTCCCCCAGCACACCATCATTGCCCTTTCCACCACATCTATCATTGCTTTCTCCCCCACATCCCATCATTGCCCATTCCACCACCTCCATCATTGCCTTCTCCCTCATCACCACATCATTGCCCATTCCACCACCTCCATCATTTCCTCCTCCCCTATCACCCCATCATTGCCCTTTCCACCATCATTGTAATTTCCACTACCATCATTGCCTTTTCCCCACCACCCCATCATTGCCCATTTCACCACCTCCATCATTTCCATCATTTCCTCCTCCCCCACCACCCCCATTATTGCCATTTCCACCATGACTATCATTGTCCTTTCCACCACGCCATCATTGACTTTTCCCCACCACCCCATCATTGCCCATTTCACCGCCCCATCATTGTCCTTTCCACCACCTCAATCATTTCTTTCTCCCCACCACCCCATCATTGCCCTTTCCACCACCTCCATTATTGCTTTCCTCCCCCACCACCCCCCATCATTCCCCTCTCCTCCACCATCCCATCATTGCCTTCTTCCTCACCACCTCCATCATTGCCTTCTCCCCACCACCCCCATCGTTGCTCTTCCACCACCTCCATCATTTCCTCCTCCCCACCATCCCTATCATTGCCCTTTCCACCACACCATCATTACCTTTTCCTCCACCACCCCATCATTGCCCATTCCACCACCTCCATCATTTCCTCCTCCCCACCCCCCCATTATTGTCCTTTCCACCACCTCCATCATTGCCTTCTCGCCCACCACCACCCATCATTGCCCATTCCACCACCTCCATCATTTCCTCCTCCCCCACCACCCCATCATTGTCCTTTCCACCACCTCCATCATTGCTTTCTTCCCCACCACCCTCATCATTGCCCTCTCCATCACCCCTATCATTGCCTTCTCCGCAATAACCCCATCATTCCCCTCTCCTCCACCTACACACAAACAGACACACACAGCACCATTCACCTCTCAGCATGTTCACCCGTAGTGCTATGCATGCAAGCATGCACACACACCACTCATCTCTACACACACACATACACACACAGAACCTCTCAACTCTCCGCATGCTCTCCCACAGCCGCAGCATCACCTTCGTCGGCAGCTTCCTCTCTATGGTACAGCCGCGTTGCTAAATGATGATGTCATCCAGCCTCGCCGCTGACTGCTGTGAGAGACAGGAAGCACCGACAGAAAGCAGGACGGATCGCTGCAGCTCCAATGTCATTCTCTCTTGTAGGCAGCGGAGCTGCAGGGATCTCTCCCTGCCCGCCGCATATGAGGGCAATCTGGGGCACTCCGGAGCCTTGGGGCTGGATAAACAGGCCAGATTACCCTCATTATTAACTGTCCTGCAGGGGTTCCCGGAGCCTCTAAGCCCCGGTGCAGCCGCACCGGCTGCACATGCGGTGTGTCCTCCCCTAGCTGTTACCCCCTTTCTTCTTGGCAAGCACCTGAGGTCCCTTCCTCCTGGGTTTCCATAACGCTGTCTTGCTGGGCATATTCACACCAGCACTCTGGCTCTGGTGCCGGTACTTATATCTCATTGTTATCGTTCTATCTATCTATCTATCTATCTATCTATCTATCTATCTATCTATCTATCTATCTATCTATCTATCTATCTATCTATCCCTATCTCTCTTTCTCTCTCGCTCTATATATATATACATACACAAGCGCTTCTCACAAAATTAGAATATCATCAAAACGTTAATTTATTTCAGTTCTTCAATACAAAAAGGGAAACTCACATATTATATAGAGTCATTACAAACAGAGTGATCTATTTCAAGTGTTTATTTCTGTTAATGTTGATGATTATGGATTGCATCTAATGAAAACCCAAAAGTCATTTGGGGAAAAAAAGAATTATATCCATGCGTACATCCTACAGCCGTTGAGTGATCATCAATGATACATCACTGATCAACCTATGGTTTTTCTTTGGTGTAAAAAGAAATAAAAATTTTTTTTAGATTAGTTGATGGGACTAGATTAGGGACAGTAAAAATATACTGTAGTAATCGTCGGCTACTACAGTAATTATTTATTGAATATAGTCAGAGTTACTGTCAATAGTTGAGGGATCTCAGTAATTTTTTTTTTTACTGAAGTCTGTTTAGTAATTTTTTTTACCTAATTTTTATATTCTTTTTATTTTATTTTATTTTTTTCTTTGTAGATTTTTTGCTTATTTTTTTTTCTCTTCTAAATAAAAAAGTTTAAACCAAACACACCCACACAGACCTGAATTAAATTTGGTACACACAAAGACCGATATTTGAAAAAATGTCCTTATTGTCCAAATCGCAGCATTCAGCGGAAGAAGCATATGCTTTCCTTGCCTCTGACATTGATAGCGAGGGAGAGGCCATCGTCCCTTATTTTTCATCCTCCTTCTCTTCCTCAAGTGATACTAAACTGTCACGCAGACTCCCCAGGGACAGAAAATGAACCAGCGCCCATTGTTTTCTGACCCCGTATGGACCTTACACCCAGAGATTATGAGTCACTGATACCTAATTTTTGTGGGGCACTTCGCATTTTTCACTGTTAAAAAACCATTCTGCTAGTTGCTGCCCACAGTTCCAGTTTGTTTTCTCATCTCTAGTATAGCTATCAATCATAGCTTTTTGAAATTATCAAATTTAATCAGTTTACACTCAATTCCTTCATCTAAATCATTGATAAAGAGTGTTGAACAATACAGGTCCCAGGACAGAGCCCTGTGGTACTCCACTTGAGACATTCTTCAAACTGGACGTACATGCATTTAGACCACTCTTTGGGTCCAATCACTGAGTCAGTTATGAACCCACCTAAGAGTAGCCTTATCCATTCCATACTTGGTCATTTTTTCAATAAGGATGGTATGAGACACTTTGTCAAATGCTTTGCTGAAGATTTTCTTCATGTTTTAATGCTTTCTGTTATGTTACGGTAGCTGAGGAGTGCAGGTAAAAAAGGAAATACACCAGAGCAGTTGGAATCTATGAGATTGCAGTACCCTGACTAACCACCACAACTAGAGGCAGCCGTGGAGCGTTCCTACGTTGGTCCTAGACGCCTCGTCACAGCCTGAGAAACTAACTACACCTAAAGATAGAAATAGGAAAGCTATCTGCCCCGGAGCAGAACCCCAAAGATAATAGAAAGCCCCCAACATGTAATGGCGGTTAGACAAGAGGAAATACTGACACAGAAAGAAAATAGTATGAGCAAACGCTGGGGCCCCAAACTATCTAAATAGAAAAGGATAGGAAGGGTACTTACTGCAATCCCAGAAAAACCCTGAAAAACACCAACTCTACTAATTTCAAAATAACCTGAGATCACACGACCTCTACCACCTAAATTAGTTCTCTGGTGTAACAAAAACAGCAGCCACTGAAAAAACTGGAAAAAACAAAAGTACAAAACACAGTGGCTGGACTAAACTGAGAGGGCAAAAGCCCCCGAGGGGACCCTGAAGGCCCCCACAGAAGTGCAGGACAAAATGCAAAAATATAGCAAAAAACACAAAATAAGAAATTGTCTTATCTGATAGCAGGAGATGCAGACACGACACAGCAGGCTACAAGGGAAACTGGAAAGAAGGATTCAGACCAGAACAATTGATCACCGGCAACCCTGATGGGAAAATGATTTCCCTTAAATAAGACCAATCAGATAACACCTGATTCCAGTCTTCACAATCCTCACTAGTACCGCTTGTAACCACCAGAGGAGGCTCTGCTCAGAACTCATCTCAAACCCATTCACAACAGTACCCCCCCCTGAGGAGGGGTCACCAAACCCTCATTTGAGCAACCAGGTCGGTCAGGATGAGTTCTATGATACGCACGGATAAGTCTCCTAGCATGGATGTCCGAAGCAAACACCCAAGAATTATCTTCCTGACCATAACCTCTCCATTTAACCAAATACTGGAGTCTTCGTCTAGAAAAACGAGAATCCATATTTTCTCAACCACATACTCCAGATTGCCCTCAACCAAAACAGGGTCAGGAGGCACAGCAGCAGGAACCACTGGCTCAACAAACCTCTCAACAAGGACTTGTGGAACACGTTATGGATCTTAAATGTCCCTGGAAGAAGCAAACGAAAAGAAACAGGATTAATAATCTCCATGATCTTATAAGTCCAATGAACCTAGCTTAAATTTAGGAGATGCTACCCTCATAGGAATATTCTTTGAGGACAACCAGACCAAGTCCCCCACTTAAACCGAGGACCATCATCCTATGCCGGTTAGCAAACCGCTGGGCCTTCTCCTGAGAGAAGGACAACCTCTCCACTACCTGGTCCCAAATCTGCTGCATACGCTCAACAACAGAGTCAACACCTGGACAGACAGAAGCCTCCGTCTGTCCTGAAGAAAATCGAGGGTGAAACCCAGAATTACAGAAAAACGGAGACATCAAAGTGGCAGAGCTAGCCCTATTATTAAGAGCAAACCCAGCCAAAGGCAAAAAAGAGACCCAGTCCCTCCTGATCAGCAGACACAAAGCATCTTAGATAAGTCTCCAATGTCTGGTTTTGTTCTCTCAGTTTGACCATTGGTCTGAGGATGAAATGCCGAGGAGAAAGACAATTGAACACCCATTTAGAACAAAAAGTCCTCCAAAATCTGGAAACAAACTGGACTCCTCTGTCAGACACAATGTTCTCAGGAATGCCGTGTAAACAACCACGTGCTGAAGGAACAACGGCACCAATTCAGAGGAGGAAGGCAACTTAGATAATGGCACAAGATGTATCATTTTGGAAAAACCTATCACAAATTACCCAGATGGTGGTCATTCTCTGAGAAACAGGAAGAACGGGAAAAGAAATCCATAGAGATATGGGTCCATGGTCTCTTGGGGACAGGCAATGGCATCAACAAACCACTAGAGCGAGAGCAAGGCTTGGAGCAGAGAGCAAGTCCCGCAGGACTGCAAACAAATTCCCTGACATCGCGAGACAAGGTAGGCCACCAAAAGGACCGACTAACCAAGTCCTCTGGTACCAAAAATTCCGGATGCCCAGCCAATGCGGAACAATGAATCTCAGACATCACACTCTTTTTCATTGGTCCCCGGGGCAAAAAAATTTTCCAACAGGGCAGCGCCGGGCCTATCCTCCTGACACCCCTCCAGAGCAAGTCTCAAATTTGGGGGAGATGGGGGAAAGAACTAACACCCTCCTTCAAAATAACAGAGGGATCAGATAGCTCAGGAGAGTCCGCAAGGAAACTCTCGAGAGGGCATCCGCCTTAACATTCTTAGTGCCAGGAAGAAAGGAAACCACAAAATTAAAACGTGTGAAAAACAAGGCCCACCTGGCCTGTCTAGGATTGAGTCGCTTGGCAGATTCCAGATAGACCAGATTCTTATGGTCCGTAAGGACCACCACCTGATGTTTGGCTCCTCCAGCCAATGTCTCCACTCTTCAAAAGCCCACTTCATGGCCAATAACTCCCGATTTACCCACGTCATAATTACGTTCAGTAGGAGAAAATTTTCGAGAGAAAAAGGCACAAGGTTACTTTTAGAGGTCTCTGGATCTTTTTGGACAAAACGGCCCCTGCCCCAATTTCAGAGGCATCAACCTCCACCTGAAATGGCAAGAGAAACATCAGGCTGCCGTAGAACAGGAGCAGAAGTGAATCTCTGCTTAAGTTCCTGAAACGCAGAGACTGCCTCAGGAGGCCAATTCACCACATCAGAACCCTTTCGGTCAAATCAGTTAATGGTTTAACAATAACAGAGAAATTCCCAAATAAATTTTACGATAAAAATTGGCAAAACCCAAAAATCTCTGAAGACCCTTTTAATGAAGTAGTTGGACCCAATCACAGATGGCCTGAACCTTGACCGGGTCCAATTCAATAATAGATGGGGACAAAAGGGAATCCCAGAAATGAGATCTTCTGTACGCCAAAAAGACACTTTGATCCCTTCACATACAGAGCATTCTCTCTCAAAATCTGAATACAGTTCGAACATGTTTCACATGAGAGTCCCAGTCATTAGAAAAAATCAAGATTTTCATCCAAATAAACAATCAGAAACTTGTCCACAAAATCCCTGAAAATGTCATTCATGAAGGACTGGAAGACGGAAGGAGCATTAGTGAGCCCAAAGGGCATCACAAGGTACTCAAAATGCCCTTCAGGGGTGTTAAATGCCGTCTTCCATTCATCCCCGTGCTTAATGCGAATAAGGTTATACGCCCCCTGAGGTCAAGCTTAGTAAACCAATAGCGTTTTTCACCCTGGAAAAACAGGTCAGAAATCAAGGGTAACGGTATTGATATTTCACAGTAATATTGTTCAAGAGACGAAAAATCAATACACGGCCTTAATGAACCATTTTTTTTGGCCACAAAAAAAAAACCCGGGCACCTAAGGGTGAAGAGGAGGGTCTGATAACCCTTCTCCAATGATTCCTTGATAAAGACCGCATAGCGTCATGTTCAGGTATAACAAGTTAAAAAGGCGACCCTTAGGGAATTTACAAACCCGCACTAATTCAATAGCGCAGTCATAGCTCCTATGGGAGGTAAGGATGCAGATTTACTTTCGCTAAACACATCAGAAAAATCAAACAAAAAGTCAGGAACATCCTCAGCCTGGGGGGAGGCAGAAAAACAGGAGTGTTGGCACTAACACATTGGCAGCCCCAACTGGTTACAGACACAGATTTCCAATCCAAAACAGGATTATGAGACTGTAACCAAGGGAAACCCAGCACTATAATGTCATGCAGATTATATAGAACCAAAAATTTTGCAGCACTCCTGTGATCAGGTTCAACCCTCATTATCACCTGAGTAGAAAACTGGGTTTATTCTCAGCCAAAGGGGTAGAATCGATCCCCATAAAGGAATAGACTTCTGTAGGGGTATCAAGAAAACCCACAACGCTTAGCAAAATCATAATCCCATCAGATAATAGCTGCTCCAGAATCAACGAAAGCCTGAGCAGAAAATGAGGACAGAGAGCATATCAGAGTGACAGTTATAAAAACTTAGTCTGAACACTACCCAAGACAACTGAGCGTGCAAAATGTCTTTCCCCGCTTAGGGCAGACTGAAATAGCATGAGAGGCATCACCACAGTAGAAACATAACCCATTGCGCTTTCGAAACTCATGACGCTGTGCCCCAGACACCACTCTATCACACTGCATGGGCTCAGCAGCTGGCTCACAAGGCAACACCACTCCACGCATACTTTTCCGCTCACGCAAACGTCTGTCAATTTGAAATCGCCAATGACATAGAATCATTGAGACCAGAGGGGACAGGAATCCCACCATAACATCCTTTACATTATCCGACAGACCCTTCCGGAAAAGGGCCGCCAAAGCGTCGTCATTCCATTTGTCAGGACTGCCCACCTACGGAATCTCTGACAGTATAACTCAGCGTCATCGTACAATAACCCCAAAGCCTGAAAAAATGCATCAACATCACTCAAAACAGATCCCCAGGTATCAGGGAAAAAGCCCAATCCTGAGGATCGCCGCGCAGGAGAGATGATAATTTGAACCTGCTGCGCTGCGTTTCCTGAGGGCTTAGATTTATAAGGCAAAAAACAATTTACAATTATTTTTGAAATTCTGAAACTAAGCTCGATCCCCTAAAAACAAATCTGGCATGGGGATCCTAGTTCCACAACAGGCAACCCAGCAAGATAATAGCAATACTCCGAACCTCAGTGGCAAGCTGATCCACACGGCCAGACAACTGTGCAAACTCCATTGGGAGAAAAGATCCTCCCCAGCACCCAGAGATACAGAGGGAAAAAAAAAAAAAAAATGCAACAACAGAAAAATATCTCTGACAACTTTTCTTCCTTCAAAATATTTTTTTCCCTTCTGTGAGTACCATACAATTTTTTAAGGCGGTGATACTGTTATGTTACGGTAGCTGAGGAGTGCAGGTAAAAAAGGAAATAAACCAGAGCATTGGAATCTATGAGATTGCAGTACCCTGACTAACCACCACAACTAGAGGCAGCCGTGAGCGTTCCTACTTGGTCCTAGACGCCTCGTCACAGCCTGAAAACAACTACACCTAAAGATAGAAATAGGAAAGCTATCCTGCCCCGGAGCAACCCCCAAAGAAATAGAAAGCCCCCAAACAAGTAATGGCGGTTAGACAAGAGGAAATACTGACACAGAAAGAAAATATAAGAGCAAACGCTGGGGCCCAAACTATCTAAATAGAAAAGGATAGGAAGGTACTACTGCAATCCCAGAAAACCCTGAAAAACACCAACTCTACTAATTTCAAAATAACCTGAGATCACAAACGACCTCTACCACCTAAATTATTCTCTGGTGTAAAAAAAACAGCAGCCACTGAAAAAACTGGAAAAAACAAAAGTACAAAACACAGTGGCTGGACTAAACTGAGAGGGCAAAAGCCCCCGGAGGGACCCTGAAGGCCCCCACAGAAGTGCAGGACAAAAGGGCAAAAATATAGCAAAAACACAAAATAAGAAATTGCCCTATCTGATAGCAGGAGATGCAGACACGACAACAGCAGGCTACAAGGGAAACTGGAAAGAAGGATTCAGACCAGAACAATTGATCACCGGCAACCCTGATGGGAAAAGATTCCCTTAAATAAGACCAATCAGTAACACCTGATTCCCAGTCTTCACAATCCTCACTAGTACCGATTGTAACCACCAAGGGAGGCTCTGCTCAGAACTCATCTCAAACCATTCACAACAGCTTTCAGTCCTAGGTTCCTCTAACAGATCTGGTTTTCAGTGCCATCTAAAAACTGATGATATCCAATTATATATATTTTTCTCCTGGCATCGCCACACTAAAGAATACCAGCTACTGCCTTTCAGATATCTCTAGTGTCATGGGGCGTTTTTCTTTATATAAAACTGAGTTTCTCAAAAAATGAACTTATTGTTTTTCCATTATGTAGTGAAAAAATGCATAAACCAGCACATAAACACTTGGCTGTACTAACGATTATGTGAATGGATGAGTCGGGAGACCATAATCTGAACCTTTTTGTCTTTCGGTTCTAAGATTTCTTTCGTCCTATTCAAATTCATTGGAAGTTCTACCCCAGACATTCAGGTTAATTCTCAACATCCAATTAATAAATAAAAATGAGTGTTAGGCCGGCGTCACACACAACGACAAAAAATCGGTCCGTTTTAGACGGTCGATTGTCGGATCAAAATGCAAAAAATCACACATCCTTCTGGCATCCGATTTTCCTTCAAAGATGCGATTTAGTCGCATGTGTGTGTACCTTGTAACATCCGATTTTCATCCACTTGCGAGAATTTCTCGCAGGCTTGCAAAACTGACATATAATGGACCAAAAGAATAGTTTTCAAATCACAAAAAAAAGAAAATATATAACACATAGAACACATATATATATATATATATATATATATATATATATAATATACATGTCATTGTGACATTAATATTACAAAATATTTATAGTTCCTAGACTTCTACATACGGGTTATAGCCCTAATTCAATTGCCGGCTTTTGTGAAATCACAGAAGCCGACATGAAATGAATACATTTTTCCACACAGTTAACCATGTCATTCCTGTATTTTGATATTTGTTTAGAAACTTACAATTACATGAGTGTATTTGTGCAAAATTTCAGACATGTAGGGGTTAATTAAAGGTTAAATTTCGTTAAAAAAAATGCGTGGGCTCCCGCTGTATTTTCTCCACCAGACAGACAAAGCAAGCGAGGGGGGGGCAGATAATAACAGCCTAGGGGGGTACATTTTTTGTGCCCCCACGTGGCTACTAACATCTGCCCCCAGACACCCCAGAAAGGGCAAATCTATAATTAAGATTCGCCCTTTCTGGCACTTTGCCCGTCTATTCCCATTGCCCTGTAGCGGTGGCGAATGGGTTTTAATAATCTCACCTTAATGTCACCTTAGTATTGAAAGGTGACCTTAAGGCAGGTTAATAATTGAAGAGCTGTCAATTAGACAACTATCAATTATTAAACCTTTGTATGATAGAAAAATCAAACACACCACAGTTTAATAAAAAAGAAGTTTAATGAATTAATCACACATTTTTTGACAATATTTTATTTCCTGCTAAAACCATTTCCTGTAATAAAAAAAAATAAAAAAGCAAAATGATTCTTACCAATCCGAAGTACAGTCAGGGCCCATGCTGTAATCCATCAAAAGGGTTAACAGGTTACAGTCGCAGAGAGCTAATAATGCTGTCTCAGACCTGTATTCCCCAGAATGAATCAGTTACTCTCCCAGCGAAAGGAGAGGAATACAGTCATGGCCAAAAGTTTGAGAATGACACAAATATTAATTTTTACAAAGTCTACTGCTTCACTTTTTTTTAATGGCAATTTGCATAATCTCCAGAATGTTATAAAGAGTGATCAGCTTAACAGCAATTACTTGCAAAGTCAATATTTGGCTAGAAAATGAACTTTATCCCACAAAACACATTTTTAACATCAAATTTCAGCCCTCGCCTTAAAAGGACCAGCTAACCTCTTTTCAGTGATTGCTCCATTAACACAGGTGTGGGTGTTGATGAGGACATGGCTGGAGATCAAAACTGTCATGATTAAGAAGAATGACACCACTGGACACTTTAAAAGGAGGCTGGTGCTTGCATCATTGTTTCTCTTCTGCTAACCATGGTTATCCCCTAAAGAAACACGTGCAGTCATCATTGCAATGCACAAAAATGGCCAACAGGGAAGAGTATCGCAGCAAAAGATTGCACCTCAGTCAACAAACTATCGCATCATCAAGAACTTCAAGGAGAGAGGTTCCATTGTTGCCAAAAAGGCTTCAGGGCACCCAAGAAAGACCAGCAAGCGCCAAGGGCCGTCTCTTAAAAGTGTTTCAGCGCGGGATCGGGCTACCAGCAGTGCAGAGCTTGCTCAGGAATAGAAGCAGGCAGGTTGTGAGTGCATCTGCACGCACTGTGAGGTGGAGACTCTTGGAGCAAGGCCTGGTCTCAAGGAGGGCAGCAAAGAAGCCACTTCTCTCCAGAAAAAACATCAAGGACAGACTGATATTCTGCAAAAGGTACAGGCAGTGGACTGCTGAGGACTGGGGTAAAGTTTTTTTTCTCTGATGAATCCCCTTTCGATTGTTGGGACACAGGAAAACGCCTCATTTGGAGAAGACAAGGTGAGCGCTACCACCAGTCTTGTCTCATGCCAACTGTTAAGCAACCTGAAAACATTCATGATGTGGGGTTGCTTCTGAGCCAAGGAATCGGCTCTCTCACAGTCTTGCCTAAAAACACAGTCATGAATAAAGAATGGAACCAGAATGTCCTCCAAGAGCAACTTCTCCCAACCCTCCAAGAGCAGTTTTGGCGATCAACAATGCCTTTTCCAGCATGATGGAGCACCTTGCAATAAAGCAAAGGTGATAAACTAAATGACTCAGGGAGCAAAACATAGAGAATTTTGGGCCATGGCCTGGAAACCCCCAGATCTTAATCCCATTGAGAACTTGTGGTCAATCATCAAGAGACGGGTGGACAAACAAAAACCTAAAAATTTCTGACAAAAGAAAGCATTGACTGTGCAAAAAATGGACTGCTATCAGTCAGGATTTGGTCCAGAAGTTATTGAGAGCATGCCAGGGAGAGTTGCAGAGGTCCTGAAGAAGAAGGGTCAACACTGCAAATATTGACTTTGCTGCATTAACTCATTCTAACTGTCAATATAAGCTTTTGTTACTCATATGTTTGCAATATTATATTCTGCCTGTGATAAAAACATCTGTCAAACACACATAAAAACCAGAGGGCAGCAGATCATGTGAAAATATAATATTTGTGTCATTCTCAAAACTTTTGGCCATGACTGTAATTCATGAATGGAGCTTAATTGAATTTATTACAACTTCACTTGATGACCTGACCTAAGGTGAAAGTGGATACAATCAATTAAGCTTCATTCATGAATCAAAATCCTCTCCTGTCGGCAGGAGATAAGCTCATTCATTCAGGAGCTATCAGATGAGCACGCAGGATACTTGCGCTGCTTATCTGATTGCTAGTTAACCCTTTGTGAAGGATTACATCGTGGGACGGGACAGATTGCCAGATAGGTAAAAATAATGTTTTTTATTATTTTATATTTATTTTAAAAGAACAAGGGCTTCGAACGGATTAAGACTTAAAAAACAAGATGGTCAAAAAATAGGGTGTTTTTATTTCATTAAAATTATTTATTCTTAAACTGTGTGTGTTTTTTTATTTACTTCAATAGGATAAATAATTGATAGTTGTCTAATTGACAGCCTCAATTATTAAGCTGCCTTAAAGGTCACCTTTCAATACTAAGGTGACATTAAGGTGAGATTATAAACCCATTCGCCACCGCTACAGGGCAATGGGAACAGACGGGCAAAGTGCCAGAAAGGGCGAATCTAATTATAGATTGCCCTTTCTGGGGTGTCTGGGGGCAGATGTTAGTAGCCAGGGGGGGCACAAAAAAAGTACCCTCCCTAGGCTATTATTATCTGCCCCCACTCGCTTGCTTTGTCTGTCTGGTGGAGAAAATACAGCGGGAGCCCACGCATTTTTTTGTCAAAAGAATTTACACCTTTAATTAACCCCTACATGTCTGAAATTTAGCACAAATACACTCATGTAATTGTAAGTTCTAAACAAATACAAAATATAAGAAATGACATGGTTAACTGTGTGGAAACAATGTATATTTTCATGTCGGCTTCTGTGATTTCACAGAAGCCGGCAAATTTAATTTGCGGCTATTACAGTATGTAGAAGTCTAGGAAATATAAATATATATATATATACATGTCACAATTACATATATATTATATAATATATATATATATGTATTCTATGTGTGTTATCTATTCTTTCTATTCTTTATTAAAGCTGTCAGTGTGATTTTTACAGTAAAGCCGGGGATGAATTGCCGGCTTTTCTAAAGGACACCGATGCGATTTCATCGCAAGTCACACATGCGGTCCGTTTGTAATCCGATTTTTCATCGCTCCCATAGACTTGCTTGGCGATTGTCGACCGACAATCGGTGACAATCGCAGCATGCTGCGATTGCACACAAACGTTTAAAACGGAAACCCAAAAAAAATCTGATACTGGAGCTGCTCCATAGATTAACATACGGCAGACTGCAATACGATTTTTCATCGCATTGCAGTCGTCCGATTCTGTCGCCAGTGTGACGCCGGCCTTATTGATGACCTTTAAGCCTTTTGGACAATTTTGGGAGATTTATTAATTTCATGCCATGAGTAAGAACCATATGCATGTGGGGGTTCAAAACACTAGACTGGCTACTACTTAACAGGTAATTCTGTTTTATGTTGTTTTGTTTTTTACTACTTTGTATCCTTTTTAGGATTTAAGAATAAACTTCAGAGTTTTTCTTTAACCGTGGAGGATGAGGCCTGGATAATCTTAATTTCAACACCTGGATTTATGAATATAGTCTTAAATTCTGACCAGTTTAAAACAATATTAGGCAGGCACAAACTGTGCCAAATGTATCACAGTCCCTGCCTTGACATTTTTTTTAATAAATTTTTGCATATCAGTCATGTTTGAGACTCTTCTCATCATTATTCCAGGTCTTGGCTGGCTTTATACCAATGAAATTAGCGAAAGTTATGAACGTAAGTTCATAAAGCTAGTGCATATTCTCTCAAAATGGCGACAAATGCAAAAACTTTTTTTCATATAAATTTTGGAATTTTTTTCACTATTTAAATAAAAACTAAACTATACATGTTTGGTATCTGCGTATTCGTACTGACCTATGGAATCATATTTTCAGGTCAGTTTTAACCATATAGTGAATGAGGCAAATTAAAAAAACCCAGAAAACAATTGTGGAATTGCACTTCTTTGCAATTTCACTGCACTTGAAATTTTTTTCCCCATTTTTCAGTACACTATACAACTCGTTCCACAAAAAAAACAAGCCCTGACAAGGCCATATTGATGGGAAAATAAAAAGTTATGGCTCTGGAAGAAGGGGAGGAAAAAACAAAAATGAAAAAATCGTTAAATGGTCAATGCGTGAGGGGAATAAAGCCAGAAACATCTTCCTGATTTTAATCTACAGATTAAACATTCGACTTTGGACTGGAATGTCATTTTAGTGGAAATCTCTTTTCAATATAAAATCTATTAGTTGCAAGAATGGGAGACGTTTACTGAAATCATGCAAGCAAACACCTGCCATAATAGTACTGTATTTATTTTTACGTAGGAAACAAGAGATTTTACATCATTGGCAAGTGAGCTACAAGATTGTCATCAAGGTCCAGAAAATAACAAACAGTTGTCTCAGCATGAAATAGTTTTAGAGATATGAGAACTTTACTTCTCCAACTTCCACAGTCCACAGTTGCCAATCTCAATGATCGTCTTCGTGATCATATGAAAGAGCTTATTCCTGCATAAAATCTAGCCTTAGCCCATAAAATCGCCCTCTGAAATGACTATTGTCACAATCCTTCACCGCTGATATTCCTAGTAGCTCGTCTACCATCTTAGTCCGTACAATCACCTCTGGCCACAGTGGGTACCACCTACTCACTCTCCATTACAACCAGAACAGCATTGATCTGATGAAGGTCCAATGTGACCGAAGTGTATCTCCACCAGCTGCTTTCTAAGGACTAGCCTATTGTAAATAAACTCACAATTTTTACCAGGTACCCTCTTGAGTGTTTGAGTTTTATTGCTACACATAAGGATTGGAACCCCACTCAGGCACCTCATCCACCACAGCAGAGTGCCGACTATGATTTTTCTATCCAGCATAAAATCTTAGACATCTTGCTGAACTCAGTATAAATGACAAAAACATTTAGCCTGTCTTGTTATTCTGGTCTAATTTACTTATGTTGACCCAAAAAACTAATTAAAATTAGCTACTTATCTAGCCTGTGTGTTCCCCCATAGCCTTATCACTGCTTTAAAATGGAATGGGCAGACGGGCACTGGTCAATGAAGTCACCACGATAGTATGATAAGTAGAACTTTTTAGACCCAACATCATAGCCAAAGGGACACTCCCTCCAGAAAGATGCTTTAAGAAGCAGATTCATTGCTACCTCTTTATATCAAAATTAAGTGACTGTCACTAAATGAAGCAATGTCATTGCTGAGGAATGGAAATTTTTAAACTGGAAATATAAGCCAAAGTTAAAAGAATAGGGCAATTTTGAGAGGGTTAAAAATACATTATTTTCCTGAATATATCATAACAGGAACAGTTGTGGTCTGGTTGATGCACGTCTTCAATTATTATTAAGTAGGGCGAGTAATAATAGATTTTAGGCCTATTGAGAAAAATAATTATGTAGACAGAACCCTTGAGTTGTTGTGATGCTCGCAAAACTCATTTATTTCTACAAGCCTTGAAGATTTCTCACAGAGATAGTATCATAATTGAATTCTAGGCGGCATTGCAAGGGGGGCATGGAAGGTATGTGCCATAAGCCTTCATTATCTTGGAGACCTTCAGGCTGCTACCAAATATCTGAGGTCAAATGATTTGATCAGGTTATTAAAACGATCAAGGGAACTAATAAACCAGTGGGAATAATGTAGCTTTCGGCTCTCTGCCCTACCATTCACATTATTGGCTTCATGCTAATTTTTAGGCTGCCGTGTGGAGCTACAGATAGGCCAAGAGATGTCTCTGGATGCTGGCATAATAATGGAGAGAGATAAGTATTGTAAAGGAGGCTATTTCTGGGGGTTTCCCTAGATTTCATCGGAGATGGTCACATGCATGCACTGTCAATTCTCCTATAAGTGACTGTTATTCAGGGTCAGGGTCCCACAGGTGGGATGGGGCCCTCAATGATATTTTTTTCATACAGGGATTTCCACGAACTTGTTCCTCATTTTACCTTCTTCTTAGACATTATATAAACACACAAAATTTGGTAAATTTGATAGATGTTCAGTACACACAGCCAGGAAAAGCAATCATAGCATCAGAAAAGTGTCATGAGATGATATATTCATGTAAATTATAAATGGTTGCTTTTCCCATGTCCTTATATAACTGAGTGGTGGCATTTGAGCAATGCCATTTGAGGATGATTGCCCCTAAAACTTCCAACATACTTAGCTAGTTGTTATTAACACAGCACATTACTTCTGGATTCCTAAGTACAAGGTATTAGCCATTGGCCTCTGCAGACATTCATATGGTTATACATTGTTCTCAACATCCTGATGTTAAGACAGATTATATTTGTCAGTGTAGCAACTTGGAGATAAAGCCTCATTTAGACGTCCTTGATTTTTATCATACGTAAAACTGCGGACCCTCGTTCAAAAGTGTTTTTTACCCAAGGTTATCACTATTTGGTCAGTGTGTCAGTTTTTACTATCAGTGTTTCATCAGTGATTTTCACAATGTAAAGAGAAGTAAATAGATAACAGCTATGGACTGCCCTTGTACAGTGCCTTGCGAAAGTATTCGGCTCCCTGGAACTTTTCAACCTTTTCCCACATATCATGCTTCAAACATAAGATACCAAATGTTAATTTTTGGTGAAGAATCAACAACAAGCCCCACTTTTCAGTTTTTGTTTTCCACAAAAATTTAAAATAACCAATAAATTTCGTTCAACTTCACAATTGTGTCCCACTTCTTGATTCTGCACCAAAAATTTACATTTGGTATCTTTATGTTTGAAGCATGATATGTGGGAACAGGTTGAAAAGTTCCAGGGAGCCGAATACTTTCACAAGGCACTGTAAGTTTGGGAGTTACCGGACTTGAGAGTCAGTAAAGCATTAGATCTTAGGGAAATTTAGAACCCGCCATGTTATTAGTTTAGGATGACCATAAAGCCTTGGTACTGATTGATCCTGGTGTACTGATCAACTGAATGGGTAGAACTGTTCCATTATTTTATATGGTTATGTTTCACCATGATTATGCTGTTGGATGAGTTTGATTAGCAGACTGGGTGACATCTAACCACTGTGGATTGCCGCCACTCTGTTCTTTAACCCATTCATGTGTGGTTTATGCTTACAAGCTGGGTTACCTGTACTCTTTAGGGTTTGACCACTGTCATGTCTGTGTGTGTAGCCCTGGTGTTAGGCACACGCGGTACCCTGGAGAGTGTGTGGCGAGACAGCAGTTTAATGCTCAATACCCATTCACTCAACATACACTAGACACACCCTTAGGGTAGTGTAGTTACTTGTGAGGGAGTGGTCTGGGTGTATATTGGTTGAGTGATTTTATAGTCAGTTTCCTGTCTTCGGACAGAGCAGACGTCTGGAGTCTAGCTGGAGGGAGGAAGTCGTCCAGCCTGCTCTATCATCAGTTCAGAAAGTGGAGGCTAGTACAGGTGGTCTAGTTCACCTCAGCCTAGTCAGAGCTGTACCTCACCTGAATACATTGACAAAGAAAGAAGAAGCTTAGTGCAGAATTACTTCAGTCACCTGTCTCAAGGACAGTGAAAGGTTCAGAGACGTGCTCCTGCCTAGTGATAACTGAGAATCTGTTAACTAACTCTAAAGGAAGAGAAGAAGGGAGTGACTATACGACTTTTTGCAAGTGTGAGTGTTTATGCTACAAGCGAGGACAAGGCGAAAGGCACAGTGGAAAGATTATTGGAAAAGTGCTTTTGGATTGAAGAAGTCCTGCACATTGCAACCGGTCACTGGGGACCGAAGGATCACTATTAGCTTCAAGCATAGTGGTAAGAAAACCAGGGATTTACCGGACCTTAGGTCGCGGCAAACAACCCCAAATAGTCAGTACGTA
The DNA here is from genome assembly GCA_033576555.1 of Oophaga sylvatica. Classification (NCBI taxonomy): domain Eukaryota; kingdom Metazoa; phylum Chordata; class Amphibia; order Anura; family Dendrobatidae; genus Oophaga; species Oophaga sylvatica. Next base: position 748,924,969 of record JARQOD010000001.1, on the reverse strand, counting down.
ACTGGGGTCAGGGGGAGTGAAGACTTTGAGCCTGATCAGCAAGATAGGAATTCAGCTCTCTCACAGGAAGGCTCCTACCACAAAACTGACTGGGCAGTACAGCTATGGATTAGCTGGAGTTATTGAGGGAACTACGCTTCAGGCTGGTTGTAAATCACCGTGTTGAAAGTAAAGGAGGCCCCTAACTTGTCCAGCTGCTGTCTCAAAATACACTCTCCTTGGATCAGCCTCCCTGGGACCTGCCTGAACATCTTACAAGTAAAGGTATGGAAAGACGCTGACCGTGTGAGACTGTGTTATTTATCTGCACCCGACTACACTAACTTCATAGACTTTGAGGGACCAGTCCCACCTGTAGGGGACCCGAAATCTAGCTGCCTCACCATCCCCTCAGAGATCTACAGCAGCGCTGGTACAAATTACCAGAAGACTACAGGTGGCGTCACGAACTGTATATAAATCTATCCCCTGTAAATATTCCCCCAACATACGCCAGACCGCTAGGGCCACAGACCGAGCCACCGCTACCTGTGACAAAACCCCATAGACTTCCATGGGCTCGGCTCTGAGTACCCCATTGCCCTGGTAATCCACAATTGTGGTGGCGGGTCGACACAAAAACTTTGGCATCACGAATAGGATGCGAAACTCGCAAAATTGCGAGCCCTGTGTGCCTATGGAGTTGTTTTTGTGAAAAAGGACTGTTTGCACTTTTGGCGCCAAAATCGCCATTTTTGTCGCCATATTCGCGCCCTCAGGCGCTGGAGAAGAAGGTGGGCGTACCTTCGTGGGCGTGTACCCCCCAGTGGCGCGAAGAAAATGCCTGCCCTCTCAAAGTGCTATTACAACATGCGATCCTGCCCTACAGCAAAGGAGGTCCGCCTCCTCTTCACCTTCCCTGCGAGGAGGAGGAGACGCAAACCCCGCCTCCACGGAAGAGACCGGACGTCTCTGGAGGAAGAAGAAAGAATCTTCTGGAACATCATGGAGGCAGGACGTGTGCAGCCGAGCAGGGAAGCGGAGGAAGGCAGGCCCCGTGCCCCAGCCAAGCTGCCACCAGCACCGGAGTTATCCGTGGTCCTGCACCTGCAGCAGGCGTTGCTAGAGATTCAGGAAGAAAATGCACGATTGAAGAAGATGGTCCAGTACCAACCTGGATTTGAAGAGATCGAGAGACGCCGGCGTACCCTGGAGCAGCGGAGGCTGTGGGACGCGGTGATCTCTCCCCTCAACGACCCCCACGATTCGAGTTACCGAAGATTCTGCTGCCCAAGGCGAAGGAGCAACCGGAGGCTGCCCCCGAAAGTACCGATCCTGATCCCACCGGTGAAGCGGTGGAGGCGAAGGAGGTTGAGGAGGTACCGCCAGTTCCGGAACGCCCGCCCGGCCAGGAGGCCGCAGCAGATGATCGGTCCCCGACAGGGACACCGGAGGGGTCCTGTCCTCGTTACCAGACGTCGACTGGGACGAGATGGCGCGCCTGGATGACGTCGCCTACACCGCCTAGTGGGAATATGAGTGGCAGCGTCGTGAGGAGAAGCAGAAACGCCAGCAGGAGGAAGAGCGGGAAGCTCAGCGGAATCGTCAGCGACAACATGCAGAGCTGATCGCGGACAAGGAGAGTGTCCGGAGAGAGAAAGGTACCCTGAGGGAACCGCGGCGGCAGGGGTGTGTGACTGAGTTCCAGCTCCGGAAGGGCTGGGGCTTCATCCGTGAACCGGGCCTCTACCCAGGGGTCTTTGTTAGTCGCAGGGACGTAGAATCCCACCTACCGCAAGGCCATCCCGGGAGGGACTTAGTAAATGGAGACATTGTCACGTACACACGGCACTGGGGAATGAAGGGATGGTATGCCCTTAACGTCACCATCGTCCGTGACCCCGTCCCCGACGCGGGTAACGTCACCACTACCGCAGCGTCCCCGTCTCCAGCTCAAGCAGTATCCGGCCGTGCCCCAGCATCGCCCCCTGCGAGTTCATCGCAAATTAAAGCAATATCTACATCGCAACTAGCGACCCAGTCTCAATCGCAATCCATGACACGGTCCATATCGTTAACTGTGATTGAAACGCAATCGGTGTCTCGTGAGGAGAATGTACCCGTTGCGCCCCTAGAGGTTCGCACGAGAACTGTGGCGACCCAGACCCTAATAGCAGCGCATGACTTGTTAGTAATGGGATCTAGGGACCATCGCATTGTTCCAGCCCCCGGGGTGGAAAATGTATTTGAAGTAAATGAGTAATTAAACAGTAAAGAAGAATCGGTGAGATCCATATAGGGTCTACCATAAGTAATATTGTAGAAAGTTTAAGAATGTTTTACAAATTTTTGCACAAGTTGAAGAGTATAATGTATATAATGCATATATATATTTCTAACAGTAGAATGCCCGGCTGGGTAAACAGAGAAAAAGTTTGCACTTTAGTATTATTATAATGTGATATTATTTCTGTGTCTTCGTTTAACAATGGACTTTGAGGTTGAGGACTGTGCCAGCCCAGAACTTATTTGTATATAGTTGCGCTTCGGTGCTTTATCTTGGTTTTACATAAAACCAGCACAACTACCTCTGAATACAAAACCCGTGTGGTGTGGCACTGAGTGAGGTCTGCATTCGGATGTCCTGCAGCCCACCCAGGACCCACGTTGAAGGTTTGGTGCGGGTCCTTCACAAGAATACTGTATATTTATTGAATGCTATTTAATATTTGTATTTTTCTCTATATAATGTTTTTGTTTTGCAACGTTCAAGATATCCTCACCTCCCGGATGGGACGAATTAATGTTCATGTTTGATGTTTTCATGCATAAACAAAATGTCTCTTTGTATTTTACAGCCCGGGAGTGCTGTCTTTTACCATGGGGGAATGTGTAGCCCTGGTGTTAGGCACACGCAGTACCCTGGAGAGTGTGTGGCGAGACAGCAGTTTAATGCTCAATACCCATTCACTCAACATACACTAGACACACCCTTAGGGTAGTGTAGTTACTTGTGAGGGAGTGGTCTGGGTGTATATTGGTTGAGTGATTTTATAGTCAGTTTCCTGTCTTCGGACAGAGCAGACGTCTGGAGTCTAGCTGGAGGGAGGAAGTCGTCCAGCCTGCTCTATCATCAGTTCAGAAAGTGGAGGCTAGTACAGGTGGTCTAGTTCACCTCAGCCTAGTCAGAGCTGTACCTCACCTGAATACATTGACAAAGAAAGAAGAAGCTTAGTGCAGAATTACTTCAGTCACCTGTCTCAAGGACAGTGAAAGGTTCAGAGACGTGCTCCTGCCTAGTGATAACTGAGAATCTGTTAACTAACTCTAAAGGAAGAGAAGAAGGGAGTGACTATACGACTTTTTGCAAGTGTGAGTGTTTATGCTACAAGCGAGGACAAGGCGAAAGGCACAGTGGAAAGATTATTGGAAAAGTGCTTTTGGATTGAAGAAGTCCTGCACATTGCAACCGGTCACTGGGGACCGAAGGATCACTATTAGCTTCAAGCATAGTGGTAAGAAAACCAGGGATTTACCGGACCTTAGGTCGCGGCAAACAGCCCCAAATAGTCAGTACGTAACTGGGGTCAGGGGAGTGAAGACTTTGAGCCTGATCAGCAAGATAGGAATTCAGCTCTCTCACAGGAAGGCTCCTACCACAAAACTGACTGGGCAGTACAGCTATGGATTAGCTGGAGTTATTGAGGGAACTACGCTTCAGGCTGGTTGTACTCACCGTGTTGAAAGTAAAGGAGGCCCCTAACTTGTCCAGCTGCTGTCTCAAAATACACTCTCCTTGGATCAGCCTCCCTGGGACCTGCCTGAACATCTTACAGTAAAGGTATGGAAAGACGCTGACCGTGTGAGACTGTGTTATTTATCTGCACCCGACTACACTAACTTCATAGACTTTGAGGGACCAGTCCCACCTGTAGGGGACCCGACATCTAGCTGCCTCACCATCCCCTCAGAGATCTACAGCAGCGCTGGTACAAATTACCAGAAGACTACAGGTGGCGTCACGAACTGTATATAAATCTATCCCCTGTAAATATTCCCCCAACATACGCCAGACCGCTAGGGCCACAGACCGAGCCACCGCTACCTGTGACAAAACCCCATAGACTTCCATGGGCTCGGCTCTGAGTACCCCATTGCCCTGGTAATCCACAATTGTGGTGGCGGGTCGACACATGTGCATTCAGAATATTAACCCCAAGCAAACCACTATATTTTGCACATACAGCGATTGCCATCCGATTGTATTACTGTGTTTCACTTTATCTAATCATTTTATTTTATTGTTATTCCTAACATCTGAGTTATGGCTGCTCATCTATAGGTGACAACAATCACTTTGGTTACTTGATGATTAATTTTTAGTAGTGTGTGGCTGTATTTTAATACATATTTAGTTATGTTTTAGTTTACTTCTCCCCTTTTTTTCTGTGAATAATACAGTTAGCATAAGTGTCAGCCATGGAAATAAGAAATGAGACATAAGTTGAATGGGGTTACAGTGGAAATGTTCAGGTCTAATAATAGGAAACAAAATTTTACTTACATGTGTTTTAATGTGATTTTAGAAAAATTGCCCAAGAGTTGGAAATACAGTATTATTTAATATAGAAAAAACATGACCTGCCTGCTGAATTTCTGGGGGTCCTGTACGATAGCGCCTGTAGTTCCTGCTGGCCCTACAGTGATCATGTCCTGTACATTACTCATATTCTTGATGCAGCTAATCACTGGCGCCAGCTGTGACACTGACACATCAGAGGCGAGTGAGTGGCTGCAGTGGTCATGTGAAAAAGGAAGTCGTCACTGAATGACTAATGGGGACCACCAAAGCAAGGGTGGTGATGGCGTAGCAGGGGATTCACCAGGAAAGTAATTGTAATTGATTTAATAACATTACTTAAATAATATTAATTTGAAAACTCCTGATTTTTCAGTATATTGCACCATTACCACAACCTGCACTTTGCAGAGTCCAGTTAGGCAGGTAGACAAGCTGTCTGAATTTCACAATGCTTTGCCAGAGGTTATTTGTGAACTTGGCGAATAATGTGTCTGCCTTCACACCACTATTGGAAAAACAGAGAGAAAAAAGGGACATCTTGTTTCAGGTTACTGAGCATTAATCCAGATGGGCCATTAGTGACACCCGCTCCAGTCTCACTGGATTACTGGGAACATACATGCAATTTATTTATCAAACTGAACCACATTGAACTTATAAAGACATAAATGCACTCATAAGTTAATACACAAGATGGCATCAATTATCTGGTAAAAAGCAATAATGAAATTTTAAGATGTTATACAGGTATTTCAGGTAGAAAATGCAAAGCAAAATTCATCCAGAAACAGTCACCGAGTCTTAGGGACAAGAAAAGAAAACTAGACTAGAAAAAAGGAGAGGCTTAACCCCTCCATGACATTTGATGTATCTATTCATCATGGAAAGGAAGGAGTTTGAGACGGATGAAGTATAGGTACATCATTGCATTCATGCAACCACTGTGACTAACCGCACGGTGATCGCATGAAGGTGCCTCCTGTTTTTGACAGCAGAGCACCTGTGCTCGTCGCCATGGAGGGTTTTGTCACCTCCCTCCCCCCGCAACTACGATTGCTGCAATTTCCTGTTCAATTCTGAACAGCCAATCACAGCTATTTGAGTGATTCAGGCCATGAAATGGCCTGAAACACTGAGATCCAGCCTATAATCGGTGCTACAACAGCACAATCATAGGCTAGTGCTAGGTAACAGCAGCGTCACTGGCCCCATCTCTGATTGGATTGACGGGACGATGACATCTGATTGCACCAATCAGTGAACTGAGACACAGTTTGACCCCACAGTGACCGCCCTGCACTTCCTCATTCTAGCTTGGAGATGTTGTAGAGCGGTCACTGTGTTGTTCTGCTGCGGATCTGCAGGGCCTTGTAGTGTCACAAACTTTATGAAGCTTGTGCCATCACTGCTGCTTTTGCCTGATCTTGTACACTGCTATTTCCTAATCCATCCCAATCCTCCTCCTCCTCCCCTTTCCACCTTATTCCCCTCTCCCCCTTTCTCCAACGTCTTCCCCACCCTCCTCTTCTCCTGCCAAGTGCTGATCAGTACTTGATCACCAATAAGGACTCAATCACTCAATTTATGACATTTTTTTTTCTTTTGCGTGCATCCTGCAGCCGCTAATCAGTCATGCACATCACTGATCAGCACCCGTTCTCACTTTTTTTCAGGACATTTTTTTCCCCTGTCCATTATTTCTCCCCCTCCTTTGTACCACCTCTATGTGTGCATCCTACAGCCACGAGCACCCGAACACTGATCAGTGACGCTCATCTCTGATCTGCAGCGCGATTGCTTTTTTCCAGTACTTTTTTCCTGTCCATTTTTTTCCCCTTCCATTTGTACCACCTTAGTGTCTGCATCCTAAAGCTGCTGAGCCGCTGATCAGTTGCACCCATGCTCAATTTTTTCCAGATTTTTTTTCCTTGTCGATTTTTTCTCCCCCCACCTTTGTACCACCTCCATTCATGCATCCTGCAGCCACTGATAAGTGCTACACATCACTGATCAGCGTCTGTGCTCTCTTTTGGCCAGGACTTTTTTTCCTGTCTATTTTTTTTATCCCACCCTTTGCACCATATCTATGAGCACGTCCAGCAGCCATTGAGGGCTGATTAGTGACACACATCATTGACTGGCATCCAGTTGTTTTTTTGTTGTGTGAAAAAAATAATTGAATAAATAATAATTTAGATAAGTTGATAGGGATGCATTTAGGGACAATAAATTATGCAGTATTTTTTATTGAATTTAGTCATGATATTAGTGAGATAGTAAAGTGTAAAAAAAGAATAAAAAATCATTTAGATTAGTTGATAGAGCTAAATTAGTAACTGTGTAATCCATAGAAAAATATACTGCAGTAATCAGCTTATACTACAATATTTTTTACTAAAATATAATCAGGATTAGTGTCAGATAGTGAAGTATATAAAAAAAAACAAATAATTTAAATTAGTTGATAGCGCCCACGAGAATGAGACCATGTGGTAGCAATCCTATAAGTCAATATTGACCCTTTAACGAGCCTTGCAATATGACTTATTATAAAAGACAAATCAGTATCTCAGTTTGTGTACACAGTGTTTTGCGGTATTACCCCTCGTCAGTGCTAAGTATGAGATCTGATTTGGCTAAGTAAGAGGCTAAAACTAGGATCTAGGGGGTAAGGTTACTCCTTGTAGAGAATGACATGCAAGGTCTGCCACACCAGTATAAGGACTTGGAGACTTAAACACCTGCAATACCCCAAAACATTGATTTTGACTTGTAGGATTGCTAATTACAATAGGTGGCACTAGAGTTCAAGCATTCTTCCTCCCTGAAAAGATAATTTGAATATAAAATTTTTGTGGAAAATTCTTGTAGTAATTATACTACAGTTTTTCTACATGCGTTCCATGTGTCTCCTGTTTGGACAATTACTCTGCTTCAGAGTAGTGCCAATTGTAGCTACTTGCTCACTGGTGTATGTTTGCCTTGTTGCTCTGTGCTCTGATCTACTGCTGCCTGGCCTTGGACCACGTTCTGACCATCTGTTTGATTTGACTTTTTGCTTGATCCGCTATCTTTTTGGTATTTTGACTCCTGGACCGTGACCTGACTATTATTTTGTCTCATCACTCTGTCTATGATGTACCTTCCTGGCTTCTGACTTTGGACATTTTGATTATCTAGCCTTTTGGCTTATCAGTGACACCCAGCCTATTAATATCAGTCCCCAGCTGTCTGCTTTGACTTAGCTGGTTATTAAAAATAGGAGGGACCTCATGTCATTTTTTTGGGGGTCCCCCCATTTTTAATAACAAGCAAAGGCAAAGCAGACTGCTGGGGGATGATACTAATTGGCTAGGAACATCCATGGATATTGTCCCCTTCCCAGCATAATACAACCAGCTCACATCTGTCTGATTTCCCTTGGCTTGTTATTAAAAATAGGGGGGACCCTAAGTCACTTTTTTTCATTTATTTATTTTTTAACAAGTACAGTAAAATACACACACAAAGCACTGCTCCACTCCTTAACTTGGACCTTCGTCTCCTGGTTCAAGATTATTATGTTTTATTTTTTTATTGTATGTTTAGTCCTTTTCCTATCCACATGTTTGCATGGAAATTTTTTACCCCACTAGTCCTTACTATGACCATTTTACAGCATCAAAGTTCGGGTCCCCATTGACAAATATGGGGTTCGGGTCTGGGATCAAGTTTGGACCAAGTTCTGGTATCTGAACCGAACTTCGGACTAAAGTTTGGCTGCGCCAGATGAATCTGAACTTCTACGGGTCTGCTCATCCTAGTGAAGAAGCCAGAAATTCGGCAATATTGGAGTGTTCACGTTTTATATAACATTCCAGTGTTCCGCATGGCTATGCCCTGGGCACGCTTTGAAGCCATTCACAAATTTTTGTGTCACGGTTACACACTTCAGTGTATGTGGGATTCAGCTACTGACAGCTCAGCCATCCAGTCTGGTACAGGGGAGTGCTGAAGCTGTCAGTATTTTGATTGACAGTTCTGCCATCCAATCTGAGACTGGGAGGCGCTGTCTGTATCCAGGTGTTCATTGTTCCAGGTGATTGCCAGGTTACTCAACTGGGCTGTTACTTCCAGACTTCTGCCAGACTTACATTCAGCTACTGTGTGGTTTGTCTCTCTGTGCCTTGCATTCTGTTTGTAGATCGCTCCTTGCCTGACCTTGGACTTCATTCTGACCATCCGTCTGTTTAACCCCTTCTACTCTGAACTGCTATCCTCCTGGTATTCTGTAATCGGAACGTTACCTTACTACACCATTGTTCTCTTCCTTCTGTTTATGACGTACCTTCCTGGCTTTTAACCTCACACTCCTTGAGAAGTGACTCAGCATCACATTACATCTGGGCAATATGTTTTTCTTTTTTGTCAGTATGGAACTGTTCACACAGTCTGTGACCAGGTGTCGGATTTGAAGCAGGTTATTCAGGAACTGGCTAAGGAATGCCATAGTCTAGAGTCATCATAATGTCAGTTGCAGGGTCAGCTAATTAATTTATAATAATAATAATAATAATAATAATAATATTTATTTATATAGCGCCATCATATTCCGCAGCGCTTTACAGTTTAATAGTTTCAAAACACAAGTCATAAGTAACAACGTTAACAATACAATAATTAAAGCAAAATATGACGACCCTGCTCGTGAGAGCTTACAATCTACAATGAGGTGGGGGAATACAAAGTACAGGTGTGTATATACAATGGTGCATTTAAAATGATGGTCCAGCCATCTTGAGGGAGTGAGGGATGGATGGAGATAGTGAATGGGCTACACACACACTTACACATAGAATGACTTTGATTAGTGAATGTGATAGGCCGCTCTGAACAAATGTGTTTTGAGGGAGCGCCTGAAACCATACAAATTGTGGATAGTCCTAATTTCTTGGGGTAGAGCATTCCAGAGGATTGGCGCAGCGCGGGAGAAGTCTTGGAGTCGGGAGTGGGAGGTACGGATTAGTGCAGAGGTTAGTCGAAAGTCGTTTGCAGAGCGCAGCAGTCGGTTAGGCCGATAGATAGAAATGAGGGAGGAGATGTAGGGGGTGCTGCACTGTGGAGAGCTTTGTGGGAGAGAACCAGTACTTTGAATTGGATCCTATAATGAATGGGCAGCCAGTGTAAGGACTGGCGAAGAGCGGACGCGTCCGAGTACCGATTAGCCAGATGGATGACCTTGGCTGCTGCATTAAGGATGGACTGGAGAGGGGATAGTCGAGTAATGGGGAGGCCAAGTAATAGAGCGTTGCAGTAGTCCAGGCGGGAGTGGATCAATGCTACCGTGAGGGTTTTTGTTGTTTCCATGGTGAGAAAAGGGCGGATTCTAGAGATGTTCTTTAGGTGTAGGCGGCAAGAGCGGGCAAGAGATTGTATATGGGAGGTGAAGGAGAGATTGGTGTCAAACATAACACCCAGACAGCGAGCCTGCTGCCGGGGTGTTATTATGGTGCCGCCCACGGAGAGGGAAATGTCAGATTTAGGGAGGTTAGTAGATGGCGGGAGCAGAAGAAGTTCAGTTTTGGAGAGGTTGAGTTTCAGATAGAGAGCGGACATGATGTTGGAGAATGCTGACAGACAGTCACTGGCGTTCTGTAGTACAGCGGGGGTAAGGTCGGGGGATGACGTGTATAGTTGTGTGTCATCAGCATAAAGATGGTACTGAAAACCAAATCTGCTGATGGTCTGTCCAATTGGGGCCGTGTAGAGAGAGAAGAGAAGGGGGCCAAGGACTGAGCCCTGGGGTACACCGACAGTGAGAGGAAGAGGAGATGACGTGGAGCCAGAGAACGAAACACTGAAGGAGCGGTCAGAAAGATAGGAGGAGAACAAGGAGAGAACAGTGTCCTTAATACCTAGTGACTGGAGTCTAGACAGTAGGAGACGGTGGTCAACCGTGTCGAAAGCTGCAGAAAGGTCGAGAAGAATGAGCAGAGAGTGGTCACCGTTACGTTTTGCTGTCAGAAGGTCATTGGTCACTTTGATGAGTGCAGTTTCAGTCGAATGTAGGGGTCGGAAGCCGGACTGTGAAGGGTCTAGGAGGGAGTGAGTGGAGAGGTAACGGGTAAGGCGGGAGTAGACTTGATTGGTTAACCCCTTAATACCATTGGACGTAATATTCCGTCCATGTGACCTGGTACTTAATTCCCATGGACGGAATAGTACGTCCAGGGCAATCAGCTGCGCTCACGGGGGGAGCGCAGCTGATCGCCGCCGGGTGTCAGCTGATTATCACAGCTGACACTCGGCACTATGTGTCAGGAGCGGTCACGGACCGCTCCCGGCACATTAACCCCTGGCACACCGCGATCAAACATGATCGCGGTGTACCGGGGGCACAGGGGAGCATCCCTGCGCGCTCCCCTGAGACCCTCAGAACAGCGCGATGTGTCGCGCTGTTCCGAGGGACTCTCCTCACTGCAGGACCCCGGATCCAAGATGGCCGCCGGGTCCTGCAGGGAGGCGGCTTCCTCAGTGCCTGCTGAGAGCAGGCACTGAGAAGCCTCCAGCACTGCCTGTGCGATCGCTGGTGTGACAGAGTGCTGTGCACACTGTCACACCAGCGATCTGACCCCATTCTGTGATGTCCCACCCTGGGACAAAGTAAAAATGTTGAAATAATAAAAATAAACATGTGTAAAAAAAGTCCTAAATAATGAAAATTAAAAAAAAAATTCCCCAATAAATTCACTTCTTTAATGTAAAAAAACCTCTCAACAATAAAAGTACACATATTTAGTATCACCACGTCCGTAACGACCCACCCTATAAAACTGTCCCACTAGTTAACCCATTTAGTGAACCCCTTAAAAAAAAAAAAAAAAAAACAAGTCTAAAAAACAATGATTAATCATCATACTGCTGAACAAAAAGTGGAATAACACGCGATCAAAAAGATGGATGCAAACAAGCATGGTACCGCTGAAAATGTCATCTTGTCCCGCAGAAAACGAGCCGCCACACAGCATCATCAGTGAAACAATAAAAAATTTATAGCTCGCAGAATAAAGCGATGCAAAAATAATTATTTTTTATATATAATCGTTTTAATTGTATAAAAGCGCCAAAACATAAAAAAATGATATAAATGAGGTATCGCCGTAATCATACTGACCCGGAGAATAAAACTCCATTATCAATTTTGCCACACGCGGAACGCTATAAACGCCCCTCCCCCAAAAGAAACGTATGAATTGCTAGTTTTTGTTCATTCTGCCTCCCAAAAATCGTAATAAAAAGCGATCAAAAAATGTCATGTGCCCAAAAATGGTACAAATAAAAACGTCACCTTGTCCCGCAAAAAATAAGACCTCACATGACTCTGTGGGCCAAAATATAGAAAAATTATAGCTCCCAAAATGTGATGATGCAAAAACTACTTTTTGCAATAAAAAGCGTCTTTTAGCGTGACAGCTGCCAATCATAAAAACCCGCTATAAATAGTAAATCAAACCCCCCTTTATCACCCCCTTAGTTAGGGAAAAATAATTAAATTAAAAAAATGTATTTATTTCCATTTTCCCATTAGGGTTAGGGTTAGGGTTGGGGCTAAAGTTAGGGTTAGGGTTGGGGCTAAAGTTAGGGTTAGGGTTGGGACTAGGGTTATGATTAGAATTGGGATTAGTGTTAGGGGTGTGTTGGGGTTAGGGTTGGAGTTAGAATTGGGGGGTTTCCACTGTTTAAGCACATCAGGGGCTCTCCAAATGTGACATGGCGTCTGATTTCAATTCCAGCCAATTCGGCGTTGAAAAAGTCAAACGGTGCTCCTTCCCTTCTGAGCTCTGCCATGCGACAAAACAGTAGTTTACTCCCACATATGGGGTATCAGCATACTTAGGACAAATTGCACAATAACTCTTGGGTCCAATTTCTTCTGTTACCCTTGGGAAAATAAAAAATTGGGGGCGAAAATATCGTTTTTGTAGAAAAAATATGATTTATTATTTTATTCGCTCTACGTTATAAACTTCTGTGAAGCACTTGGGGGTTCAAAGCGCTCACCACACATCTAGATAAGTTCCTTTGGGGGTCTAGTTTACAAAATAGGGTCCCTTGTGGGGGTTTCCACTGTTTAGGCACATCAGGGGCTCTCCAAACGCGACATGACACCCGCAGACCATTCCATCAAAGTCTGCATTACTAAACGTCACTACTTCTATTCCGAGCCCCAACGTGCCCCCACACAGTAGTTTTCTCCCACATATAGGGTATCAGCATACTCAATACAAATTGGACAACAACTTTTAGGGTCCAATTTCTCCCCTTACCCTTGGGAAAATAAAAAAATGGTGACTAAAAGATCATTTTTGTGGGAAAAAATAGGATTTTTTATTTTCATGCCCGGGCATTATAAACTTGTGTGAAGCACTTGTGGGTTCAAAGTGCTCACCACAGATCTAGATAAGTTCCTTATGGGGTCTAGTTTCCAAAATGGGGTCACTTGTGGGGGGATTCCACTGTTTAGGCACATCATGGACTCTGCAAACTGAACATGACACCCATCAAAGTCTGCATTCCAAAATGTCATTACTTCCTTTCCGAGCCCTGCCATGCATCCAAACAGTATTTCTCCCCCACATATGGGGTATCAGCGTACTCAGGACAAATTGGACAACAACTTTTGGGGTCCAATTTCCTTGTGAAAAATCAAAAATTGGAAAATTGGGGACTAAAAAATCATTTTTTGTGGAATTTTTTTTTTTTTGCTTTCACACCCAGGCATTATAAAGTTTAGTGAAACATTTGGGGGTTGAATGTGCTCCCAACAGATCTAGATAAGCTCCTTAAGGGGTCTAGTTTCCAAAATGGTGTCACTTGTGAGGGGTTTCCACTGTTTAGGCACATCAGGGGCTCTCCAAACGCGACATGGCATACAGCCAATTCTGCGTTGAAAAAGTCAAACTGCGCTCCTTCCCTTCCGAGCTCTGCCATGCACCCAAATAGTGGTTTACCCCCACATATTGGGTATCAGCGTACTCAGGATAAATTGCACAATAATTTTTGAGGCCTTGTTACCCTTGGGAAAATAAAAATTGGGGTGAAAAGATCATTTTTGTGGAAAAAATATAATTTTTTAATTTTATGGCTCTACGTTATAAACTTGTGTGAAGCACTTGGGGGTTCAAAGTGCTCATCACAGATCTAGATAAGTTCCTTAGGGGGTCTAGTTTCTAAAATGGGGTCACTTGTGGGGTGTTCCCACTTTTTAGGCTCATCAGGGGTTATCCAAATGCGACATGGCGTCCAATCTCGATTCCAGCCAATTTTGGTTTGAAAAAGTCAAATGGTGCTCCTTCCCTTCTGAGCTCTGCCGTGCGCCCAAACAGTGGTTCCCCCCCACATATGGGGTATCAGCGTACTCAGGACAAATTGGACAACAACTTTTATGGTCCAATTTCTCATGTTACCCTAGGGAAAATAAAAAATTGGTGACTTAAATATTACTTTTGTGGGAAAAAAATAGGATTTTTTATTTTCATGACCGGGCATTATAAAATTGCGTGAAGCACTTGGGGTTCAAAGTGCTCACCACAGATCTAGATAAGTTCCTTAGGGGGTCTAGTTTCTAAAATGGGGTCACTTGTAGGGGGTTTCCACTGTTAAGGCACATCAGGGACTCTGCAAACTGAACATGACACCCATCAAAGTCTGCATTCCAAAACGTCATTACTTCCTTTCCGAGCACTGCGGTGCATCCAAACAGTATTTCTCCCCCACATATGGGGTATCAGCGAACTCAGGACAAATTGGACAACAACTTTTGGGGTCCAATTTCCTTGGGAAAAATCAAAAATTGGGGACAAAAAAATCATTTTTGTGGAATTTTTTTATTTTATTTTTTTACACCAAGACATTATAAACTTTAGTGAAACACTTGGGGGTTCAAAGTGCTCACAACAGATCCAGATAAGTTCCTTAGGGGGTCTAGTTTCCAAAATGGTGTCACATATGGGGGGTTTCCACTGTTTAGGCACATTAGGGGCTCTCGAAACGCGACATGGCGTCCAATCTCAATTCCCGGCTATTTTGGTTCGAAAAAGTCAAACGGTGCTCCTTCCCTTCTAAGCCCTGCCGTGCGCCCAGACAGTGTTTTTCCCCCACATATGGGGTATCGGCGTACTGAGGAGAAATTGCACAACAACTTTTTCTGTCCATTTTCTCCTTTTACTCTTGTGAAAATAAAAAAATTGTTTGTAAAAGATCATTTTTGTGACTAAAAAGTTAAATGTTCATTTTTTCCTTCCAAGTTGCTTCAGCTCCTGTGAAGCACCTGAAGGGTTAATAAACTTCTTGAATGTGGCTTTGAGTACCTTGAGGGGTGCAGTTTTTAGAATGGGTTCACTTTTGGTTATTTTCTGCCATATAGACCCCTCAAAGTTACTTCAAATATGAGGTGGTTCCTAAAAAAATGGTTTTGTACAATTTGTTGTAAAAATGAGAAACCGCTAGTCAACTTTTAACCCTTATAACTTCGTAGCAAAAAAAAAATTTGTTTCAAAATTGTGCTGATGTAAAGTAGACATGTGGGAAATGTTATTTCTTAACTATTTTGTGTGACATATTTCTCTGTTTTAAGGGAATAAAAATTAAAAGTTTGGAAATTGCAAAATTTTCAAAATTTTCGCCATATTTCCATTTTTTTCATAAATAACCGCAAATTATATCAAAGAAATTTTATGACTATCTGGAAGTACAATATGTCACGAGAAAACAGTCTCAGAATCGTGAAGATCCGTTGAAGCGTTCCAGAGTTATAACCTCATAAAGAGACAGTGGTCAGAATTGTAAAAATTGGCCCGGTCATTAACGTGCAAACCACCCTTGGGGGTTAAGGGGTTAAGACCTCCTATAGCTCTCCACTTATGGCAGTGGCTGTGACGTCAGTACTCTCTGATGTACAATTTGTCTCTCCCGAACCTGTAATGGCCCTTTTTGATCAAATTTCAGTAGAGAAAGAACATTTTAGGGTATTCATGAAGAGCTGCATATTATTTTTTACCCTGCGCCCCCAGTCCTCAGGGAGGAGTTTCAGTGGGTGGGAATAATCATGTCCCTACTGCAGGGGGTCCTCAGACCTGGGCATTTTTCTTGTCCCCACAAGCCCCAGAATGGTTTTCTGTAGATGCCTTTTTTAATAGTTTAGGTGTGATATATAATGAACCCGACAGGATCCGGGTCACTAAGGCTAAGATCATGAACCTGGCACATAGGGGTCACACAGCTGAGGACTACTGTACTAAGTTCCACTGAAGTTCTGTGGAACGATGCAGCTCTCAGGTGCCGGTTCCATAAAGGCCTTTCCGAAACACTTAACGATGTCCTTCATGACACCCCTTGTTTTCTGGGGGAGGCTGTGACTCCGACCATACAGATGTACCGCAGAATCTGTTAGAGACGTAGTGAACATAAGGCTGCCTGTTATACTTTCCCGGAGCAGGTCCATTTACCGGGTAGTTTTACATTAGTATGACAATTAGTGTTGAGCATTCCGATACCGCAAGTATCGGGTATCGGCCGATATTCGCGTTATCGGAATTCCGATACTTAATTCCGATACTTTTTCAATATCGTATACCGGAATCGGAAGTTCCCATAATTCTTTGAGAGGCAATGTGATTTTAGTCAGCCAATGAGGAATCCTACGAAGTGTGGGCACATCCTGTAATGATGCGGTCATCTTAACTAATGGCATGGCTGTGATTGGCTGCTGAAATGATGTCAGAATGCACTATAAAAGGCGCCGCAGCCATTTTAGCGTCACTGTGCTGTGAACTCAGTTAGGGACAGAACGCTGCTGTGCTGACTCTGAGGGACAGTTAGATATTGCGATTTTGTGTACTACTGTGCTTGAGGCAGGCTAGTTTACCAACCGCTGTGTAAAGCTTCATTTTGCCAGTGTTGTTTTAACAGCTCTGTGCAAGGTGTGTGTGTGACAGTGCAGGTGACGCTGCAGTTTGCTCTGCATCCACCGCTGTTTGTAGGCATCTGCACGTGTCACTTTTTTTTTATTTTTTTTTATTTTATTTAGTGGAATTGGTGCAGCTCCATTATATTAGAAAAAAATCAAATCTATTAGTGTGACGTGCTTCCATCCGTATACAATACATTGGTTGCAAACACTATAGAAGTACAGAAAGGAGCTTTTCACAGATTGTGGACAGTTGTGTTTCAGTGTTCACTTCAGTCTGTGTTTTTTACTTTTTTGAGTGCAGATCACGCTCCAGTTACTTGTTCAAGCACTGCTGCTTGTACTCTGCTGAGCGTGTCTCAGTGGCTCATCCTTTTCATTTATCTCCAATTGGTTCTGCTACATTCCATTTAAAATAAATCTAATCTATTAGTGTGACGCGCTTCCATCCGTATACAATACATTGGTTGCAAACACTATAGAAGTACAGAAAGGAGCTTTTCACAGATTGTGGACAGTTGTGTTTCAGTGTTCACTTCAGTCTGTGTTTTTTACTTTTTTGAGTGCAGATCACGCTCCAGTTACTTGTTCAAGCACTGCTGCTTGTACTCTGCTGAGCGTGTCTCAGTGCCACATCCTTTTCATTTATCTCCAATTGGTTCTGCTACATTCCATTTAAAATAAATCTAATCTATTAGTGTGACGCGCTTCCATCCGTATACAATACATTGGTTGCAAACACTATAGAAGTACAGAAAGGAGCTTTTCACAGATTGTGGACAGTTGTGTTTCAGTGTTCACTTCAGTCTGTGTTTTTTACTTTTTTGAGTGCAGATCACGCTCCAGTTACTTGTTCAAGCACTGCTGCTTGTACTCTGCTGAGCGTGTCTCAGTGGCTCATCCTTTTCATTTATCTCCAATTGGTTCTGCTACATTCCATTTAAAATAAATCTAATCTATTAGTGTGACGCGCTTCCATCCGTATACAATACATTGGTTGCAAACACTATAGAAGTACAGAAAGGAGCTTTTCACAGATTGTGGACAGTTGTGTTTCAGTGTTCACTTCAGTCTGTGTTTTTTACTTTTTTGAGTGCAGATCACGCTCCAGTTACTTGTTCAAGCACTGCTGCTTGTACTCTGCTGAGCGTGTCTCAGTGGCTCATCCTTTTCATTTATCTCCAATTGGTTCTGCTACATTCCATTTAAAATAAATCTAATCTATTAGTGTGACGCGCTTCCATCCGTATACAATACATTGGTTGCAAACACTATAGAAGTACAGAAAGGAGCTTTTCACAGATTGTGGACAGTTGTGTTTCAGTGTTCACTTCAGTCTGTGTTTTTTACTTTTTTGAGTGCAGATCACGCTCCAGTTACTTGTTCAAGCACTGCTGCTTGTACTCTGCTGAGCGTGTCTCAGTGGCTCATCCTTTTCATTTATCTCCAATTGGTTCTGCTACATTCCATTTAAAATAAATCTAATCTATTAGTGTGACGCGCTTCCATCCGTATACAATACATTGGTTGCAAACACTATAGAAGTACAGAAAGGAGCTTTTCACAGATTGTGGACAGTTGTGTTTCAGTGTTCACTTCAGTCTGTGTTTTTTACTTTTTTGAGTGCAGATCACGCTCCAGTTA
Organism: Oophaga sylvatica; assembly: GCA_033576555.1. Taxonomy (NCBI): domain Eukaryota; kingdom Metazoa; phylum Chordata; class Amphibia; order Anura; family Dendrobatidae; genus Oophaga; species Oophaga sylvatica. The sequence goes on along the minus strand of JARQOD010000001.1, from coordinate 748,906,817 downwards.
CTTGTTCAAGCACTGCTGCTTGTACTCTGCTGAGCGTGTCTCAGTGGCTCATCCTTTTCATTTATCTCCAATTGGTTCTGCTACATTCCATTTAAAATAAATCTAATCTATTAGTGTGACGCGCTTCCATCCATATACAATACATTGGTTGCAAACAATATAGAAGTACACAAACGGGCCTTTCACAGCTACTGAACATGGGTTTTTAATTTTTAACTAAAATATGTATTTTTTCAAATGACACAAATATAAGTAATGTTGAAGAGGAATAGTCCTACATCCATTGTTTGCACAATATTACAGGTGTACATCATGTCCCTTAATCAACAATGTATTATTATATTTACTTGTATGCTTTTATTTAAAAGCCAAGAACACAGAAGGATAACCTTCGCACTGCAGCTGTTGTCAAAGTTCAACCCACATTATGCACTTCCAACATTGCAGCATTTGAGGCATGATGTGAGTTGGATTGGTCAAAGTTATGGAGTGAGAAGGTTCACCATCAGTACCCTATAGCATAAGTATGCTTTTGTGTTAGCATTTGTGTTAGACATGTGGATATCTGCCATAATATGTCACAATTATTTAGTTACAGATTTGTTACCAACACTAATCATTGAATGGTTTTAAATTTGACGTTTCACTTGTTTACAGCTTAGAAATAAGGGTGTAGCCTGATATCTATGTGTAGCACTAGCCACTTTAACATGTCATGTTTTTTTAAACATGTGTAGCTAGGTAGCAGTAATTTTTGCCGGACACACAGCAGGGGAACAGCAGGCGTTACTGAACCCCACTATTACTATAGCTTGTGTATTGGTCTGTGGACACGACACTTCTGAGCAGCAACTGGCAGTGTTGTAGCCCAGGGAGTATAGCTCAGGTGGTAGAAAGATGAACATAACAGGAGACATGGAAAACGTTGCCAACCAGTTAGTTAATCTGAAACCGGACAGGCAAATTCAGGCGAGATCCATGCCTAGTTCATTTTCAGAAAAGTAAGCCGTTCTACATTATCGTAGGATAGTCGCATGCAACGGTCTGTTAGTACACCACCTGCAGCAGTAAAGACGCGCTCCGATAATACACTGGCAGCAGATCAAGCCAGCACCTCCAATGCATACTGGCTAAGCTCTGGCCATGTATCCAGCTTAGAGACACAAAACTTGAATGGGGAAGAGCCATCTGAGAGTACACTGAGAGGGCAAGACATGTAGTCTGTAACCATCTTACGGAAATGTTGCCTCCTGCTGACTGGAGCCGTCTCGGATGGTGTAGACATTGGTGGCGCTGCCACAAAACTTCGACACATTTGGAACATACTGTTCTTGCCCTGTGCAGAGGCGCTGCTTGTGTTCCCTCTTGTTGCAGAGCTGTCTCCACTGCCTCGACGCACAGAGCTGCTTTGTAAATCAGTAGCAGCAGCAGTGCTCTCGGCTGGAATGGAGAACATTATGGATTGCACCAGTGTGTCTTGGTACTTCCGCATTTTACGCTCCCGGTTCAACGGTGTGATGAGGCTTTGTAAGTTGTCCCGGTAGCGAGGGTCTAGGAGGGTGTACACCCAATAATCAGACGTGGTGTGAATGTGTTCGATGCGGCGGTCGTTTCTCAGCCACTGCAGCATGAAATCAACCATGTGCTGCAGACTCCCAACTGGCCAAGAAACGTTGTCCCCTGCAAGAGGCGTCATCTCCGCCTGCTGTGCATCACCCCACCCTTGGTCTACATACTGACTAGAGCATTGTCTACCTCCCTCTGGAGCGATGTCTTCCTCCTCCATTGACTCCTCCTCATCCTCCTCACAAAGTCCTTCAAATACATATAAATTTACAAAATTTAAAACTCAAAATTTAAAAACTTTGTATCATAATTCTGTAACATCAGTTTATGGAAACACAATACCATTACAAAAGGATAGACAAAAAATGTACATTATGTGCTTTGTAAATACATTAAAAGTTTGTAATGGTTATGAAAATATAGACAGCGACTCTGGAGGTTCAATTGTTGATACAGCATGGTACTTTGAAAGTCCTCCAGCCCTTTGTGAGGAACCACGTTGCGCTGACTGTCCAGAAGGTGATGGAATTTGTGACTCCTCATCCTCCACCTCTTCCAAAACCTCATGCCTTAGTGCTTGCAGTGTTTTTTGAAGCAGGCAGATAAGGGGGACAGTCAGGCTGACTAGTGCATCATCTGCACTCGCCATCCGCGTTGACTCATCAAACGCACGCAAAACGTGGCAGATATCCTTCATAGAGTTATTCGCCACTCATTACACTGGCAGTGGCTGCCCATTCATTATAGGATCCAATTCTAATTACTGGTTCTCACCAACAAAGCTCTCCACAGCGCAGCACCCCCCTACATCTCCTCCCTTATTTATATTTATCGGCCTAACCGACTGCTGCACTCTGCAAACGACCTTCGACTAACCTCTGCACTAATCCGTACCTCCCACTCCCAACTCCAAGACTTCACCCGCGCTGCGCCAATCCTCTGGAATGCTCTACCCCAAGAAATTAGGACTATCCGCAATTTGGATGGTTTCAGGCGCTCCCTCAAAACACATTTGTTCACAGTGGCCTATCACATTCACTAATCAAAGTCATTCTATGTGTAATTCTGTGTGTGTAGCCCATTCACTATCTCCATGCATCCCTCACTTCCTTAAAATGGCTGGACCATCATTGTAAAAACACCATTGTATATAAACACCTGTACTTTGTATCTCCCACACCTCATTGTAGATTGTAAGCTTTCACCAGCAGGGGCGGCTGATTTTGCTTTAATTATTGTATTGTTAACGTTGTTACTTATGACTCGTGTTTTGAAACTGTTAAACTGTAAAGCACTGCGGAATATTATGGCGCTATATAAATAAATAATATTATTATTCTTATTATAGAGGCCCACTCAGTAGTGGTGAAGTGTGAACGGCGCAAATTGCGAGTTGACTGCGCCTGATGCAGCTGATACTCCATTACTGTTGGCTGCTGCTCACACAACCGCTCCAACATATGTAACGAGGAATTCCACCTGGTGGGTACGTCACATATGATGCGATGTTCATGAAGGTGAAATCTGCGTTGCAGAGCTGCAATCAGCGATCTGGCCATGCTGGAACGTCGCAAGTGAGCGCACTCTAGGCGGAACTTGTGCAGCAGTGCATCAAGATCCGGATAGTCCCTCAAAAAACTCTGCACGACCAAGTTGAGCACATATGACAGACATGGTATGTGAGTGAGGTTGCCAAGGCCCAGAGCTGACACCAGATTTCGGCCATTGTCACACACTACCAAGCCTGCCTGTAGATTCTCTTCCAAAAACCACACGTCGCTCTCCTGCTTTATGGCATTACAGAGCTCCTGCGCTGTGTGGCTAAGATTCCCCATGGAAATTAATTTCAGGATGGCCTGTTGACATTTGGACACGGCTGTGCTCATATCGGTCGCAACAGGTAAACGTTCACGGGTCCATGTGGAGGTAGACCGTGACGGCTCCTGCAGCGATGATTCTGAGGAACTGGAATAGGAGGAGGAATCAATGTGTACAGACTTGATTCCTGCAATCCTTGGAGTTGGCAGAACACGTACAGCGCCACTCGCAAGATCAGTACCCGGCTGCACAACATTGACCCAATGGGCAGTGAGGGAAAGGTATTGTCCCTGGCCATGGGTGTTAGAACCCTCTTGTTAGGTTTTGTTTCAGTTTGCTGGTCACATGACCTTTTTTCCCTATTTAGTCTGGCTCCGCCCTTCTGGCTTTGCTTGACTTCATTGTATTATCTACTGTTAAGCTAGCCGGGTGCTTAGGTGCCTTAATCTGTCAGTTTTGCTTGATGTTAGGATCACAAAGTATTTATTTTTCTGTTTAATTATCCATGCTACAATTTATGTTAGGAGGTGTCCACCTTTTCTCACAGTCCCTAGATCTTGTAGGGATTACTCCCTCGCAACTATAGGTCTTCGTTCACACTAGATGAGGACTTTAGCGGGTCTGGTCGCAGGATCAGGTTCCCCGTTACATCGTAGGGATTCAGCTTAGTTGTATTGTAGGGACAGAATTCCCTTCTTTCCTTACTGGTTGTAGCAGATCATAACAATGGGTACTGGTCCACGCATCGGTGGTCAGGTGGACCTTGCTACTGAGGGCTTTTAGTAGCGCATGTTTAATTTTTCCCTCAACATGCTTTTGCAGACCAGGGACGGCTTGCCTGCTGAAATGAAATCGGCTTGGCACATTGTATTGTGGGATTGACAATGATATTCAGTTACGGAAACTGTCTGTCTCCACCAGCCTGAATCACAGCATTTCAAGGGACAGGAGTTTTGCAATGCCAGCATTCAGAGCCTGTGCTCGTGCATGGTTTGCGGAGTATGGCCGTCTTTTATCCCATGCCTGTGCTACCGCTGGCTGTTTTGTGGCCTGGGAGTGTGAGGATGACAGGGAACTTGCTGCTGTGTGTGGAATAACAGTTTGTCTCTGGACAACAGTGGCCGAGGTTCTTCCATGGCGATCCTGTGAGGAAGCATAACCAGCTGTGTGTGAGCTCGATGAAGAGGCTTCAACACAACCTGAAGATGTAGGTGCTGCTGTAGGTTGGCCTACATCTCTAGTGTGTCTTTGTAACTCAACTACGTGCTTTGTCCGCACATGTTTCCACATATTTGTGGTATTGAGGTGACTGACACTTTTAGCTATTTTTAATTTTTAATTACACAGCTTGCATTTCACATAGCAAATATCATGTGCAAGTGTGTGAAAAAAGGACCACGCAGTGCAAGTCCTGGGAGCGCACGTTTTGACTTTTGGAAGACAACTGCTCCGAACAGGTGCCAAACTGGAGGCTACAGGCAACCGAGTCTGCAGCCTAACTCTCCCTCCTGTTTGTACCGTTGGGGCAATGTCTTCCTCTATCTTCCTTCTATCACTAACCATTTCTCTAGGCCTCTCCCAGCTTTCAACCAAAGTACTGGTTCTCACCCACAAAGCTCTCCACAGTGCAGCACCCCTCCTACATCTCCTCCCTCATTTCTATCTATCGGCCTAACCGACTGCTGCGCTCTGCAAACGACTTTCGACTAACCTCTGCACTAATACGTACCTCCCACTCCCGACTCCAAGACTTCTCCTGCTCTACGCCAATCCTCTGGAATGCTGTACCCCAAGAAATTAGGACTATCCACAATTTGCATGGTTTCAGGCGCTCCCTCAAAACACATTTGTTCAGAGCGGCCTATCACATTCACTAATCAAAGTCATTCTATGTATTCTGTGTAAGTGTGTGTGTGTCTCTAGCCCATTCACTATCTCCATCCCTCAGTCCCTTAAGATGGCTGGAACATCATTGTAAATGCACCATTGTATATAAACACCTATACTTTGTATCTCCCCCATCTCATTGTACATTGTAAGCTGTCACGAGCAGGGGCGACTTATTTAGCTTAAATTATTGTATTGTTAACGTTGTTACTTATGACTTGTGTTCTGAAACGGCTAAACTGTAAAGCGCTGCGGAATATGATGGCGCTATATAAATAAATATTATTATTATTCCTCTGAGCTGCTCCCACCACCTTCCTGTTCCTCATGCCATGTTGGGTCTTGGACCTCATCATCTCCACTACCCTCTTCCAACACCTGCTGTTGGGTGGTCTGGCCAGCACCATGCTCAACAGAAACTGGCACCTGGGTCTCATCATCATCAGATGCGTTCTGCGGTGTGCTGACCATCGGCACTGTCTCACCCGCCTCTTCAGATTCAGAGAGACACAGCTGTTGCGCATCACTGCATACTCCCTCTTCACATTACAGAATGCTGCTTGGCTGGGCCCCTGTTTGCAAGCCAATAGATTCTGAGAACAGAAGCAGACACTCAGCTGGCTCCTGTACAGAACTCTCTGACTGCCTGGGCAATTTGCCAGGCGGTGAAGAGACAGATGGTTGCCCAACAGTGCTGTGGTCCTGAGAGGAGGTGGAAGCAATTGAAGTCGATGCATTGGCTGACATCCAAACAACAACGGCTTCAATTTGTTCTTCCCGCAGCAGGGGGGTACTCCGAGCTCCTACAAAAGTGCGCATAAAGGAACGCTCACGGGGAAAACTGGTGGATGCTGTGTCACTGGGGGCCGCAGCAGCCACAGAATCCCCACGTCCTCTCCCTGAAGAAACTCCACGACCACGTGCCTTACTCCCTGCCTTCTTCATCTTGGTAGATTGATAAAGAAAGTCTGAAAAGTTATAAGGTCTAAGTGTGGTTATTCCGCAGAGACTGCAGTGAACACTGCACACAACTGTTCACTACCCAATGCGTCTCAGCAGGAAGGCAGTCTGTGCGTCAAAACAAAGGCACAAGCATACATCCATGTACCCTGTTTATAAAGCTATATAAAAAAAATTATGTAGTAGTGACGCACACTTTATTGAGGTACAGTATTACATCGCAATTCACCATCTGTGGCTATGCAGTCTCATCTATATATACCTTATCTATCTGTTGTCATGCTTCCAAGTCGACAGTCACAGTCAGCCATAAATAGCAATTTTCACTATGCACTATGCACTTTTGAAAGGTTATGTTTGTTAATAAAAATGATTATTGCCACATATTATGAGTATTACATGATGGAAATTGTATAATTTTGTATAAACTGTTTAGTGACATTATTCAGCAAATGTAACATTTTAGTAATGTCACAGATAACTTGTAATGCTGATGATGTTTTGAAGTCAAACATTCATTGTCTATACAATAAAAATGGTGTACATACTGTTACTTATCCATCATTAATGGATTCAGATATGTACTTGTATGCTTTTATGTACAACCATATAGCAGATTCCTTAACTAATTTATTTTGTGGTTTGCATTGCTGTTCAACATGTTAATGTATGTGTTTATGTTTGTCAATTCTTTATTTATCTAGATATTAGTTTAAATGAAATCATCATCTTATGGTAGTAAAGGTTATCTTTCTCTTGTTTGAAGTATAGACATTTAAAATTGACAGGTAACAAGGAAATTACTTGATCTAGTATTTAAACATCCTCCTTGACCCTGGGCTCCAACACCGCCAGTTGTTGCTCGGAAGTGCTGTTAGCACAGTCAACACTTGCTCCTGTGTTACTGGGGTTCAGTAACGTCAGCTGGTCCTCGGTTGTGCCATTGGCTCTTTTCCTTCTGCTGCCCCTCCGGGTTCCAGTACCGTCAGCTGGTTCTCCGCAGTGCCTTTGGCCTAGGTGCCTCCATCTCGGTATCCGAGTTCCAGCAACGTCTGCTGGTCCTTGGTAGTGCTTTGGAGCACAGGTACCTCCTGCTTAGTAACCGTGTCCCAGTAACGTCAGCTGGTCCTCGGTTGTGCCATTGGCTCTTTTCCTTCTGCTGCCCCTCCGGGTTCCAGTACCGTCAGCTGGTTCTCCACAGTGCCTTTGGCCTAGGTGCCTCCATCTCGGTATCCGAGTTCCAGCAACGTCTGCTAGTCCTTGGTAGTGCTTTGGAGCACAGGTACCTCCTGCTTAGTAACCGTGTCCCAGTAACATCAGCTGGTACAAGATTGTGATACAAATACAAGATACGGAACAAGAGACACAAGAACAATAAGCAGAAGATCTAAAAGCAGAAGAACATGAAGTATAAGACCAAAATGAAGAGCAAAATATATGCTCTAAATTCTAAGCAGAAGAAGACTAAGCAGTGTATGGGGGTGAGTCCGTTCCTCCTCGTGGTGCCCCTGGAAAATGCCTGCTGCTGCAGGCTAAACTGAACACGGACAAATACTGTTGTAATTGAAATCTTTTGTGACAGCAAGAACGGAAGGATGAAAAATTCATACTTTGACAGATTACAAGTACAGGATTCTCTGTCACAAATAAGAATATGATGAAGAAGATGAAGCAGAATATGAATAAGAATAATAGTTTAATAAGAAGAATATGAGTAATGTTAACAAAGATGAATAGCAAGAAGTTTAAGAAGAAGATAAAGAAGGTGAAGATGAAGAATAATTTGATGAAAAAGATGATGCTGCAGAAGATTATGAAGGAGAAAGTGTGTGAAAAGTTAAAAAGGTGAAGATGAAGAGCATGGAAGTTGTGTAATATACATATTTGCCAAAATATAAAAAACGTTAACATTGTCAATTTCTTCGTCAATCCGAACATCTTTAAAAAAAAAAAATATTTATGCTATTCCATTTGATTGGGTTAAACATCTATGCCTTTAATGTCTCCTCAACCTTCCCCAATACATTCTACATTACTCTTTCTTGTTTTCCTTCATGTACAATTAACCAACAAGGCAAGAATGGGTTTTTTTTAATTTCGATATTTTGTTCCCATAGACTTACATGGGACTTCCGGTATCGGTATCGGGTATCGCCGATATTTTAGTGATATCGGCGATACCATTCCGATTCCGATACTTTAGGATATCGGAAAGTATCGCTCAACTCTAATGACAATATTTGATTGGGTACTTTTCCATATATTGTCTGGTTTTTCCCACCTTTTTCCTGTTTACCTGCGGTGCTTTCTTCTCAAATTATTTTATTTGTTGCTTTTATGTATGGTTTTTAATGTATTGAATAAAAATTATATTTTTTAACCATTTACACTCTGGCTTTTATTGTAAAGTCCTTATTGATGTTTTTATATTTTCTTCTTTACGGCCACAGTATAGGATAATTAAATTGGTGTTATCATCTATGTAGCTAACTTTTATGCCAGCATCCCAATTTTCAGATCCCTGTCTGCCAGAGCTACTGCAGCTTGCGGTACTGAGCGCAAAAATCAGAGAGGACTCCCTAGGACGCTTATTGGGCAACTGCTCAGAAAAGGTGAGAGCAGGGCCCAATGTAGTGACAACATGCTGGTGGTCAAGTACAAGGACAGAAGGGATGTCCTTTTTTTGACCATTATACAGGGTAAATGCAGCACGCCCACCGGTGTATGAGATACTGTACATCTACACAGGACCAAAAACCAGAGCGTGTCCTGGGGTACAACAAGAACGTGGGGGGAGTTGATCTCTATGATCAAGTCCTCCAAGCCTAAAGTGAAATGCGAAAAGCTAAGGTATGGCACAAGAAAATGGCCGTGCACATCATACAGATTGCAGTGTATAACACTTACATGCTATCACAATGTGCAGGCCTCACCAGGACCTTCATTAAGTTCTAGGAGGTAGTGATCAAGGCCCTAATATTTGGAAGTTAGGAAGGGGAAGGGCTCACTACTTCTGGATCTGAAGGTGCCCGTGTTGTACCAGGTTAACATTTCCTCTGTGAAGTCCATGAAACTACAAATAGAGGAAGGTAGCAAAAAGGTGCAAAGTGTGTTTCAGAAGGGGGACACGAAAAGACATCACTTAACAATGTGACTCCTGCCCCGACAAACCTGGCCTGTATATGAAAGATTGTTTCAGAATCTACCGCTCATCCATGGACTACTAAATGTATTTCTGTACGACTTGATGTACTCTACACAACTTACATATGCCAACCTGATGCACTCTACACAACTCACATGCCAACCTGGTGTACTCTACACAACTCACATATTCTAACCTGATGCACTCTACACAACTTACATATGCAACCTGATGCACTCTACACGACTTAGATATGTTAACCTGATGCATTCTAAACAATTCGCATGTGAACCTGCAAGAAGGAGAAATTCAGGAAATCGTTTGTGCCTACCGCTATGGGGATGTATACCAATTCACTAAGGGTGAAAGATGGCTACGACCTAGGGCTGGCGCACTAATGGAAATGATTAGAGATTTGTGTACCTTTGTTTGTTACGTATTGTGGTTAGTCATGTGCAAGATCTGTGTCTAGTAATTACTCTATGTAACGCTGTTTGTTATGTTTTGTTTGTAATGCTGTTGTAATGCTGCTGTGATACCATAATTTCCCTCGGGATCAATAAAGTGTATCGTATCGTATCGTAACCTGATGAACTCTACACAACTCACATATTCTAACCTGATGAACTCTACACAACTCACATATTCTAACCTGATCCACTCTATACCACTTACATTTGCCAACCTGATTCACTCTACACAAGTCACATATGCCAACAGAGTTCACACACTAGGAAAATAGATCGATTTCAATGTAAGGTCTTATTTTGGGGGGGTTTCCACTCTTTGGCACCTCAAGGGCTCTGCAAATGCGTCATGGCGCCTGTAAACAATTTGGTCAAAGTGTGTATTCCAAAACATCACTCATTCCTTTTGGAGCTTGGCAGTGTGTCTAAACAGTAGTTTCCTACCATATACTGGGTATCGGCATACTCAGGAGAATTGCACAACACATTTTGGGATTTTTTTTGTGTGGGGAAAACCTGTGGGTTCAAGGTGCTCTCCACACATCTAGATAAATTCCTTAAGGGGTCTAGTTTTCAAATTGGGTCCCATGTGGGATGTTTCCACTGTTTATGCACATCCGGGCTCTCCAAACCTGACATGGCATTGCCAGACAATTCCATCAAGTCTGCACTCCAAAACATCACTCCGTCCTTTTGGAGCTCGGCAGTGTGTCCAAAAAGTTGATTTTCCCCACATATGGGGTATTGGCGCACTTAGGAGAAATTGCACAACAAATTTTGGGGTCAATTTCCTCCTGTTACCCTTGTTTACATAATACAATTGGGGCTAAAACATTTTTTGTGGGAAAAATGTGTTTTTCTTATTTTCACGGCTCAAATGTTATAAAATTCTCTGAAGCACCTGGGGGTTGAAGGTTCTCACCATACATCTAGACAAAATCCTTGAGGGGACGGGGTGGGTTCTCCTATTGGAGTTTTAGTCATTTAGTCATTTTGTGTGTTTTAGCCACTGTTTCTTTTACTTAGATTATGCACTATATACTGGAGATATCTGTCATTCTCATCATGACTACAGTGATGGCTGCGAACTTTGCGCCTTTGGGCTCTCTACTATATGGGACTGAATATGGCACTTCAATTACATTTGGATGTTCTCTCATCATTTTATGTACATCCCTATATGTATGTACCCTCTGCAGAGGTAGGGTAGTGCTGTATTCTATGGCATTTTGGTCTTAACGCACAAGTCACTTTACTATTCTCCTTCTTACCTAAATGGCACTTTCCCTGCCTAACACCTTTATAGGTAGTTGTTCTTTATCACACATAGTCTTTAGTAATAATGGTTTTTGGCTGCTTAGCATTCTGTGTAATAACAATAATTTTTATATTTAGTGTGTATTTCCCTCATGCCATGTTCAGCCATTCTGGCACTTTTTATACAATCACCTATTTTCCTTTTAACACTATCAATAATTTTATCTATTTTGCAAGGTCACTTTTACCACTTTAACCCCTTAGTGACCAATACAATTTTGACCTTAATGACCAGGCCAAATTTTTTTTAATTCTGACCAGTGTCAATTTATGTGGTTATAACTCTGAAACGCTTCAACGTATCCCACTGATTCTGAGATTGTTTTTTTCATGACTTCTTGTACTTCATGACAGTGGTAAAATTTCTTCAATATGATAGCACTGATCGTGGGGCGTTGCTGCAGGGTGTCAGCTCACACATAGAGCTGACACCTGCACCTGATTGCGGTTGCGTACATGTACTTTGGCTTGCGGTAATGCAGTTCCCTCAGCGCTGTACATATATGGCACATGTCAGGAATGAGTTAGGCTGGTTTCACACATCCGTTTTTCCCCTTGCGGCTCCCCCGGCATTTTTTAGCAGCGCCGCATCACAAAACCGTATGCGCCATGCATGCGGTTTTTTTTTCCATTGACTTGTATTAGCGCCGCATGGCGCCGCATGTCACTGCGGCGCGTCCGGTTGGTGCCGGATGCGGTGTCTGGTCACCGTACGGTGTCTGGAAAAAACGTTGCATGTAACGTTTTTTGTCTGCGGCAAAAAAGCCGCATGCGCCGGATGCGGCGCATGCGGTTCTTTTTTACAATGAAAGTCTATGGACGCCGCAATGCGCCGCATCGCGGCGTCCGCCGCATCCGGTAGCCGCATGCGGTTTGTTAATTGATATACCAGCCCACAGCAAACAGATACAAGGAAGTACCACCCCTCAGCAAACATATAAAAAAAACATTGGGTGGGACATCAGACACAGCCACAGAGAGCCACAGAGAGCCACAGAGAGCCACAGAGAGCCACAGAGAGCCACAGAGAGCCACAGAGAGCCACCGACGCAGCCACCGACGCAGCCACCGACGCAGCCACCGACGCAGCCACCGGACTCGCAGCCAGGATCCGTAACATGGAACGCCAGGAAAACAGACGGTAAATATGAACCACCCACCCCCAAATTCAAAAATGTAAAATACATATGTCACCAATGTTGTGTGAGCTGATGTTTATTTTTTGTGGCCTGGTACATTATATATGTAATTTTTTTTCTGTGATGGGGATTGGTTCCCCAGGTATTTAATGAAATTAAATTGCCGATGATGGGGTGGGTCCCCGAGTTTAAAATGCATTTGTTTGGGAACTTTATTGTGTATTCACTGCTATTGTTGTGAATGTTGATAATGTAGATCTACTGGTACTGTTTTTTAGCAGTGATGTGCTTTGTCTCCCTGCGACAATCTGAAATATGGATGTATTTGTGTATCAAAATGTTTTTTTTTTTTTTTAAAAAGTATTAATTTTTTTGGCCAGTTATGTCGTTGTTTTTTATGCTACTATCGGAAATGTGCATGTGTTTACTATGGTAATGTTTCTCTCCATTTTTTTTTTTTGGCCAATGGTTTTTTGGCTTGTCATGGTTTTATCTACTCATGGTCTGTTCAATTGTTTAACTATGGTAATGTTTTTTTGTTTGCAATATTTTTTCTTTGTAGCCTGTCATGGTTTTATCTACTCATGGTCTGTTCAATTGTTTAACTATGGTAATGTTTTTTTGTTTGCAATATTTTTTCTTTGTAGCCTGTCATGGTTTTATCTACTCATGGTCTGTTCAATTGTTTAACTATGGTAATGTTTTTTTGTTTGCAATATTTTTTCTTTGTAGCCTGTCATGGTTTTATCTACTCATGGTCTGTTGAATTGTTTGACTATGCTAATGTTTTTTTGTTTGCAATCTTTGTTCTTTGTGGCTTATCACGGTTTTATCTACTCATGCTGCTATTATTTTCCTGTGTTTAGTATACAAATGTTGATGTACTTTTCTTTTTGTTGCAATGTTATTTTTTTGGCTGCCTCTGACCTTAGCTAATTATGCTCTTATGTGAAATTTCCATGTTTTTATTATCATATATTTTTTTTTTTTTTTTGGCCAGGGATACGGTTTACCCTGGTACTGTTGATGGCTATAAAAAATGATTGCATGTGGTCGGAATAATGTCGTTGTTTGAATGTTATATTTTAAAACAGGGACAATCAAAATATATCAACAAATTTTTTTTGGTCTGTTAATTTCACAGCAGAAGAATTGATGCTGGCGATGAAAGGGCGCAGGACATCCTGGATGCAAGGAGGCAAGCCAGCAGAAAGTAAATGTCATCCCCCATGTCCCTACAAATTTAATGTTTGTTTTTCTCTTTCAGCCAGGGACAAGGAATCCACATCTATTCACTGTCCCTTTTTGTGTCCTAACAGCAGAAGAATTCAACGAGCGGCGGCGGCGGCGGCTGAAGCGCAAGTTGAGCAGAGGGGAGGAGAGGAACTCCAAGCTAGGAGGCTAGCAAGCAGAAAGTAAGTATTACAGCACACATTTTGCTCTAATTTACATGTTGTTTTTTGTGTTTCAGCCAGGGCAAAGGAATACCCATATATTCACTGTCCGTTTGTGTTTTCCTTATTCAACAGCCGAAGACTTCACCGGGCGGCAGCGGCTGAAGCCCAAGTCGAGCAGAGGGGAGCAGAGGACCTCCAAGCTAGGAGGAGAGCAATGAGAAAGTAAGTATTACATCACACATTTTGCTATAAATGACATGTTTGTTTTTTATTTCAGCCATGGACAAGGATTCAAATTTACAGTACCTTTTTACTTTAACAGTAGAAGACGTCAACAAGAGGGGGAGGCGGCGGCTGGAGATAGACGAGAGGAGGATAGGCGGGCAAGGAGGGAAGCCAGAAGAAGGTAAACATTCCCCCCCCCCATTTCAATATACATGCTTGGTTTTCTTTCAGACAGGGCCAAGAAATATACAAATATATTGACTGTCCCTTTTTGTTTCTTCCACAGCAGAGAACATCAAACAGCTGCTGCAGCTGCAGCAATGGCGTTGTTGGCGGAGGAAGCAGCGGCTGAAGCGGCGGCGGCAGCACCACCGGCATCGCCATCTCCTCCCTCCCAGCCAGAGCCAGAGCCGCCACAGCAGGACACATCTTCTTCTGGGAGCCCTCCTACCCATCGTCAGGAATTGGCGGTAAAAATATGTATTTTTAATTTTTCTATCCACAATCCATCTGTGGGCTATATGTCTTGATTGTGTTATTTTAATAACAGGAATCTGAAGATGACGAGGAGCTCCAGAGGAAGAAGGACGGGGTGGAGAGATACCGGAGTGGGCTCACAATTCGTAAGTATCCTGCATCAATCTCATAAACACAACATCACAGTACACACAACACATAGAAAAACATTTAGTGCATACTTCACACAGCGGCCAACACCTGCCAATATCCTAATTTTTATTTTCATTTTTTTAGTCTCTCGCATCTGGGAGCCAACAGAGGGTTTCTCCCAGCGCCTCCCAGAGTCGTCGTGAGACTGTTGGCGGTTCTCAACGTGTAAGTATTTTTTGCCATGTTATATAATTTATGCTTTTTAAAAAAAACGTGTTATCTACAAATGTTTTGTGCATTAATATTCCCATTGTAACATGTATAATTTTTACAAACTAAAACCATGTATCTGATATATTTTTTTTTTTTTTCTTCATTGTTCATTTCACAGGCTTCACAGCGTGCTCCCGACTCGGACACAGAGGAGGGATTGGACGTGGAGTTGATGATCGACCTGGTCCGAGAAAGGGAGCCGCTGTGGAACATGGCGGACCGCCAGCATGCGGATCAAATAGTTACACGACGGCTCTGGACGGAAGTGGCAGCAGCAATGATGCACCGCTGGAGGACCTCAATCCTAGGTCCCAGAATAAATACCGTAAGTATAGTTCATGTTGCTGACTGTAAAGGTGTTTTTAAAAAAATTCTGTCCTTGTGTAACCAACGCTTCATGTTTTCATGATTTCCTTTTGTGAAACACTATGGAAACAATGAAAACATTAACTCTGGGGGACACGAGGACTAAAGTGTGGTTGTTGTATAGTAACCAATGTGTGCTTTCTCGTTTCAGGGGAGAGAATTATGAAGCGGTGGCGGTCTGTGAGGGATCGCTTTAAGAAGGAATTTAACAAAGAGATGCGGGCCCCGAGTGGTTCTTCAGGACGCCAGAGTAAGTACAAATATGCACAAGCTCTGGCGTTCCTGCGTGAAACCATGGTCACCAGAAGGTAAATATTAACATCAAATGTAATATTTTTTTTTGTTTTCACCAGGGCCATTCCACATCTGTATTAATTTTATGTTTTTGTTTCTTCCACAGCACGGTGAGCAGCACTCGGGCGCCCGCAGAGTTGGAGCCTTCTAGAGCGATCCCTCAGGAGACCGACACCGAGGGACACTTTGACCAACCCTCCACATCTGACCCTTCCTCCCACACACACGATCCCGCTGTCCCTTCCACCAGCGCTGGAGCAGCGTGGCCGCCTGCAATGCATGAATCTGCTGGTCAGGATATAGCCTTCCCTTTACCACACCCTTCTGATCCTGCCACCTCTAGTACAGCTGCGGGTACTGGGCGGCAGCGTCAGAAGGGTCAGGAAAAGAACTATGCGCCCGAGTTCTTACACATGAACGCATCTTTCCAGAACTGCCTTAAGTTGCTATCTGAACAAGTTTCCGCAGGCCTTCGTCAGATAACCACACTAGTTGGTGAGGTCAAGACACTTCTGGAAACTGTGCGTTCTGAGATAAGAGCACCCCCGAACTTCAGCTTTTTTAGGTCAGTTGCGGAGCGCATAGATCCGCTATCTTATGACCAGCAGATGTATGTGATGCACACGTGCCACGCTGCTGTAGTGCAGGTTGTCTCCCATCCTCAATCCACCCAGTCATTCCACACCTCCCCCCCCTACAGCCGCCGTACATCTTCCCCCCCCTCCACCTGCCATACCTCCTCCCCTCCTATTCAATACCAACCACTCCCCAGTACCAACCACCTCCCCAGTACCAACCACCTCCCAGGTCCAACCAACTACCCAGTACCAACCACCTCCCCAGGTCCAACCACCTCCCCAGTACCAACAACCTACCCAGGTCCAACCACCTCCCCAGTACCAACAACCTACCCACTACCAGCCACCTACCCCCTACCACACTTCTACCTACCAATCTACTCCCCCTTCCAAATACCTACTATGTCACCTGTTCCTCATGCACAACCCTCCACTCCACCACCACCCACCTGTTCTGCCTTGTCTTCCCATTCTTTTGTTCTTTCCACCCCTTCACCTTTCTGTTCCTTCCCCACCTCCGTTCGTCCCTCCAACTCCCCACAC
Source organism: Oophaga sylvatica (assembly GCA_033576555.1). Taxonomy (NCBI): domain Eukaryota; kingdom Metazoa; phylum Chordata; class Amphibia; order Anura; family Dendrobatidae; genus Oophaga; species Oophaga sylvatica. The sequence goes on along the minus strand of JARQOD010000001.1, from coordinate 748,890,233 downwards.
TCCCACGGTCGAGTGTCCCGCAGTCCGAGATTTACCCCACATACACTGACCTGTAGTTAATGTTAAAATTTTTTTTCATACTTTATTTAAAAAATAAATTGGAAAACCAAAAAAAATATTTAAAAAAAATAAAGTTTACTAAAAAAAAATAAAAGTTTAATAAAATTAAAGGTTATTTAAATAGAAAATTGGGGCCAAAGGCCTATTTTAAATAACAATTATAAAAAAATATTTTTTTCAATAAATTGTTCATTGGTTTAAATTGTTGTCTGTCTTTTTTTTATGGTGTTCGTTTTAATGTGGTTACAGGTACACCTAACTTTGGCTAAAAGGTTCATAAAGTAACCTTTTTGGCAAATTATGTCCCGGGTTGTGTAGTATGCAAAGTGTATTCTTTTTTTAATAAAAATGTGTACACCCCAGTTTCCCATCCGGCCCCCCCAAAACATTCTTGTTTTCAGTTTTTTCCTTTTTTTTTTGCCAGGTGAGGAATTTTACCTGAGAAACAAAAGGAAAAAAGAAAACTTGACATGTTGGGGGGACCTTGAGGACTGGAGTGGGAAAAAAATGTAACTTTTTTAGGAAAAAATGGTGAAATCTTTTGTTATACAATTTCACTTTTGTCCTAAAAAGGGTACATTGTAGGCCATTTTGTCACCAAATCCAGTCTTCAAGGCCTAAAACAGATTGTTTTCGTTTTTCCCTTTGTATTGCACAGGTGAGGCAATTATCACTGAGAATACAAAGGAAAGAAAAACTTGAAGTTGGTGGACCTTGAGGACGGAGTAGGGGAAACATAATGTACACTTTTGTAGGACAAAATGGTGAAATACTTTTGTTATACCAATTTCACCTTTTGTCCAAAAAAAGGGTAATTGTAGGCCATGTGTCACCAAATCCAGTCATCAAGGTAAAAAAGGGTATTGTTTTCAGTTTTTCCCTTTGTATTGCCAGGTGGGCTTATCACCTGAGAATACAAAGGAAGACGAAACTTGAATGTGGTGGCCTTGAGGATGGAGTAGGGGAAACATAATGTACCCCTTTTTGTAGGACAAATGGTGAAATAATTTTGTTAATAAATTTACTTTTGTCCTAAAAGGGACATTGTAGGCCATGTGTCACCAAATCCAGCCCATCAAGGCAAACAAAGGTATTGTTTTCAGTATTTCCTTTGTTTGCACGGGAGGCAATTATCACCTGAGCAATGAAGAAAAGACTGAAAAATTGACATGTTGGGGGGCCTTGAGGACTCCCAGTTGGGGAAACATGGCCTACAAGTACACTTTTTTGGAAAAAGGTTGACACCATGACCAACAATGCAAGAAGGTTATAGTAGAAAAACACAAGAAGGTAGACAAGAAAAAACTATTAAAGGTTTATTGTGGGTAGAAAATTATTAAAATAAACAATACATTTATCACACTTGTCATCTGCCAGTCAACACTCCCTTTCCCGGTGACACAAAGTATTGAGCAAACGGTCCCTATTTTTAGAAATGCAACTGTACTGGAGTGTAATGTTGGTGTAGTTGTGCAAAGTTGTTTCTTGATTGTGGTCCCCAGAGAAATTGGTTCCTTGGTTAGGACAAAATTATGGGGAACCACGCACGCTTTCATACATATCAACAGTCTCGGTTTCAAGTTTATTGCAGTCAAAAGGACAGCCCTTTTGCTGTATAATGCCAAACACATCCCCTGTCTGGTCTTGTGAGGCGGTAGTTAAATCCCGCTTTGTATGTGTCAATTCTTGCTGGTACGGGTTCAATAGGTGTTGGGACAGTGGAATGCCTCAACACCTAACAAAAAAAATGGCATTGGTGGGCCCGAGGTTTGAGGAGGGTCTAGGGGGGGGAAACTGAAAACTGTTTCCATACTTTTCGTCCCTTTGCAGATATTTTAAAAAATTGGGAGTATTGCCGTCCATAAGACCCCAAAATCCCCCGCGAAAATTGTAGTGGCATTGCAATAGCCATCAGGACGATAGAGAAATATTTCTTATAGTTAAAGAATTCAGATCCCGTTCCTTTTGGCTTTTGAATGGGATGTGCTTTCCATCAGGCCCCCAGGCAATGGGGACTGGCAGATGAGTAGAAATGGTCCGCTATTTCAAGCCCCCGCCTGTTGTTGGGCTCTGGAATAATTCTTCAAAAAGTATCCCCCAGAGCACGACTGTTACTTTATTATGCCGGATGTGTGGAGATTCCAATCCGAACTGAAAATGGGGGCGATGATAGAGTTTGCCAGTTGCCGAAAACTGAAAAACAAATTAGAAAATACAATAATTTCAGAACGCAGATTAATACCAGAACTCAGCTAGACTATTGGGGGTACAAAAAATAATATCTAGGAGAAAGACTTTTTTTATAATAGTTTGGGGTATATGTGGTTTCTAGTTGGCCTGTGGGGTTAATTAATGATAAAATTAAAGTGCGCTCAAGCAAACAGAACCAAACATATAGCTTACCCTTTTGTCACATGAGACGTCCGCCGGAGATATTTTAGAACCGACAGTAGGGTCGATTTTTTTTAAATTTTTTCTCCAACACGCTCCAGCAAAAAACATCAAAGTTTTCTATATTCATCGCAGATGGCAAAAAACTTGTGGGATTTTGTGCAGCTCTTTTTCAGTGTGGAATAGACACCAGAGTTAATCTCTGTGACGTGATGGGGTGGTACATACGGCGGCGACTTCGCAGGCGTGCGCCCTGTCCTCAAACTTTGCCTTCTCCAGAAAAAATAAACCCAAACGATTCATCTCCGCAGTAAAATCAACAAGATTTGAAGATATTGCCCATAATGGGTTCCATGTTTTGCCAATCACTTGCTACTTGCTTTCTCTCCCAAACTGCACTTTCTCCTCTACAACCCGTCAAAGAAGGGTGTAGGAGCGTGTATTATAGGATTACAGTAGCCAATATATTTGGAACCCCAAAAAGGGCCCCAAAAAGGGGTGCTAAAACCCCGGGTCCCGGGGCAAACGGGTCAGTATATGCCAACCGGATACACGGTGAGAGTATGCGGTTTTTTTGCCGCATTCGTGAACGGATGCGGCGAAAAAAAGTGCGGCAATCCCGGGGTTCAGAGAAAATACGCATGCGGCGCTGCGGGTAAATGCCGGGGAGCCTTTAGGCGCCCGGGATGTGGAAAGAGGCCTTTTAAACAATTTTTTTGGTCTTTTTATAAAATTGAAAGAAAAAAAGTTACTTAAGGTAAATTGTATTGGAAAATAAAGTCCTAGCGAAAATGTAATTTTGTTTTTGGTCATTAGGGAGAGTTTATTAATGGCAACTTTGTTATGTGTGGCAAAATTAAGTCCTGATCAGTGTAGGGCCCCAGGTTTTTTAACCACTATTTTCGGTCCATATGTGTCTATTGGGTGTTCAGATGTTTGTTTTTGTACATGGACTAATTGTATATGAAAATAATTGCAACTTTCTTCTGTTGAAAATGAGAGTCATAATTAAGTCTTGGGCGCCCAAAAAAATCAGATTCCTTACAGATCAAACATATAGCATGATTTTTACAGATAAATTGCAATTCTTTAAGAAAGGAAACCCCATATGGGGTCTTGAAAATTTTAAAAAAAGTGATGTATAAAAAAAGATGATATCATTGCATAAGATGACAAATCGTTTTTATGCTTATATGAGCTGTCTATGAAAGATAAAAGTTGTGATTTGTTCTGAAAAGGGACTGGCCCGGGCTGGCATTTCTATACTGTATGGTTAATCAGGCATCTGGAAAGGAAAAGTTGCCATTTAAGATGCTGTAAAAAATTCCCAACCTTTTTAATTGAAATGGGATACTTTGCTGTTATGCAGTGTCTGGTAGTATTTTTTTGCTGCATTATTTATAATTATACATTGAAAGGGATATTCAGTTATGTTGCTGCAAACTTATCAAGTTGTTAACCTAAATCCTGATGTGCTAGCATTTCTATACATTACAACCTCCTATAGTTACATTCATTGTTCAGGCCACAAAACGCCTGAATTGGGCCTCCCGCATGTGCTGAGGAGGATTTCAGTAAAGCTGCCTTATTGTGCGGCTCATTCGAGGTATATAAACCCCATAGATTACCCTAGTCATGTTGCCTCCGGATCCCAGCTGTTGATCTCAGAAGGTAAGGGTCTAATAAACTGCTAACATCCAATATTTCTCATTGGCCATACTATTTCCTATATAAGACTAGGTAGTTTTGGGTACTTCTAGTGCTTTCATTCTTATTAAAAAGTAATGCGAACTTTCTCAACTTTTTATGCAATATTCTTCAGCTTAAAATATTTAGTAGATCAAAGTGAAGTCTATAAGAACATGGGTAATGAGCTTAGTTGGAAAGTAGTGAGACCAAAAATACAAGGAAATGGACCATGGAGAGACTTTACACTGGACTATGCCATTAAAGAAACTGGTGTCTAAGGCAATAATGAAATACAAAATATATATTTGGCATTTAACCATTACTGTCTAATGTGTATTGCTATTTGAATGACTACATCGTTTACATCATCCATAGGCAAGCAGTAATGTAAAATCATTCCAAAAGGCAAGAGACAATTGTGCGATCAGTAATAGGCAAGTGTAGTGTACAATCGTCCAAAGGAAAGCGCAATAGTAAAATCGTCACAACAAGAAAAAGTAGTACAGTCAGTCATAGGCAAGCGCAAAAGTACAATCAGTTTATAAGAAGCAAAAAATTTTACAATCAGTCTATAGGAAAGAAAAAATACTACAATCGTTTAGGAAAGCACAATAGTACAATCAGTCTATAGGTAAGCAACATAGTACAATTAGTCTATACCAAGCAGAAAAAATACAATCAGTCAATGGAAGCAACATAGTATATTCAGTCCATAGGAAGCAATAAATACAATCGTTCATAGCAAGCAGCAGTAGTAAATTCAGTCCTAGGCAAGCAGCAGTAGTAAATCAGTCCATGTTAGCTGCAATAGTAAAATCAGTCAATAGGAAGCAGCAATAGTAACAATCAGCCATAGGAAGCAGCGTAGTAAAATAGTCCCTAGTTAAGCTGCAATAGTAAATCAGTCCATAGTTAAGCTTTCAATGTACAATCAGCAATAGGGAGCAGCAAAGTACAATCAGTCCATAGGCAAGCACAGTAGTAAAATCAGTCCATATTAAGCTGCAATAGTAAAATCAGTCCATATTAACTCAATAGTACAATCGTCGATTGAAAGCAGCAATAGTACAATCAGTCCATAGGCAAGTTGCAGTAGTAAAATCAGTACATATTTAAGCTGCAATAGTACAATCGTCGATAGGGAAGCAGCAATGTCAATCGTCCATAGGCAAAGCGCATAGCACAATCTGTCCATAGGGCAAGCAGCAGCAGTTAAATCAGTCCATAGGCAAGCTGCAATAGTACAAACGTGATAGGCAAGCAGATTATACCCAAACAGTCCGAGGCAAGCGCAGAGTAAAATCAGTCCTAGGCAATTAGCAATAGACAATTATCATAGGCAGGCGAATAGTACAGAGGCAAGCGCTAAAAAGTAAAAAAAAATTATTACAATATTTTTTAGATAAAAATTAAACCGAAAATAGATAACAACATAAAAGCCATCCTTGTTTAACACTAGATGATGCATTGCCATGAAGAATTTTATGCTTGCAAGTCTGAAATATAATACCATAATTTGAGCAAACTAGTTTGGTAGAATGACATTGAATAGCTAAAACTGCTCAGGCAATGTTTCCGGCTGTATCCATTTTAAGTCAGTTCTTTGGGCAGATTCATTTGGGATATCAATATGTTCTCAATTCAGTCAAATTACACGGCCAGACAAACATTTTGACATGAGGAATAACCAAATTTGCCCAGTACGATGACAGAATGTACTTACAGAACGAATCTGTCAACTGCTTAAAAAAATGAGTTTTTTCCAGATTTTATAGCTTCCGTCAGGCACATGCAGTTCCGTATTTTAAGGATCATTTTAAATTGGGGGAGTATGTAAGTAAAAT
>JARQOD010000001.1:748775661-748884149 GCA_033576555.1 Oophaga sylvatica | reverse complement strand
CCCAAAATAGTAAAATCATCGATAGGAAAGCAAAATATAAATCAGCCCTAGGCAACACAATAGCACAATCTGCCCATGGCAAGCGGGCCAGAAAAAACAGCCCATAGGCAAGCTGCAATAGTCAATCAGTCGATAGGCAAGAGTAATAGTACAATCAGTCCAAGGCAAGCGCAGTAGTAAATCGCCCGGAAATTAGCATAGCCAACTACCCATGGCAGGCACTTTAGTACAGGGAAGCTTTTAAAAAGTAAAAAAAAAATTATTATATTTTTTTAGATAAAAAGTTAAACCCAAAAAATGAAAAACAATAAATAAAAGCCTCCTTGTTTAACACAAAAGGAGCATTGACCATGAGAATTTTACTGATTTTCAAGTCTAATATAAATACCCATAAAAATTAGAAAACTGTTTGGTAAATGCATTGATGCAAAACTGGCTAGGCAATGTTTCCCGGTGTATCCATTTTAAGTCAGTTCTTTGGGGCAATTTCCCTTGGTTTTTCAATATTTTTCTAAATTTCGTAAATTACAGGGCCCAGCAAACATTTTGACATGAGGAATAACCAAAATTTGCTCTTTTTTAAAGTGACAAAGACTTAAGCACAATTTTTTCAACTGCTTAAAAATTTTTTTCTCCATGATTTTATAGTTCCGTGGGGAAATGCAGACTTACCGTATATTAAAGGTATTTAACGGGAGGGAGCTATGTAACGTAAAAAATTTTCTGGGGTCGAGTTGAGAATTGTTAAAATTTTATTTTCATTTGGAAGAAAACATTGATCTAAACTCAAAAAATTTTTATGTTTTTCTTTGTTGGATATTCACTTAATGCTCCCGGTTGTTATTTTTTTTAATGTGTCGGGCAATGGTTTTTTCTATCATCCCTTTCCCATTTTCTACCACTTTGCTAAAATTTTTGCCTAAAATTAAAAAAATGTTCCCAAAAATTTAAAAATTTAAATTACTCTGCTAAGTGTGCTAGGTTAAAACCTAATAAGTAAAAATCCATGAAAAAATTTTTTTCCCGTAAATTTTTACCCATAAGGGAAAGTTTTGACTATTATTTCCAATACTCCAATTAGATATGGAGACCTCACCTACAGAAATATATTGATTATGCACTGTGAGCCCATAGAAACAGAAAAATGGTGGAAGAAGTTAAAAATACAAGAAAAGCTTATATAAACTTGATATGTAGATGACTAGCTGCGAAGGGCAAGAATTAAAGGTGTATGTCTTACAAAATATCAGAGGCTTGTATAAAATAGAAAGGGTCTTACAGCAAATACACGACCATACACATTCTGAATGTAGCCGCAATTTTAACGGTATCTGTATCCCCATACTGAAGCTATATAGACTATAACGATATAATGGAGCCATGGACTCCCTCGCCACCATTCAGCCTCTCCGTCCAAGTCTCAGCACAGCAGGCATGATGATGTCATTAGATTACCCCTGCTAAACGGAGCCTCAGTCCACATGCTGCACCATTGAGGCAGGACTTAATATCAGTACTTTTACAATGCTGTGTGTGGGGGCCATAATGCTATGTGTGGAGGGCTGTGAGGGTCCTCATACTGTGTGTTGGAGAGCTATGAGGACATCATACCATGTGGGGGGCACTTCAGGGTCATCATAGTGTGTTGGGACTGTAGGATTATACTATACTGCGTTGAGTGTCACCATGGGGACATCATACTGTGATGGGGGCACAGTGGCAGAGTCGTATTGTGTGTGGGGGGCATCATATTTTGTATATGGGAACTTTAAGGCCAAATTGTGTAAGTGAATTCACTGTATCTGGGGGGCATTTTTGGGGTGCATTAGAATCTATGGAGGTCACGAAAGGGGTAGTTTAGAGGATGAGCAAACTGAGAGGCATCAATATTGGGGAAAGTACTTTGTATGTGCTGCAGTGAGCCCATCTACTGTGCCAAAATTTTTTTTTATATATCTGTCAGCAGGTTTTTCATTTGTAAACTAAAGACAGCATAAGGTAGAGGTTTAAAATACAGACCTCAACAATGTGCCATGTGTTCTGTTTACTTACACTGAAGATTTTATCACCTGGTGATTATCATTCCTTTCACTACCTGGTGTGCGGGCACTCTTCCTAGAGGGCCTCTTGTGAGAAGCAGCTCACTGTCTATAGACAATGTATGCACAGAGCCTGGTGTGAGCAGGGTTTACTTTTTCAGCTCTGCTGCATTGCTAAATCTAAAAACTCTGATTGTTTCAGAACTGCTGCAGCCAGTAAACTAAGTGATACATCGTTAGATTAAGGGTCCCTTTGTCTACATCATGCTAGTCTCAGATGAGGTAGCAAAAACCTGCTGACAAAATCCCTTTAAGGGTGAGAGGAGAGGGAGGAAAACCCAATTAAGACTTTTGCTATGGGGACCCATCATTTCTATGTATGACCCTGATCTGAGGCATAAAGAAATTGATGCCTTTTACCCTAATCTCATCCTTTCTAAAGAAAAAGGCAGTGTGACCTGACTGATTCTTCCTGAGAGACGCTCCTTTGCTCACACTACAGTTCCAATGGCAAGGTTATCTTTATCATTCAGAAGTTTACCAGTTTGCGCTGGGGCCTCCTCTCCATGACATCTGCCTGGTCTGCCTTTTTGGTATATATGCCACTGGTCATGATCAGAATGTAGTAGAAATATTAACAAGGGGATGGATAAAGATGTATTGTAAAACAAGGGTGTTAGCTACTTAAATACACAAGTATAAAGAGAAAAAAAATATAAAAAAAATCAAATGTTTCATTAACAGGGACATGACCCGAATTAAAACAATGACTTAATAAGAAAAAATAATGGTTTGCAAACAGATTTATCTCTGGTTCATTGCTGTTTCATTTCCTTGTGTATTCTAGTAGAAACTCCATGATCCTCCCCATAATTAAAGCCCTTGTGATACACACAGATTTGTTTGGTCTCCTTGTAATATCCTTTTCACCTGTGCCCTAACATGGCACTTATAGGACAAAGAGTATTAGAGCTAAGGCTAACTGGTTATTTGTTAGGAAAATTAGGATGAACCACAAGTGCAAGAGTCGTGCTCAGCTATGGTCCGCTAGTTCTCATGGGACCATTTCACCAAAGGGAAATCTTGCAATTCATTGGGAGGGGTCAGCCAGAGTGAGAACTAGTTATTCAGGGGGTATCGGAAGGGGAACGAGATTGTCTCTTAAAGAGGGAACCTCAGGGAGTCTGTCACCCCCAAAACTAAATTTAAATTAATCAGATGGCTATATAGGAGATTTGGTCTCTAAAATAATCAGGCCTATAATACAGGTTTCTCTGCCTTCTTTGGGTAGAAAATGTTCTTTATCCATTATGCAAATGAGGATGCTCAGTGCACCTTTACTATGGCAAGCGCCCAGTGCACCACTCCGCCCCCTTCAATTACCATCCCTCCACTTATGTAGATTGAGTGTGCTCGCTTGCCCAGAGCGCACCAGCACTGCCAGAACAGAAAACTAAGCAAGCGAGCCCTGAAAACCCGCTTAGTGGGAGGCGTCAATGGAAGCTGCATGTATAATATACATTATGCAAATAAAAGATAGCAAAATATGCCGTTACATCATGATAGATATAGCGTGCTAAAGTATATTCCACATATATTCCATCTAATTAATCTAGCCAGTATTTTTTTAAAAACATTGTAAATTCTTGTGTTGAGAATAATTGTTCCTAGTTGTTTTTGCTTAGAGACACAAGAAGGAGCAGTGATGCCAGATTGATTATTTAATGCAATGGCTGGCATACTGAGTGGGCTCTTAAGTGCAGTCATCCGGGATACCCTCTGCATACTTTCCAATACAAGCACCATTAATCGAGCACTGCCAAAAGACACTAGGCCAACAAAATCCTCTTATTCATTAATTCATTTAATTGACTTAGAACCAAGTGAGAACATGATTACTGAAGGGTTACACTCATCATACCCTGCTATTTATGGCATAACATTGGATCATAATCATTTTTAGGCTCTCTAAATGTTGTCTATTTATTCCTACAGGATACAGCCAACATGACTCAACACTGTACTAAATTCGCTGGACATTGGAAGGTAATGCATTTTTATATGCACCATACATGTCCAAAGCAATGTGTCATAACCAGTTTGTATGGGTAAAGATTAAAGTTAAAAATGCAACTTGAATATCAAAAAACTGACCAGCACTTCCAGCCAGAAAAAGACAAATGTGAACAGGTGCAAGCGAAGAGAGCCTCTCTATATATAACTAACAAAAAAAGCTGCACTCTGAAACGCTATAATATGTAAGAATGCTGTAGAAAATAAGATAAAAAATGAAGGTACTTTGCACATAAATTGGCCAATTCATGTGAGCCCAACAGCTAGTGACAGGCGTTTCAGAGTGCAGCTTTATTTTGTTAACTATATATAGAGTGGCTTGCTTAGCTTGCACTTGTTCACATTTGTCTTTTTCTGTTTGGAAGTGCCAGTCAGTTTTTTGATAGTTATAGTATACCATATGATACCTTATGCCTCTGACTGAGCACTCCTCCCGTCAGCCTAAGGGCTCATACCCATTTGCAAGAAAAAAACCAGTCCGTAATCTGGACCGAAAAAACGGATGAGTGCCATGCGAGTGTCGTGCAAGTGTCATGCCAGTACAATGCGAGTACAATGCTATTTTTCTCACATAGCATCCGTATGACATCCGTATGACATGCGTATGCAATGCATTCTTTTCGCTGCAACATTTTTCTACAGTCATTTACAGAACCATTTACAGAGTTCTATGCCACAGAATGGTAAGGTATCTGTAAAAATCGGACGGCATACAGATGGTCCGTATGACGTGCGATTTTTTTCTCGCACCCATTGACTTGCATTGGTGAGTCTCGTCCGAGATACACAGCAAATCGCAGCATGCTGCGATTTTTTTTTCTCAGTCTGATTTCAGCTGAGAAAAAAATTGCAGATGAGATATAACCCATTGAATGACATTAGTCAGAATGCAATCAGATTTTTTCTCGGATTTCACTCGTCCATTTTTCTCGCGAGTATGAGCCCTAAGGCTGTTTTAAATATAGCTTGCTCCTACCTGCCCATATACCGTAATTGTAGGCTTTTAGCTTGGGAGAGTCATCATGTTAGATTTAGGGTCCCCACAAAGGGGTACCCCTTCTCGCTAACTGTTGGGCTCACATAAATTAGCCAATTTATGCGCTAAGTATCTACATTTTTTAACCTATTTTCTACAGCAGTAATGCAGTTCCAGTTTCATATATTCAATGTGTACGTTATAGTGTTTCAGAGTGCAGTTTGTACCTTTAGACGTTCAATTTATGGACAGCATACAGGTCCTTCTCAAAAAATTAGCATATAGTGCTAAATTTAATTATTTTCCATAATGTAATGATTACAATTAAACTTTCATATATTTTAGATTCATTACACACCAACTGAAATTTGTCAGGTCTTTTATTGTTTTAATATTGATGATTTTGGCATACAACTCCTGATAACCCAAAAAACCTGTCTCAAAAAATTAGCATATCAAGAAAAGGTTCTCTAAACGACCTATTACCCTAATCTTCTGAATCAACTAATTAACTCTAAACACATGCAAAAGATTCCTGAGGCTTTTAAAAACTCCCTGCCTGGTTCATTACTCAAAACCCCCATCATGGGTAAGACTAGCGACCTGACTGATGTCAAGAAGGCCATCATTGACACCCTCAAGCAAGAGGGTAAGACCCAGAAAGAAATTTCTCAACAAATAGGCTGTTCCCAGAGTGCTGTATCAAGGCACCTCAATGGGAAGTCTGTTGGAAGGAAACAATGTGGCAGAAAACGCTGTACAACGAGAAGAGGTGACCGGACCCTGAGGAAGATTGTGGAGAAGGACCGATTCCAGTCCTTGGGGGAAACATCCAGAGCCACCGTGCACAGGCGTGTGCAGGAAATGGGCTACAGGTGCCGCATTCCCCAGGTAAAGCCACTTTTGAACCATAAACAGCGGCAGAAGCACCTGACCTGGGCTACAGAGAAGCAGCACTGGACTGTTGCTAAGTGGTCCCAAGTACTTTTTTCTGATGAAAGCAAATTTTGCATGTCATTCGGAAATCAAGGTGCCAGAGTCTGGAGGAAGACTGGGGAGAAGGAAATGCCAAAATGCCTGAAGTCCAGTGTCAAGTACCCACAGTGAGTGATGGTGTGGGGTGCCATGTCAGCTGCTGGTGTTGGTCCACTGTGTTTCATCAAGGGCAGGGTCAATGCAGCTAGCTATCAGGAGATTTTGGAGCACTTCATGCTTCCATCGGCTGAAATGCTTTATGGAGATGAAGATTTCATTTTTCAGCACGACCTGGCACCTGCTCACAGTGCCAAAACCACTGGTAAATGGTTTACTGACCATGGTATTACTGTGCTCAATTGGCCTGCCAACTCTCCTGACCTGAACCCCATAGAGAATCTGTGGGATATTGTGAAGAGAAAGTTGAGAGACGCAAGACCCAACACTCTGGATGAGCTTAAGGCCGCTATCGAAGCATCCTGGGCCTCCATAACACCTCAGCAGTGTCACAGGCTGATTGCCTCCATGCCACGCCGCATTGAAGCAGTCATTTCTGCAAAAGGATTCCCGACCAAGTATTGAGTGCATAACTGAACTTTATTATTTGATGTTTTTTTTGTTTGTTTTTAAAAAACACTTTTATTTTATTGGATGGTTGAAATATGTTAATTTTTTGAGACAGGTTTTTTGGGTTATCAGGAGTTGTATGCCAAAATCATCAGTATTAAAACAATAAAAGACCTGACAAATTTCAGTTGGTGTGTAATGAATCTAAAATATATGAAAGTTTAATTGTAATCATTACATTATGGAAAATAATGAAATTTAGCACTATATGCTAATTTTTTGAGAAGGACCTGTACATGTATGTTGCAATATTATCACTAGAGAAATATATCTCTATGTTGTTAGTGGGTAGGACGATGCGACCATGGCAGCAGAGTAACACCCTGGTACAGTCTCAACTTTGGTAAACCAAGGACAAGGGATTAGAGTCCTGTGAACCTTCTCCTACCTGGCCTTCCTTGGTTCCTCTTGTGATTATGTGAGAGGCAGAGCCAGGGCCGTAGTCGTGGCTGAAACAAGTGGCTCCCAATCACAGGAAAATACTGTCCCTTTTGCAACATACCTTTTATATCACCCTCTGCAATGTCAGGGTCCCATTGAGCTTGCTGAAGCTCCACTGCTTGCGTTGTGGCACATAAAGAGACAGAGTCCTTTGAAAACTTCAAACAGTGAACTTTACTCTTTGTCGCAGCACATCCTTGACAGTAACAACATCAGCATACGGTTCTACACAGTACACGTTATGCACTTCTCTCTATGTCCTTCAGTACATTATGGGGACGGACCGTGCCGGACGGTTCTCCAGCGTCCTCACTGTTCAGACTCACTGCGCTTGGGGTTCCCTCAGCCGTTTCGCCCCATGTTCATGCGATGACCTGCCACATGATGAGCGACCTGTGTCCCTGTACTCATCTAGGACCTCTTCTTAAGCTTCTTTTTCCTGCTGTGGTAGCGCTACTGCTTCTGTTCCTTCACGGCTGTATCCACTACTGCTAGGCTGTACTTCTGCCCCCCCGTTGGCCCTGGATGGCTGGGCTTCTCCTTAACAACATTACATGGATACTGTGGCGTCCTGGGCCTTAAGCCCATGTGGACTGCACGGGCTCTCTGGCCATACTAAATCTAATCAGGAAGTCCTTCCTGCCTTATCCTCAGTGACCCCTCCTATATTAACTATTCACAGTGTGCTGTACCACTAAACACTGTTGATTATACTAAGGTGTCATGTACCCCATCTAGTGTACAAACTAAGGTACTACGCTTTTCCTAGGTTAACAACTATTACATTACAATGCAATACACAGCATTGCAAAACATTCACATAGAAGCATAACTAAATACACAACTTTAAGGGGGTATAGGCGTGGTACCCCTTTACAATTAGTAGGCTGGTGCAACATTATTGTTATGGCATGATAGATGCATGATTTAGCACCAGGCTGACTAAGCAGTACAGGTGCCAAGGATTCTGGCAGGTTTAGGAAGCTTGCCGGTCTCTAGTCTGGCATCTACAGACTGCCCATATGGCTGCTGGATGAGTGTACCATGAATCCCATTGCTCAACTCTAATTGGAGTTTGGTAATTTGGACTTTTATAAATCTTAATACCTAGTAAGGCATGAATCATAAATTGGTGGTAAACAAGCGGTTAAACCTTATTGAACAATCACCTCCAACAATAATTTTATGCACTAAACATTTATAAATGTCTGTATTGTAGTGTATGTGCAACAAAATACTTACTGATCGCTGTCTTTGAAGGTTTCCAGTGCCGCTATGGTCCTCTTGTCACTTTACTTGACTTCAAATCCGAATCGCATCATCACATGGAGGATTATTTGTAAATTTGAAGTTGATTTTCCAATGTAAGTTTAGACTCTAGCCACAGGCTTACATTGCAAAAGCGACTTACAGCTTACAAAAACCGCCGTCTGACCTGGAGAGTTGGAACTGAAGTAATGTAAGTGAGAAGAGGACCGAAGTGGTGCTGGAAACCATCAATGATCGTTAAGTATTTTAATGTACCTACATTACACACATACAGTATTTAAAAAGGTTTTGGACATATGTTTTTTTTTATTGGGAATGCCTCTTTAATTTAGAATAATTGGATAGATGGACAGTAACAGCATGAAGTATGGATTGCATATCACCTCTCATTACCATTGGGCTTGAAGGAATGGTTGTTGGGCGTTCGACCAACTGCTGTCTAAGGTGTATGACCATCTTTGAGGTGACCATACAAATTCAGTAGCTGTTGACCTTATTTTCAATGAAGAGAACAGAGAAAGGCACTTACCAGACAGCTCTAGCTTTCGGTAATCTCCCAGAGAAGAAAAAGGTTGGGTGTTTAAATTCTAACCACATCATTTGTTGAGGGAGAGTCAGAAAGACATAATTCACATTACAGTCATGGCCAAAAGTTTTGAGAATGACACAAATATTAATTTTTACAAAGTCTACTGCTTCACTTTTTTTAATGGCAATTTGCATATACTCCAGAATGTTATAAAGAGTGATCAGCTTAACAGCAATTACTTGCAAAGTCAATATTTAGCTAGAAAATGAACTTTATCCCCCAAAACACATTTCAACATCATTGCAGCCCTGCCTTAAAAGGACCAGCTAACCTCTTTTCAGTGATTGCTCCATTAACACAGGTGTGGGTGTTGATGAGGACATGGCTGGAGATCAATCTGTCATGATTAAGTAAGAGTGAGACCACTGGACACTTTAAAAGGAGGCTGGTGCTTGGCATCATTGTTTCTCTTCTGTTAACCATGGTTATCTCTAAAGAATCACGTGCAGTCATCATTGCAATGCACAAAAATGGCCTAACAGGGAAGAGTATCGCAGCTAGAAAGATTGCACCTCAGTCAACAATCTATCGCATCATCAAGAACTTCAAGGAGAGAGGTTCCATTGTTGCCAAAAAGGCTCCAGGGTGCCCAAGAAAGACCAGCAAGCGCCAGGACCGTCTCTTAAAAGTGTTTCAGCTGCGGGATCGGGCTACCAGCAGTGCAGAGCTTGCTCAGGAATGGCAGCAGGCAAGTGTGAGTGCATCTGCATGCGCTGTGAGGCGGAGACTCTTGGAGCAAGGCCTGGTCTCAAGAAGGGCAGCAAAGAAGCCACTTCTCTCCAGAAAAAACATCATGGACAGACTGATATTCTGCAAAAGGTACAGGCAGTAGACTGCTGAGGACTGGGGTAAAGTTATTTTCTCTGATGAATCCCCTTTTCGATTGTTTGGGACATCAGGAAAACGCCTCATTCGGAGAAGACAAGGTGAGCGCTACCACCAGTCTTGTCTCATGCCAACTGTTAAGCATCCTGAAACCATTCATGTGTGGGGTTGCTTCTCAGCCAAGGGAATCGGCTCTCTCACAGTCTTGCCTAAAAACACAGCCATGAATAAAGAATGGTACCAGAATGTCCTCCAAGAGCAACTTCTCCCAACCCTCCAAGACCAGTTTGGCGATCAACAATGCCTTTTCCAGCATGATAGAGCACCTTGCCATAAAGCAAAGGTGATAACTAAATGGCTCAGGGAACAAAACATAGAGATTTTGGGTCCATGGCCTGGAAACTCCCCAGATCTTAATCCTATTGAGAACTTGAGGTCAATCATCAAGAGACGGGTGGACAATAATAATAATAATAATAATCTTTATTTATATAGCGCCAACATATTCCGCAGCGCTTTACAGTTTAACAGTTTCAAAACACAAGTCATAGGTAACAACGTTAACAATACAATAATTAAAGCAAAATAAGCCGACCCTGCTCGTGAGAGCTTACAATCTACAATGAGGTGGGGGAGATACAAAGTACAGGTGTGTATATACAATGGTGCATTTACAATGATGGTCCAGCCATCTTGAGGGAGTGAGGCATGGATGGAGATAGTGAATGGGCTACACATACACACTTAAACATAGAACGACTTTGGTTAGTGAATGTGTTAGGCCACTCTGAACAAATGTGTTTTGAGGGAGCGCCTGAAACCATGCAAATTGTGGATAGTCCTAATTTCTTGGGGTAGAGCATTCCAGAGGATTGGCGCAGTTCGGGAGAAGTCTTGGAGTCGGGAGTGGGAGGTACGGATTAGTGCAGAGGTTAGTCGAAAGTCGTTTGCAGAGCGCAGCAGTCGGTTAGGCCGATAGATAGAAATGAGGGAGGAGATGTAGGGGGGTGCTGCACTGTGGAGAGCTTTGTGGGTGAGAACCAGTACTTTGAATTGGATCCTATAATGAATGGGCAGCCAGTGTAAGGACTGGCGAAGAGCAGACGCATCCAAGTACCGATTAGCCAGATGGATGACCCTGGCTGCTGCATTAAGGATGGACTGGAGAGGGGATAGTCGAGTAATGGGGAGGCCAAGTAATAGAGCGTTGCAGTAGTCCAGGCGGGAGTGGATCAATGCTACAGTGAGGGTTTTTGTTGTTTCCATGGTGAGAAAAGGGCGGATTCTAGAGATGTTCTTTAGGTGTAGACGGCAAGAGCGGGCAAGAGATTGTATATGGGAGGTGAAGGAGAGATTGGTGTCAAACATAACACCCAGACAGCGAGCCTGCTGCCGGGGTGTTATTATGGTGCCGCCCACGGAGAGGGAAATGTCAGATTTAGGGAGGTTAGTAGACGGCGGGAGCAGAAGGAGTTCAGTCTTGGAGAGGTTAAGTTTCAGATAGAGAGCGGACATGATGTTGGAGACTGCGGACAGACAGTCGGTGGTGTTCTGTAGAACAGCGGGGGTAAGGTCGGGGGATGACGTGTATAGTTGTGTGTCATCGGCATAAAGATGGTACTGAAAGCCAAATCTGCTGATGGTCTGTCCAATTGGGGCCATGTAGAGAGAGAAGAGAAGGAGGCCAAGGACTGAGCCCTGGGGTACACCGACAGTGAGAGGAAGAGGAGATGACGTGGAGCCAGAGAACGAAACACTGAAGGAGCGGTCAGAAAGATAGGAGGAGAACCAGGAGAGAACAGTGTCCTTAATACCTAGTGACTGGAGCCTAGACAGTAGGAGACAGTGGTCAACAGTGTCGAAAGCTGCAGAAAGGTCGAGTAGAATGAGCAGAGAGTGGTCGCCGTTACGTTTTGCTGTAAGAAGGTCATTGGTCACTTTGATGAGTGCAGTTTCAGTCAAATGTAGGGGGCGGAAGCCGGACTGTGAAGGGTCTAGGAGGGAGTAAGTGGAGAGGTAACGGGTGAGGCGGGAGTAGACTAGGAGCTCCAAAAGTTTAGAGATGAAGGGGAGATTGGAGACCGGTCTGTAGTTGTTTGTGCAGGAAGGGTCAAGAGCGGGTTTCTTTAGTAATGGAGTAATGATGGAGTGTTTGAAGGAGGATGGGAAAATGCCAGAGGAGAGTGAGAGATTAAAGATTGTAGTTAGGTGAGTTGTGACAACTGGAGAGAGAGATTGGAGGAGATGTGAGGGGATGGGGTCGGTAGTGCATGTAGTCGGACGAGAGGAAGAGAGGAGTCTGGAGACTTCTTCTTCTGTGATGGGATCAAATGTGGAAAGTGAGCCAGGGGAAATGCAGGGTGGGATGGGAGTCACAGCACTTGGTGGTTGAGAGCAGATTTCCTGACGGATAGTATCTATTTTTTCTATAAAGTGGGAGGCCAGGTCGTCAGCGCAAATGTCTGTGATAGGGGCTTGTGCTTTTGGCCTGAGGAGGGAGTGAAAAGTGTCAAAAAGTTTCTTGGGGTTGTTGGCTAGTGAGGAGATCAGTGTGGTGAAGTAGGTCTGTTTGGCGAGGTGAAGGGCAGCATTATAAGTTCTTAACATGAAATTAAAGTGGATGAAGTCTTCTGGTGTGCGGGTTTTTCTCCAGAGGCGTTCAGCACTCCTAGAGCATCGCTGAAGAAGTCGAGTTTGCAATGTGAGCCAGGGCTGTTTTACTGTGTGTTTGGAGGTTCTGAGGGTGAGCGGTGCTACTTGGTCAAGGGTGCTTTTAAGAATGTCATTGCAGTGATGAACAGCCAGATCAGGACAGGAAAAAGAGGAGATTGGGGACAGCGATGAGTGTAGGGAGTCTGAGAGTGTCTGAGGGTTAATGGCTTGTAGATTTCTGAATGTGTGGTAGGTAGGAGTGCGCTGGGGTGGTGGAGGATTTGTGAGCGTGAAGGAGAGAATGTTGTGGTCAGAGAGTGGAAGCGGTGAGTTATTTAGGTGGGAGATTGAACAGAGGCGGACAAAGACCAGGTCAAGGGTGTTGCCATCCTTGTGTGTCTCAGAGGTTGAAAGCTGTGAGAGGCCTAGAGAAGTGGTTAGTGATAGAAGCTGAGATGCAGATGTGGAAGTAGGGCTGTTAATGGGGATGTTGAAGTCTCCAAGGATAAGGGTTGGTAGTTCTGAGGACATGAAGTGCGGCAGCCAGGCTGAGAAGTGGTCAAGGAACTAGGTGGGTGAGCCTGGGGGCCGATATATGACCGCTACTCTGAGGGAGAGGGGATGGAAGAGCCTGATGGTGTGGACCTCAAAAGAAGGGAATGAGAGTGATGGAATTGGGGGGATGACCTGGAAAGTGCATTGTGGGGACAGGAGTATGCCAACTCCACCACCATGTCTGTTTGTGGGTCTCGGGGAATGGGAGAACTGTAAACCACCATAGGAAATGGCAGCAGGGGAGACAGTGTCAGAATCCTGAATCCAGGTTTCAGTGAGGGCCAATAGATTAAGAGAGTGGTTCAGAAAGTAGTTGTGCAGGAAGGATAGCTTGTTGCATGCAGACCGTGGATTCAGAGGGCACAATTGAAAGAAGGAGATGAGGGAGTGCAAGTAATATTAATAAGATTATTATGGTTTCGGTATGAGGTAGGGTAGGGATTGAGGTTGGGGGATGGTGGACCAGGGTTGGGGGAGATGTCCCCTGAAATCAGTAGGAGTAGGAAGATAAAGAGCAGGTAGTTGTTGGAATTGTAAGTAGGTTTTTTATGTGATGTGTTTGGGCAAGATGGGCTGAGGTTTTTCAGGAAGGTGAGGAGTGCATAGGAGCTGTACATGGGAGAGGGAAGGATAGAGGGGCTGATGTGTATGAGTCGTGATGGAGGGGGGATGGGGCGGTGAATGTGGATGGCAAGGGAACACAGGAGGAAATAGATAAAGTACATAATGAAAAATAAGGCAAAGTGTGGGGTACCTGATTCCAGCCCTGATTAACTGCCATGAATAACTGCCGTTTTCAAGATGCTTTTCTTCTGTGATGCTTAACTTCTAGGATGCATGCGCCCCCACAATGCATGCGCCCCTTAGACTACTCCTAAATATATAGTCCACACTAGAGGGTCAGGAAAGTGGGATTGTGGGAGCTGCTTTGGGATAATTTGCCAGCTGGGGCCAGCACACCAGGGGGTGGTTAGATCATCAAAGGCACTAGACCTGGCAACATCTATATGTTATAGCACTTTCCACCTGATAGCATCTACAGAGGCCCCAGTCACAGGAATACACAGCAGTAAGTATTAAGCACAGTGCAAAAAATGAATTATACTAAAGTTTTACCAGGCACATTAAACTATGTTGCAAGATGGTACAGCAGTGGTTGGCAGCAATCAGAAGTATGGAGTGCATACTATTGCTATATATTTCCACATGCAAGACAGAAGGGGCTTGTGTCATTCAGCTGCTTGCTGACAGTGAATGGAGTGCATACATGCAGAGAGGATCAATTCAGAGGATGAATGATTTGGTTACCATTGCTATATATTTCCACATGCAAGACAGAAGGGGCTTGTGTCATTCAGCTGCTTGCTGACAATGAATGGAGTGCATACATGCAGAGAGGATCAATTCAGAGGATGAATGATTTGGTTACCATTGCTGTATATTTCCACATGCAAGACAGAAGGGGCTTGTGTCATTCAGCTGCTTGCTGACAATGAATGGAGTGCATACATGCAGAGAGGATCAATTCAGAGGATGAATGATTTGGTTACCATTGCTATATATTTCCACATGCAAGACAGAAGGGGCTTGTGTCATTCAGCTGCTTGCTGACAATGAAGATGAGTCGCACTTAGTACCAGGGCAATGGGGTACTCGGCACCGAGCCCATGAAAGTCTATGGGGTTTGTCACTGGCAGCGGGACTCGGTCCGTGGCCCTGGGCGCTCATACAATGGGGGAAGATATTTACAAGGGATTATTAGGATAGTTCGTGACGCCACCTGTGGTTTCTGGTAAATTATACCAGCGCTGCTGTAAGGGTCTTCACAGGGGATGTTATGGGGCAGCTGGGTGGTAAGTCTCCCACAGGTGAGACGTGTCCCTGGAAGTCTATGGTGGTGATGATGTAGGGTGTAAATAAGGATTCAGTCACACACAGTGCAGCTTCTTTCCATACCTTTACTGGCAGATGGTTCAAGCAGATTCCAGGGAGCTGGTCGGGGTGGAGAGTGCACATTCGGGTAACAGCTGAGCAGGTTAGAGGCCTCCTTTACTTCCATATACTTGTGAGTCCAACCTGCCTGAAGCGAAGTTAACTCTGAATCTCCAGCTTTCTCAATAGCTGTACTGCCCGGCCAATATTGTGGTGGAGCCTTCTAAGTGATGAAACTAAGTCCTTACTTTTGCATGGCCTTGCTCAAAGTCCCTGTTCCACCTGACTCCGGTTACGTATTGACACTTAGGGCTGCTCTCTGTGACCTGTAGTCCAGATGCCTCCGGTTTTCTTGTTACTATGCTTGAAACAGTAGCAACACTTTGGACCCCGGTGTCCGGCGATTTAGTGCAAGTAATCCAATACCTGTAGCACTTCTCTAACTTCTCCACTGCGCCCTTCGCCCTGCTTCCCGCTCTTAACATAAGCACTTGTGGCAGTTGTGGAAAATGTCAGCTTCCTCCAGAGCTTGCTGCACAGCTCTCAGTTTCCTCCAAAGTCCAGACTGGACCGAGACTGAATGGCTGCTCTGTCCTTAGACAGAAGCTAACAGACTGAAGTTCGACTGAACACTACTTCCTCAAGATCTGACTTACTGACTACTGACTACCACGTGTCACTCCCCCTTATATCTCAGATGGGCGTGTCTGAAAGTGTGAGTGACAGTGAATGAATATCAAGCGTTGCTGTTACCTTCCTGTGCACTCTCCTGCACTTTATGTGTGCCTGCGTAGCTGGGCTACACATCCCCCCTTGGTAAAACACAGCACTCCCGGGCTGTAAAAGACAAAAAGAATACTTTGTTTTGCATTAACATAAACATTATAACTCTTCCCATCCGGGAGGTAAGACTTCTTGAACGTTACAATTTGTACAATGGAAAAAATACAAAAGTATCAAAACATTTTTCTCATAAATATTCACAGTATAAGACAGTATTCTTGTGGAGGACCCGCACCAAAAACCTCCCACGTAGGTCCTGGGTGGGCTGCAGGACTTCTGACTGCAGACCTCACTCTAGGCCACACCATACGGGTTTTTCTTCAGAGGTAGATATTGTAGATAGTAGTGGTTTCGTGTAAAACCAAGATAATGCACCGTAGCGCAACTATTTACAAGAAAGTTTTTGGGCTGGCACAGTCCACAGCCTCTCAGTCCATTGGCATGGTTAACACATATATACACTTCACGTATTCACATTATATTTTAACTGTATTTACCCAACCGGGGTATTCTATTTTAAATATGTAAAACATCGCTATAACAGTAATAAAGTGCAATTGGCAATTTTCCTTATTAAACTTTATACATTTCTTGGTTGCGGTAAACCCCTGTCTGGGTCCTACCGGTCTTCACTTTTACAACTTTCAATGACGTCTTCCACTCCTGGGGCCGGAACGACGCGATGTTCTCTGGATCTCATAACAAATAAGTCATGGCCCGATATCAGCGTTTGCGTGGCCACAGTCCTTGTGCGAACCACTTGAGACGCAACGGGTGTCTCAGGCAAATATGGACTTTTCCTCAAAGATGCAGGCTTAGGCTGCGATTTAACTGTGGTCGCACCCTCCAGTTGCGATACAGAACAAGTCGCAGGTTGCGTTGCGGGATACTTTGCTGAAGGTGATGCCGAATAGGTCGCTGATTGCGATTTAGAGCAGGTCGCTGTTTGCGACGCAGGGGGCGATGCTGGTGCTCGGCCTGGTGCGGTGGGTGCTCGGGACTGAGACGCTTCGGCTACGGCGTCGGGGACGGGGTCACTAACGATGGAGACGTTCAGGGCATACCACCCCTTCAGACCCCAGTGGCGGGTGTAGCTAACTATGTCCCCATTAATCAGGTCCCTCCCAGGATGACCGATGGGCAGGTGGGACTCCACGTCCCGGCGGCTCACAAAGACCCCTGGATAGAGGCCTGGCTCGCGGATGAAGCCCCAGCCCTTGCGGAGCTGAAACTCGGCGACGCACCCCTGCCGCCGCGGTTCCCGTCGGGTACCTTTATCCTGGCGGATGGCCTCCTGCTCAGCGAAGAACCTTTCATGCCACTCCTGTCGGTCTTGCTGCGTTTTCCTATCTTCCTCCTGCTGTTGGTGTCGCTGCTCCTCTTCACGACGGCGCCACTCACTTTCCCACTGAACGGCATAGGTGACGTCATCTAATCGCTCCATCTCGTCCCAGTCGACTTCCGGCAACGATGGCTGGGACCCCTCCGGTGACCTTACCGGGGAGCGGTGCTCTGCTGCGGCCTCCTGGCCTGACTGGCACTCCGGTCCGGGCAATACCTCCTCAGCCTCCTTCTCCTCCACCTCCGCATCGGTGGGATCAGGTACAGCACTTTTGGGGGCAGCCTCCGGTTTCTCTTTAGCCTTCCTCAGCAGGGAACTTGGGAAATCAGGAGACGGCGTTATGCTTGAGGAGAGAACACTGCGTCCCACAGCAGCCGCTGTGTTTGGGCACGCCAGCGTCTCTCCGTCTCCTGCAAATCTGCATGCCGCTGGATCATTCTTCTTAGTGCCGCATTTTCCTTCTGCAGCTCCAGCATAGCGGGGTCAGTGTCCCGATCTGGGGACAGCTCCGGCACAGGTAGGGAATCTTCCGGTAAGCAGGCCTTGTATGCCTCCGGTCCTCTGCACAGATTCTCCTGTCCTTCCGCCATCTCGTCCCAGGCCAGACTGTAGTTTCCATCAGGAACTGTCTGGTCTCTTCCGTGGAGGCGGGATTTGCGTCTCCTCCTCTTCGGATAAAGGATGAAGAGGAGGCGGATTTCTTTAGCAGTGGGGCAGGACCGCACATTGTAGTAGCATTTGGAGAGGGCGGCCATATCTTTCGCGCCTCAGGGGGGTACACGCCCACGAATGCATGCCCACCTTCTTCACCAGCGCTTCAGGGCGCCAACTTGGCGGTAAAATGGCGGTATTTGGCGAAATGCAGCAAACAGTCTTTTTCGCATAGAACAGTTCAATATAGGCACACAGGACTCACAATTGCAAGTTTCGGATCCTGTTCGTGACGCCAAAGATGAGTCGCACTTAGTACCAGGGCAATGGGGTACTCGGCACCGAGCCCATGAAAGTCTATGGGGTTTGTCACTGGCAGCGGGACTCGGTCCGTGGCCCTGGGCGCTCATACAATGGGGGAAGATATTTACAAGGGATTATTAGGATAGTTCGTGACGCCACCTGTGGTTTCTGGTAAATTATACCAGCGCTGCTGTAAGGGTCTTCACAGGGGATGTTATGGGGCAGCTGGGTGGTAAGTCTCCCACAGGTGAGACGTGTCCCTGGAAGTCTATGGTGGTGATGATGTAGGGTGTAAATAAGGATTCAGTCACACACAGTGCAGCTTCTTTCCATACCTTTACTGGCAGATGGTTCAAGCAGATCCCGGGGAGCTGGTCGGGGTGGAGAGTGCACATTCGGGTAACAGCTGAGCAGGTTAGAGGCCTCCTTTACTTCCATATACTTGTGAGTCCAACCTGCCTGAAGCGAAGTTAACTCTGAATCTCCAGCTTTCTCAATAGCTGTACTGCCCGGCCAATATTGTGGTGGAGCCTTCTAAGTGATGAAACTAAGTCCTTACTTTTGCATGGCCTTGCTCAAAGTCCCTGTTCCACCTGACTCCGGTTACGTATTGACACTTAGGGCTGCTCTCTGCGACCTGTAGTCCAGATGCCTCCGGTTTTCTTGTTACTATGCTTGAAACAGTAGCAACACTTCGGACCCCGGTGTCCGGCGATTTAGTGCAAGTAATCCAATACCTGTAGCACTTCTCTAACTTCTCCACTGCGCCCTTCGCCCTGCTTCCCGCTCTTAACATAAGCACTTGTGGCAGTTGTGGAAAATGTCAGCTTCCTCCAGAGCTTGCTGCACAGCTCTCAGTTTCCTCCAAAGTCCAGACTGGACCGAGACTGAATGGCTGCTCTGTCCTTAGACAGAAGCTAACAGACTGAAGTTCGACTGAACACTACTTCCTCAAGATCTGACTTACTGACTACTGACTACCACGTGTCACTCCCCCTTATATCTCAGATGGGCGTGTCTGAAAGTGTGAGTGACAGTGAATGAATATCAAGCGTTGCTGTTACCTTCCTGTGCACTCTCCTGGACTTTATGTGTGCCTGCGTAGCTGGGCTACACAAATGGAGTGCATACATGCAGTGAGGATCAATTCAGAGGATGAATGATTTGGTTACCATTGCTATATATTTCCACATGCAAGACAGAAGGGGCTTGTGTCATTCAGCTGCTTGCTGACAATGAATGGAGTGCATACATGCAGAGAGGATCAATTCAGAGGATGAATGATTTGGTTACCATTGCTATATATTTCCACATGCAAGACAGAAGGGGCTTGTGTCATTCAGCTGCTTGCTGACAATGAATGGAGTGCATACATGCAGAGAGGATCAATTCAGAGGATGAATGATTTGGACAAACAAAAACCTAAAAATTCTGACAAAATGAAAGCATTGATTGTGCAAGAATGGACTGCTATCAGTCAGGATTTGGTCCAGAAGTTGATTGAGAGCATGCCAGGGAGAATTGCAGAGGTCCTGAAGAAGAAGGGTCAACACTGCAAATATTGACTTGCTGCATTAACTCATTCTAACTGTCAATATAAGCTTTTGTTACTCATATGTTTGCAATTATATTTCTGTCTGTGATAAAAACATCTGTCAAACACACACATAAAAACCAGAGGGCAGCAGATCATGTGAAAATATAATATTTGTGTCATTCTCAAAACTTTTGGCCATGACTGTAGATTGTCGGCCGATCCTGCCAATATCAGTGGGCTCAGCTGACTGTAATGTGCATGGAGCCTTTCCCCTCTGTATACAGCTTGCTGTACTGTAATATAATGTAGAAAAATATTGTGCCAGAATGCATTGCAACAGTATAGAAGTCACACAGTAGGAACGCAGCTGATACACCTGTGCTCTGACTTTTGATTTTCTTTTCCTTTCACTCTGTATCCATCATATGACAGACACAAATGGAGGGCGATATACCCCTTTCATTATAATGAGGTCGACTGGATGTCCATTAGAACCGAATTTTAAATGAAAATATAGCAAGGCATTCGTCATTTTTTCATCTGCTGAAACTAACAGAACCTTCGTCTGAGCCTTCTACAAAGTAGTGTGAACTAAGTCTTAAATTAACCTTCGGATGTATTGGGCTCTAGCGTTCTCAATGGGAGGAAAAAGAATTGAACGTGATTTATATTGTCACGATAAAGTGACAGCAATAAAGCAACTAATAACAGAACACAATCTGATCTAAGTGAAACCAAAGATAAGTATAGATGTGGTGCTACTACTATATGAACTGTATTGGATCAATGTGAATGCTGCACTATGAGATATAAAGTGGCAGCAGCACAGGTTGCTTCAGGAGTAGTAATTAAGTAATGGATAGCTTAATATACATGAATTTAGGTGTGGTCTTGGATTATTTAATGTTCTTATCCTGAGAATAAAGTTTTTTAAAAATACAAAATAAATAAAAAGGAAAGCATTCAATATGGACACGATGCGTATGCTATGCTGTATGGTTTAAAAATAAGTGTTGTGAACACTTTTGATCTGGCTTCTGAGTTTGAGCTCCCTCTGGTGGTTGCTGCAGGTAATGGAGCTGGTCTGGCTGACAGAAGTCAATCACCTGAAGAGGATGATTTGAGATCAGGTGTTACAGACTGGAGAGATTTAAGTGAGCAGCCTTCCCTTAGTTGTTGCCGGTGATTTTGGGTTTCTTCCTGAGCCTTCTGGAAGTCTGTTCTCCCTGCTTTGTCCTGCATCTTTCAGATAAGTTATTTGTCTGTTTTTACTCTGTGGCATTTTTTGCTTTTCTCTGTTCTCTGCCTTGCTGGTGTTAGTTCAGCCGGGTTCCCTGCTGGGACCTGTGCTGGACTCTGTTTTCCTTTGCCATAGCTTATGTCAGTCTTTTCTGTATTTCTAGTCCCCAATTATTTCAGTATCTGTTGTTTTGCGTCCAGTTCAGACCAGAGTTCTGATTTAGTGGGGGAGAGGTCATGTGGCCTCAGTATTTTTGCATATCAGACGTGTTGGAATTTTTCTTAGGGTTTTTTGCAGGATTGCAGACAGTATCCTTTCCTGTCCTGTTCTATTCAGACAGTTTGGGCCCCAGCATTTGCTCACTCTATTTTCTGCCTGTGTATGGTACTTCATCTGTCTCACCGGCAATATATGTTTGGGGGCTATCTATTCCTTTGGGGCTCTACTCCGGGGCAGTTTAGCTTTCCCCATTCTCTCTTTAGGCTTAGTTAACACTTTGGCTGTGTCGAGGCGTCTAGGGCATCGCAGGTACGTCCCACGGCTAATGCTAAGTTACCAACCTCCCTGGGTGTCTTGTTGCCTAGCCTTTTTCTCTATTATCCTCCTCGGTTACCAAATCATAACAGATAAGGCACTGAACATAGGGAGTGGCATGGCTCTATAAAGACTATTATATATGTATCTACATGGCACGTTGAGGAAGAATGGGCATTAGTGATGAGCGAGTATGCTCTTTGCTTGGGTGTCCTCCGAGTATTTTGGCGTGCTCGGAGATTTATTTTCTGTCGACGCAGTTGCATGATTTGTGGCTGCTGGACAGCCTGAATACATGTGGTGAATGCCAGTTTGTTAGGGAATCCCCACACGTATTCAGGCTGTCTAGCAGTCGCAAATCATGCAGCTGCATCGACAGAAACTAAATCTCCGAGCACGCCCAAATACTCGGAGGACACCCAAGCATGCTCGGGAAAACCCGAGCAACGACTATTACTCACTCATCACTAATGGGCATCCATAACTGGTAGGTGCACGAGGAGTATACATCCATACTGGCAGGCAGTGATAAGAATAATAGAGAGTGGGGGTAAAAGCTGTGATGGTGTTGGCATCAGTGGAGATATAATAAATGAGAATCAGTGCCTAAAGCTGCCATCCTCTTATAGGGCGCATTCATGATGGTCTGTGACTTACCTCCTGGAGAGCATATTGGAGGCTTATTTTAATCACCCATTGACTAATAAGAACAGTTGTTTTATATGTTCATTTTAATTGGGGTCTACTGGATAATTGTACTGTACATGAATTCATGTTTGGTAGTTATTGTCTCCTAATGAGTTGTTCTTTAAATGGACATTTAGGGGAATAGGTAAATTGTGATTCAGGATTCATGTCTGGGTCATAGAATATAGAATCATAGAGACTAAGATACATTTTTATTTTATTAGTCATTTCCTGAATGAAACAATAATCAGGAGATGAGTTATAACAGGGCACTTTATGTAGTGTGTTATTGTGATTTGTTCTAAAATTTGGTACTTAAAAAATGTTACGTTTATAGTATAATCTCTTAGTCTGTCAAGTCTTTTAGTAGTGGGATTTTTTTGTGAGTATATATATATTTTTTTTTCTAGCATTTATGTCGACTGACCTGAGTAACAATTAGAATTGTAAAGATAAATCACAGAATGTATTTACAAGGTTACCTGTATACATAAAATGTAGAATGACTACAAACACTTTATGCGCTGACCATGTACTGTAGTTTATTTTTTTACCTATAAATAATAGAATTCGGTCCTTTTGTCCTGAGCATACTGTTGATGGTGAGATACTGTATGATCATTGAAGTTACATATATTAGAAGCAGGTCAGCAATCATTATCCATAATTTATAGTCTCCATTGTGATAAGTGGCCAGCTGCTGTACACCATCACTTTATGCGGACATTTATTCCCAGAGGTTGGCATCAGATTTATGCCTCTAATGTTCTGCTCAATACATGTCCTGCAATCCCCAGAAAGGAGCTGATAGCTCAAATGTCCCCATCGATCTATGAAGACATGAAGGAAAAATGGACATGGATAGTGTACAGCAGAGAGTTGTGTCTTTGGCTGGACTGATATGTTTTCATTTTGAGAATCTTTGGGGAAATCTTCCATGTCTTTCTCAATATCATTTATCTGGCCATATTATTGCTTGTATCGGTGTCCTTGCTTTATCAAGTATTTCACTTTGCTTTTTTCTGCTTTACTTTCAGATTATTGCTTGGGATGAGGAGTGTTTCCAGGGCCGCAGACATGAGTTTACATCCGAATGTTACAATATCATGGAATATGGATTTGAAACTGTCCGCTCCTTTAAAATAGAGAGTGGGGCGTAGGTATCATCACTTGTGGGGATGTTATTGGGGGGACATAGAGTAGTCAAGATTTCAGCCACTGCAATGCTTCTGTTTCTCTAGAGCAGTGTTTCCCGAACTCCAGTCCTCACGGACCCCACGGGTCATGTTTTCAGGATTTCCTTTGTATTGCGCAGATGGTAAAAGTATCATGAAGGCATCAGGAATTTTCTCACCTATGCAACACTATGGAAATCCTGAAAACATGACCCGTGGGGTCCATGAGGACTGGAGTTTGGGCAACACTGCTCTGGGTGCTTTTAACTGTTAAGCTACCAATTTTCCATCCTTATAGCAAATTCTTGGAAGACTGCATGTTCAAGAGAGATATGATAGCACTGGCGCTTGGTTAAAAATAGATTTAGTTAGAAAGCATTGTTGGCTATATCTCTTGTCATATTATGTAGTTCAGGTGGCGAATTTCAATTCAGGTTGGGGTCTATGTCCGGATACTAGAGAAGCTCCTGTATGTGTTGGTGAACTTCTGTAACCTGGTATGTGTGACGTCCAGGTTACTGGAGTTCACCAACACATCCGGGAGCTTCTCCAGTATCCAGGCATAGATCCCAGCCTGAATTGACCTTAAACATGTGCCGCCGGCCAGGGCGCCACCTGAACAACATACTGTGCTTTTGGAGCACCGCATCGATTAACAAAAGATATAGCCAACACCTATAGGAATCAAGGTCAGAAAGACAATCACTACATTCTCCACTGCTACCTAAGGTTAGTTTTTATACTTGCCTATCAGCATCAGAGTATTAGCCCAGGCTACATGTGAGTTGGGTTGAAGGAGACTGGACATAACCCTCTCGGCTCACTGACTCAAACACAGAGCGCTAGTGTATCAGTTAGGATTTTTCTCTGTATGTGCATAAACATTTATACAGTGCCAAACCATACATCTTTGACATTTCAATGCCTGGATTATTGACATTTCCATGCATACCTGGAGTATTGATCCTTAGTGTTTGTCGAATTTAGTCCTAATTTCATTACATAGTGATAATTATACCTACCTACAGGAAAGCCTGTTAATAATACGGAGACATATTACTCTTGTTTCATCCCTACATGTTGCCATCCCTTAGCGCTATTTGGCTATACAGTCTTTTACTCAAGACTCTATGTTCATTTACTACAAAGTGGATTGAATATGGAAAATTATTATTACCTGCAGAATAACGGATCTGTATTAGCTAATAAATTTAGGGGTCAACAACTCAATTAAATGGTACTTCCCCATCCTGTGCAATGATGGATATATACATTAGATACCTGCAGTCTCAACGCTTGCTCAGCTGACATTTATAACTTCCAATGTCCCAGTTGACATGAATGCTGAAACAAGCTATCAAAAGTGAGAGGGGAATAAGGCACAGAACAAAAGGATCAGGCACTTGTTCCTTCTCAGGAGTTAAAGGCCCCCATTAGATGGTCAGCTGATCCATCCTAAATCGGCAGCTTGCATATTAAGGTGATATGGAAAGGGTCTTCCTAATAGAGACAATTAAGAAGTAAACAATGGTGAGGCTCTATGATGTGGAACATTCAGCTATTGACGTTACATGGTGCACAGTAACCAAAATCTCAAAAGAAAGGTTGAGAACATGATTGAGGTGATGATGGAACCTATCAATACATTTTTTGTATTTAACGCCAGTGTTCCAAAATACCCAACCAGCTCTGAAGAGTGAGCAAAGATTGTATCAAATGCTGAGGCCCCTTCATCCTCAGAACTGTTGATCCCCAAGTTTTCAGGCCTTTACAATGTTATATCCTGACATATATCTAGAACATTTGAGAAA
The DNA here is from genome assembly GCA_033576555.1 of Oophaga sylvatica. Classification (NCBI taxonomy): domain Eukaryota; kingdom Metazoa; phylum Chordata; class Amphibia; order Anura; family Dendrobatidae; genus Oophaga; species Oophaga sylvatica. Next base: position 748,859,133 of record JARQOD010000001.1, on the reverse strand, counting down.
ACTGAAGCTAGAAATTTTCCTTGGGGTATGCACTACAGTATAGGTTCTGTATGGCGTGTACCTAAATACCTAAAGCCATGAAGTACAGGAACGAACTACAGTGACCAAATCCGTTTGTGTGACCGATGTCATATTTGTCAGGCAACTTCTAATATCTTTATAACTGATATCTTACTGTGATTTTCCCTGGTTTAACGTTCTTGAACATTTTATGGATTTATGTAAAAAATAAAAATTTTTAAAAAGCACCCCTCAACATGTCAGAAGTGGTAGTTTTTTCTCTTATTTGTTTCCCACTGTTCCTCTGGATATATATTTTTATATTCAGTATACGGTTCCAGAGATATGAGTATTTTTATTTAGTGCTGATTTTTATACTTTTTACGAGGTGATATGGCTCACTGGATTCCCTGGGGCATGTCTTTAGGTTCCTCTGCATTATTACCCTATAAGCAACGCTCCCTTGTAAAGACCATATAGACTAGCAGCAAATAAAAAGACCAATATCTCTGGAACTGTATGGAAAATTAAAAAAACAAAACAAAAAGCGAACACTCAGGGGAGCAGTGGGAATAAAATAAGAGCAAAAACTGGCCAAGTTTGAGCTGGTGACAGGTCCTCTTTAAATACCAGAACAATACTAGTATATACATGATACATTATGTTTCCATTTCTATTACTCTGAGAAAGAGGAAAACTATAAGAGAAGTGATAAAAGCAGGTGTCTGTTGGATGACATGCCCTTGCTATTGGCATTCAATTTCCCTTAAACTTGGAGTAAAAGTGCAGCGTTTGTTATATTCCCTCAGCTGGGTTGGATACGAGCACTTAGGATTCCAAGGTCAGCAGTTTGTACTGGAGAGAGGAGAGTACCCCCGCTGGGAGGCCTGGAGTGGCAGCAATGCTTACCACGTTGAGAGAATGACCTCCTTCCGACCAATTGCCTGTGCTGTAAGTATACATTACATAGCGGTCCAAGGGGAGTTCGTGATAATTGTTTTCACTTACGAGATTGCTGTTCAAGACGCCCAATTATAATGGGCTATGAATAACATTACATTTAAAGAACACTGATAAAAAGTTTGTCTTAACCCTGAAAAATCTAGAAATACACAGAAATAATACTGCAGAATTAAGAGGATTACCTAATTAAAAACAAACCCTTTAAAATTGTAGCATTTGGTGTTAGTAGCTGATCACCCCAATTCCTATTTCGAACAAACAGCTGTTTTTTCGGGAAGAATCCGCAGCTTGCTTGCAGAGTACAATGCTCAGCTATTTTTACTGGTTCTACAGACCAGGAGTTCTCAAACTGTGAGGTTATCCCCATTAGTGAAGGGCCCCCTGGTTGTTTAAGGGAACCGGTCACCAGGTTTTACCCATATAAAGTACAGAACACCATCAGCTTCTTTTAGAGCACACTAGAATGCTATTAAAAAGTCCCCAATCAATTCTGCAGATCCAAAAAAGAGCTTTTATTACACCCACAGATGACGCGGTCCTGTCCAGTGGGCGTCTCTGGTCTTGATTCAGCGTCTCCTCTCTTCCTTCAATTGCCGTCCTCCCTGCTTGATGTGGATGACACATCCTACGTCATCCATACTGTGTCCCCCCACACTCCTGCACAAGTGCACTTCTTTCTTCCCTGCCATGGGCAGAGAAAAGTTCTATAGTATGCATGTTCAGGCTTTTCTTCCTGGCCATCGGTGCTCTTTAGCCTTTCCTGGCACATCCACTCTATAGTACTATGCTCTGCCCTGTGGGTATAATGCAAGCTCTTTTTTGGGATCTGCTGTGTAGATTGGGGACTTCTTTTTACAGGATTCTAGTATGCTATGAGTCCTTCATGATGATGTTTGTACTTTTTTTTTATAGAGAAAACCTGGTGACACGTTCCCTTCAATGAAACATAGTTGGGGAGGCAGTTTTCATTAGGCCAAATTTAGACGGCCATACCTTCTCATTCTATGATTTTTCTGTATTTTCATGGCTATGAAAATAGTAGAATCACACTGAAGGCATCAAAACTATGAATTAACACATGTGGAATTATACATTACACTTTACAAAAAAGTGTGAAACAACTGAAAATATGTCTTATATTCTAGGTTCTTCAAAGTAGCCACCTTTTGCTTTGATTACTGCTTTTGCACGCAGAAAAGGTGAACGGATGGACTCTACATGCCTGGTTCCCACCGTGAAGCATAGAGGAGGAGGTGTGATGGTGTGGTGGTGCTTTGCTGGTGACACTGTTGGGGATTTATTCAAAATTGAAGGCATAGTGAACCAGAATGGCTACCACAGCATCTTGCAGCAGCATGCTATTCCATCCGGTTTGCATTTAGTTGGACCATCATTTATTTTTCAACAGGACATTGACCCCAAACACACCTCCAGACTGTGTAAGGGCTATTTGACCAAGAAGGAGAGTGTTGGGGTGCTACGCCAGATGACCTGGCCTCCACAGTCACCAGACCTGAACCCAATTGAGATGGTTTGGGGTGAGCTGGACCGCTCACCGCTTCAATTTGAATAAATCCCCAACAGTGTCACCAGCAAAGCACACCCACACCATCACACCACCTCCTCCATGCTTCACGGTGGAAACCAGGCATGTAGAGTCCATCTGTTCACCTTTTCTGCGTGCAAAGCAGTAATCAAAGCAAATGGTGGCTACTTTGAAGAACCTAGAATATAAGACAGATTTTCAGTTGTTTCACACTTTTTTGTAAAGTGTAATGTATAATTCCACATGTGTTAATTCATAGTTTTGATGCCTTCAGTGTGATTCTACAGTCATGGCCAAAAGTTTTGAGAATGACACAAATATTAATTTTTACAAAGTCTACTGCTTCACTTTTTCTAATGGCAATTTGCATATACTCCAGAATGTTATAAAGAGTGATCAGCTTAACAGCAATTACTTGCAAAGTCAATATTTGGCTAGAAAATGAACTTTATCCCCCAAAACACATTTCAACATCATTGCAGCCCTGCCTTAAAAGGACCAGCTAACCTCTTTAACAGTGATTGCTCCATTAACACAGGTGTGGGTGTTGATGAGGACATGGCTGGAGATCAATCTATCATGATTAAGTAAGAATGACACCACTGGACACTTTAAAAGGAGGCTGGTGCTTGGCATCATTGTTTCTCTTCTGTTAACCATGGTTATCTCTAAAGAAACACGTGCAGTCATCATTGCAATGCACAAAATGGCCTAACAGGGAAGAGTATCGCAGCTAGAAAGATTGCACCTCAGTCAACAATCTATCGCATCATCAAGAACTTCAAGGAGAGAGGTTCTATTGTTGCCAAAAAGGCTCCAGGGCGCCCAAGAAAGACCAGCAAGCGCCAGGACCGTCTCTTAAAAGTGTTTCAGCTGCGGGATCTGGCTACCAGCAGTGCAGAGCTTGCTCAGGAATGGCAGCAGGCAGATGTGAGTGCATCTGCACGCACTGTGAGGCAGAGACTCTTGGAGCAAGGCCTGGTCTCAAGGAGGGCAGCAAAGAAGCCACTTCTCTCCAGAAAAAACATCATGGACAGACTGATATTCTGCAAAAGGTACAGGCAGTGGACTGCTGAGGACTGGGGTAAAGTTATTTTCTCTGATGAATCCCCTTTTCGATTGTTTTGGACATCAGGAAAACGCCTCATTCGGAGAAGACAAGGTGAGCGCTACCACCAGTCTTGTCTTATGCCAACTGTTAAGCATCCTGAAACCATTCATGTGTGGGGTTGCTTCTCAGCCAAGGGAATCGGCTCTCTCATAGTCTTGCCTAAAAACACAGCCATGAATAAAGAATGGTACCAGAATGTCCTCCAAGAGCAACTTCTCCCAAACCTCCAAGAGCAGTTTGGCGATTAACAATGCCTTTTCCAGGATGATGGAGCACCTTGCCATAAAGCAAAGGTGATAACTAAATGGCTCAGGGAGCAAAACATAGAGATTTTTGGTCCATGGCCTGGAAACTCCCCAGATCTTAATCCCATTGAGAACTTGTGGTCAATCATCAAGAGACGGGTGGACAAACAAAAACCTAAAAATGAAAGCATTGATTGTGCAAGAATGGACTGCTATCAGTCAGGATTTGGTCCAGAAGTTGATTGAGAGCATGCCAGGGAGAATTGCAGAGGTCCTGAAGAAGAAGGGTCAACACTGCAAATATTGACTTGCTGCATTAACTCATTCTAACTGTCAATATAAGCTTTTGTTACTCATATGTTTGCAATTATATTTCGGTCTGTGATAAAAACATCTGTCAAACACACATAAAAACCAGAGGGCAGCAGATCATGTGAAAATATAATATTTGTGTCATTCTCAAAACTTTTGGCCATGACTGTACAATTTTCATAGTCATGAAAATACAGAAAAATCTTTGAATGAGGTGTGTCCAAACTTTTGGTCTGTACTGTATATCATGCTCATAGTACGGACTGTGATGTACAGACTTGTCACACCCTGTCCACTGACCCGAATTTGACAACTCTATTAGGCTGTCAAGTTCAGGTCAGGAGACCCCCTGACAGTCCATGGATTGTGGTCCTGTACATGGACAGAAATAAACAGACATTTGAATTCGGCCCAAGAGTGATCATGGTGAGGCCCAAGCATCATCTTGGTTTCTCTGGGGTGGCATCAATAGAAAAAGTTTGGCAAGTTTTGCTAAAGACAATGAGTAAAGGCAGCATCACACTTGTACAACCATGCTGCTTTATTTCTTCTGTTTGGATTGCACTCCATATTTTAGCTTAAAAATGTCTAAAAATTGCTGCAAATCTGTCCAAAATAAAAAGCTATTAATGATCTATCATAGTAAAGACAATGCAAATGATAAAGTGTGGATCTAGCTCAGTGCAGCAAATCTAAGTGCACATTATTGATAGATGGGTGGAATGGGCTCTTGACGCTTTTATACGTAAATGTTGTGAATGGACTTGAAATGAGTTCTGAGCAGAGGGTCCCTCTGTTGGTTACAAGCGGTACTGGACTGTCCAGTGAAGATTGTGAGGATTGGGAATCAGGTGTTACTGACTGGTCTTATATAAGGGAGTCGCCTTCCCATCAGGGTTGCCGGTGATCAATTGTTCTGGTCTCAATCCTTGATTCCTGTTTCCTTTGTAGCCTGCTGTGTCGTGTCTGCATCTCCTGCTAACAGATAAGACATTTTCTTCTTTTTGTTTTTGTGCTTGATTTTTGCATTTTGTCCTGCACCTCTGTGGGGGCCTTCAGGGTCCCCTCCGGGGGCTTTGCCCTCTCAGTTTAGTTCAGCCACTGATGTTTGTACATTTGCTTTTTCCAGTTTTTTCAGTGGCTGCTGTTTTGATTTTGTTACACCAGAGAACTAATTTAGGTGGTAGAGGTCGTGTGATCTCAGGTGTTTTTGAAATTAGTAGAGTTGGTGCTTTTCAGGGTTTTTTGGGATTGCAGTAAGTGCCCTTCCTATCCTTTTCTATTTAGGTAGTTTGGGCCCCAACGTTTGCTCATACTATTTTCTGTCTGTGTCAGTATTTCTTCTTGTCTAACCGCCATTACATGTTTGGGGGCTTTCTATGTTCTTTGGGGATCTGCTCCGGGGCAGATAGCTTTCCTCTTTCTATCTTTAGGTGTAGTTAGTTTCTCAGGCTGTGACGAGGCATCTAGGACCAACGTAGGAATGCTCCACGGCTGCCTCTAGTTGTGGTGGTTAGTCAGGGTACTGCAATCTCATAGATTCCAACTGCTCTGGTGTATTGCCTTTTTTACCTGCACTCCTCAGCTACCGAAACATAACAGTATCACAGGCCTAAAAATTGAAAGTTGTATGGTACTCACAGAAGGGAAAAATATTGTGAAAGAAAAAAAGGTTGTCAGAGTTGTCAGAGATATTTTTCTGTTTGTTGCATTTTTTTTTTCCCTCTGTATCTCTGGGTGCTGGGGAGGATTTTTTCTCTCAATGGAGTTTGCACAGTTGTTTGGCCGTGTGGATCAGCTTGCCACTGAGGTTCGGAGTATTGCTACCTATCTTGCTAGGTTGCCTGTTGTGGAACCTAGGATTCCCATGCCAGATTTGTTTTTGGAGGATCGAGCCAAGTTTCAGAATTTCAAAAATAATTGTAAATTGTTTTTTGCCTTAAAATCTAAGTCCTCAGGGAACGCAGCGCAGCAGGTTCAAATTGTCATCTCTCTCCTGCGCGGCGATCCTCAGGATTGGGCTTTTTTCCCTGACACCTGGGGATCCTGTTTTGAGTGATGTTGATGCATTTTTTCAGGCCTTGGGGTTATTGTACGATGAGCCTAATGTCACTGATCAAGCTGAAAAAGCCTTGTTGGCATTAAATCAGGGGCTTGATGACGCTGAGTTATACTGTCAGAGATTCCGTAGGTGGGCAGTCCTGACCAAATGGAATGACGACGCTTTGGCAGCCCTTTTTCGGAAGGGTCTGTCAGATAATGTAAAGGATGTTATGGTGGGATTCACTGTCCCCTCTGGTCTCAATGATTCTATGTCATTAGCGATTCAAATTGACAGTGAGCGGAGAAGTATGCGTGGAATAGTGTTGCCTTGTGAACCTGCTTCTGAATCCATGCAGTGTGATAGAGTGGTTTCTGGGGCACAGCGTCATGAGTTTCGAAAGCGCAATGGGTTATGTTTCTACTGTGGTGATGCCTCTCATGCTATTTCAGTCTGCCCTAAGGGGGAAGACGTTTTGCACGCTCAGTTGTCTTGGGTAGTGTTCAGACTAAGTTTTTATTAACTGTTACTCTGATATGCTCTCTGTCCTCATTTTCTGCTCAGGCTTTCGTTGATTCGGGAGCAGCTATTAACCTGATGGATTTTGATTTTGCTAAACGTTGTGGGTTTCCCTTGATACCCCTACGGAAGTCTATTCCCCTACTGGGGATCGATTCTACCCCTTTGGCTGAGAATAAACCTCAGTTCTCTACTCAGGTGATAATGAGGGTTGAACCTGATCATCAGGAGAGCTGCAAATTTTTGGTTCTGTATAATCTGCATGACATTATCGTACTGGGTTTCCCTTGGTTACAGTCTCATAATCCTGTTTTGGATTGGAAATCTGTGTCTGTAACCAGTTGGGGCTGCCAATGTGTTAATACCAACACTCCTGTTTTTTCTGCCTCCCCCCAGGCTCAGGATGTTCCTGACTTTTTGATTGATTTTTCTGATGTGTTTAGCGAAAGTAAATCTGCATCCTTGCCTCCCCATAGGAGCTATGACTGCGCTATTGAATTAGTGCCTGGTAGTAAATACCCTAAAGGTCGCCTTTTTAACTTGTCTGTACCTGAACATGACGCTATGCGGTCTTATATCAAGGAGTCATTGGAGAAGGGTCATATCAGACCATCCTCTTCACCCTTAGGTGCCGGTTTTTTCTTTGTGGCCAAAAAGGATGGTTCATTAAGGCCGTGTATTGATTATCGTCTTTTGAACAATATTACTGTGAAATATCAATATCCGTTACCCTTGATTTCTGACCTGTTTTCCAGTGTGAAAAACGCTACTTGGTTTACCAAGCTTGACCTCAGGGGGGCATATAACCTTATTCGCATTAAGCACGGGGATGAATGGAAGACGGCATTTAATACCCCTGAGGGGCATTTTGAGTACCTTGTGATGCCCTTTGGTCTCACTAATGCTCCTTCTGTCTTCCAGTCCTTCATGAATGACATTTTCAGGGATTTTGTGGATAAATTTCTGATTGTTTATTTGGATGATATCTTGATTTTTTCCAATGACTGGGACTCTCATGTGAAACATGTTCGAACTGTATTCCAGATTTTGAGAGAGAATGCTCTGTATGTGAAGGGATCAAAGTGTCTTTTTGGCGTACAGAGGATCTCATTTTTGGGATTCATTTTGTCCCCCTCTGTTATTGAAATGGACCCGGTCAAGGTTCAGGCCATCTGTGATTGGGTCCAACCTACTTCATTAAAGGCTCTTCAAAGATTTTTGGGTTTTGCCAATTTTTATCTTAAATTTATTGGTAATTTCTCGGTTATTGTTAAACCATTAACTGATTTGACCAAAAAGGGTTCTGATGTGGTGAATTGGCCTCCTGAGGCAGTCTCTGCATTTCAGGAACTTAAGCAGAGATTCACTTCTGCTCCTGTTCTACGGCAGCCTGATGTTTCTCTGCCATTTCAGGTGGAGGTTGATGCCTCTGAAATTGGGGCAGGTGCCGTTTTGTCCCAAAGAGATCCAGAGACCTCTAAAAGTAACCCTTGTGCCTTTTTCTCTCGAAAATTTTCTCCTACTGAACGTAATTATGACGTGGGTAATCGGGAGTTATTGGCCATGAAGTGGGCTTTTGAAGAGTGGAGACATTGGCTGGAGGGAGCCAAACATCAGGTGGTGGTCCTTACGGACCATAAGAATCTGGTTTATCTGGAATCTGCCAAGCGACTTAATCCTAGACAGGCCAGGTGGGCCTTGTTTTTCACACGTTTTAATTTTGTGGTTTCCTTTCTTCCTGGCACTAAGAATGTTAAGGCGGATGCCCTCTCGAGGAGTTTCCTTGCGGACTCTCCTGAGTTATCTGATCCTTCTGTTATTTTGAAAGAAGGTGTAGTTCTTTCCGCCATCTCGCCCAATTTGAGACTGGCTCTGGAGGGGTGTCAGGAGGATAGGCCCGAGCGCTGCCCTGTTGGGAAATTGTTTGTCCCGGACCAGTGGAAAAAGAGTGTGATGTCTGAGATTCATTGTTCCGCGTTGGCCGGTCATCCCGGAATTTTTGGTACCAGAGACTTGGTTAGTTGGTCCTTTTGGTGGCCTACCTTGTCTCGTGATGTCAGGGAATTTGTGCAGTCGTGCGGGACTTGCTCTCGCTCCAAGCCTTGCTCTCGCTCTAGTGGTTTGTTGATGCCATTGCCTGTGCCCAAGAGACCATGGACCCATATCTCTATGGATTTCATTTCCGACCTCCCTGTTTCTCAGAGAATGACCGTCATCTGGGTGATTTGTGATATGTTTTCCAAGATGATACATCTTGTGCCATTACCTAAGTTGCCTTCCTCCTCTGAATTGGTGCCTTTGTTCCTTCAGCACGTGGTTCGTTTACACGGCATTCCTGAGAACATTGTGTCTGACAGAGGAGTCCAGTTTGTTTCCAGATTTTGGAGGACCTTTTGTTCTAAACTTGGTGTTCAATTGTCTTTCTCCTCGGCGTTTCATCCTCAGACCAATGGTCAAACTGAGAGAACAAACCAGACATTGGAGACTTATCTAAGATGCTTTGTGTCTGCTGATCAGGATGACTGGGTCTCTTTTTTGCCTTTGGCTGAGTTTGCTCTTAATAATAGGGCTAGCTCTGCCACTTTGATATCTCCATTTTTCTGTAATTCTGGGTTTCACCCTCGATTTTCTTCAGGACAGATGGAGGCTTCTGTCTGTCCAGGTGTTGACTCTGTTGTGGAGCGTATGCAACAGATTTGGGACCAGGTAGTGGAGAGGTTGTCCCTCTCTCAGGAGAGGGCCCAGCGGTTTGCTAACCGGCATAGGACTGATGGTCCTCGGTTTAAAGTGGGGGACTTGGTCTGGTTGTCCTCAAAAAATATTCCTATGAGAGTGGCATCTCCTAAATTTAAGCCTAGGTTCATTGGACCTTATAAGATCATGGAGATTCTTAATCCTGTTTCTTTTCGTTTGCTTCTTCCAGGGACATTTAAGATCCATAACGTGTTCCACAAGTCCTTGTTGAAGAGGTTTGTTGAGCCAGTGGTTCCTACTGCTTTGCCTCCTGACCCTGTTCTGGTTGAGGGCAATATGGAGTTTGTGGTTGAGAAAATATTGAATTCTCGTTTTTCTAGACGGAAACTCCAGTATTTGGTTAAGTGGAGAGGTTATGGTCAGGAAGACAATTCTTGGGTGTTTGCTTCGGACATCCATGCTAGGAGACTCATCCGTGCGTATCATAGAACTCATCCTGACCGACCTGGTTGCTCAAGTGAGGGTTCGGTGACCCCTCCTCAAGGGGGGGTACTGTTGTGAATGGACTTGAAATGAGTTCTGAGCAGAGGCTCCCTCTGGTGGTTACAAGCGGTACTGGACTGTCCAGTGAAGATTGTGAGGATTGGGAATCAGGTGTTACTGACTGGTCTTATATAAGGGAGTCGCCTTCCCATCAGGGTTGCCGGTGATCAATTGTTCTGGTCTCAATCCTTGATTCCTGTTTCCTTTGTAGCCTGCTGTGTCGTGTCTGCATCTCCTGCTAACAGATAAGACATTTTCTTCTTTTTGTTTTTGTGCTTGATTTTTGCATTTTGTCCTGCACCTCTGTGGGGGCCTTCAGGGTCCCCTCCGGGGGCTTTGCCCTCTCAGTTTAGTTCAGTCACTGATGTTTGTACATTTGCTTTTTCCAGTTTTTTCAGTGGCTGCTGTTTTGATTTTGTTACACCAGAGAACTAATTTAGGTGGTAGAGGTCGTGTGATCTCAGGTGTTTTTGAAATTAGTAGAGTTGGTGCTTTTCAGGGTTTTTTGGGATTGCAGTAAGTGCCCTTCCTATCCTTTTCTATTTAGGTAGTTTGGGCCCCAACGTTTGCTCATACTATTTTCTGTCTGTGTTAGTATTTCTTCTTGTCTAACCGCCATTACATGTTTGGGGGCTTTCTATGTTCTTTGGGGATCTGCTCCGGGGCAGATAGCTTTCCTCTTTCTATCTTTAGGTGTAGTTAGTTTCTCAGGCTGTGACGAGGCATCTAGGACCAACGTAGGAACGTTCCACGGCTGCCTCTAGTTGTGGTGGTTAGTCAGAGTACTGCAATCTCATAGATTCCAACTGCTCTGGTGTATTGCCTTTTTTACCTGCACTCCTCAGCTACCGAAACATAACACGTAAAGGTGCAAACATTTACAATGAGGGTGTATACTGAGAGCCTGCTATTAATACTCGCATAATCCAGCAGCTCATTGTGTGCGTTAGGCAATGAGAGTAGCTAAAGAACATAATGATGTGTTTTAAAGTGTTGGACTGTTACTAATGTTAGCCAGTGTAGTTAAATATTGCTAAGAACAAAATGTTATTGTGTGTATTTACAGCTGAGCTTTTAATAAAAGTCAATTCAATGCATGTCCAGGGTCATCAAAAGGTTCCATTGACACATACAGGAAGATAAACTGCAAGCAAAACCTTCCATTACCCATAAGGCTAGGTGCACATGGAGTCTTTTTGCAGATTTTTTTTTAAACTGAGCAGAACCTTCAAGTTTTTGAGGAGTTTCAACTTTATCAGAAGGATTTTGATAGAGTTTACACTCAGTTTCTGCTCTAAAACCTCCTAAAAAAAACCTATGTTTGCACATAGGAAACTCAGTCTTTTCAGAAGTTTTGAGATTACGAGGACAATTTTGAGACTTTCCGCTCAGTTTCCATTCATTTTCTGCTCCAAAAATGCCTCAAAATACTCTGTGTACATAGCCCAATGGAAGTTCCCAATAGAAGTAACCATGAATTTATTGCTAAGTTTCCAGTGGTGGGTTCATATGCATGGTCCTTCTCAATGTCATTTTCTTATGCCGTATAAAAGAAAATTTCCTAGGAAATGGAGATTTCCCAATATAATATACACAGCTCTGGCAAAAATTAAGAGACCACTGCACAGTTTCATAAAAATCAGCTTCTTTCCATGTCTGACATTTCATTCCAGTGTCAGTTGAATTCCAAACAGAGTACACCTCATTCTACTTAATGTGCTTCTGATTAGGTGATCACATGATCCAAATCTTATTTAACGAAGGAAAGTATAAAAAACACTGCTGTGGTGTTCACAATCCTCTTGCAATAGGACAAGCTGGATGGCAAAACAAGTGCTAGTAATATCCCAAAAGTAATAGGAATGAAAAAAATACTTTTAACCATGCCAAAGGAGTTGAAAAGAAAAGTCTTGAGTGAGGAAAAGAAGGGCTCAATTCTGGCTTTACTAGCAGAGGGATACAGTGAGCGTCATGTTGCTTCCATCTTTAAAATTTCTAAGACAGCAGTCCATTGCAACAAGGTCAAGCAGCAGACATTGGGGACAACAAAGCTACAGACCGGCAGAGGGGGAAAACGACTCTCCACTGACCGGGAAGACCATCATCTTATTCGAATGTCCCTCAGCAACTGCAGGATGACATCAAGTGACCTACGAAAGGAATGGCAAATGACAGCTGGGATGATGTGCACGGCAAGACCAGGTCGTAACAGGCTCCTAGAGGCAGGGCTCAAGTCATGTGAAGCTAGAAAAAAGCCTTTCATCAATGAGAAGCAAAGGAGAGCCAGGCTGAAGTTTTCCAAAGACCATAAGGATTGGACAATAGAGAACTGGAGTAAGGTAATCTTCCCTGTTGAGTCTAATTTTCAGCTTTGCCCAACTCCTGGTCGTCTAATGGTTAGATGGAGTGCTGGAGAGGGCACAAGCCACAGTGTCTTGTGAAATTTGGTGGAAGATCTGTGATTATCTGGGGATGCTTCGGCAAGGCTGAAATTGGGCAGGTTAATCTTTGCAAATGACGTATGAATCAAGCCGCATACAAGGTTACCCTGGAAAACAGTTGATTCCTTCTGCTCAAGCAATGTTCCCCAACTCTGAGGACTGTTTTTTCCAGCAGGACAATGTGCCATGCCACACAGCTAGGTCAATCAATGTGTGGATGAAGGACCACCACATCAAATCCCTGTCATAGCCAGCCGAATCTCCAGACCTGAACCCCAATGAAAACCTCTGGAATGTAATCAAGAGGAAGATGGATAATCACAAGCCAACAAACAAAGAAGAACTGCTTAAATTTTTGTACCAGGAGTGGCATAAGGTCACGTCACCCAAAAGCAGTGTGAAAGACTGGTGGAAAGCATGCCAAGATGCATGAAAGTTGTGATTAAAAATCATGGTTATTCCACAAAATATTGATTTCTGAACTATTCCTGAGTTAAAACAGTATTGTTGTTTCTAAATGATTATGAACTTGTTTTCTTAGCATTATTTGAGGTCTGCAAGCACTGCATTTTTTGGTTATTTTGACCATTTCTCATTTTCTGAAAATAAATGCAAAATTTATTGCTTGGAAATTCGGAGACATGTTGTCAGTGGTTTATAGCATAAAAGAGCAATTTACATTTTACTCAAAAATATACCTATAAAGAGAAAAATCAGACCAACTGAAAATTTTGCAGTGGTCTCTTAATTTTTGCCAGAGCTTTATTTAAATTTTTTTTCTTCATTTCTTTTATTATTGTACCCACTCTCCTCCTATGGATTGTACAGGTAAATACGCTACTCATGACATGTACCCCAGAACTGAGGTTGGGATAATGTGCTATCAAGACTGTAGTTTGTAGAGTTTCATAGCCAGTATGGTGGCAGGAATACTTACACTATGAACATCAGTGCTGACAACAGTGTCCCAGTTAATGCATATTTTTTTAATACTGGATATATTGTAAATATGGTAAAATACCACCTTTTATCACTTCAAAATGCTTATTTATTTTGTAAAAATTAAAACCTTTATCTCTTGTTTATTTTGACATACTGACATGTCCTATACATCATCACTGTCAGACACCATTGTTATGTTCCTGGCATCAAGACAGTCACCAGGAATTTCAGGGACCCATATTGGCAAAATATTAGGGCACCCTTGAGAGTCCGCCTCCACCCCGTGAACCTTTCACGGTCTCACCGCCCACTCTTGGAAAACTCCACTTCTGCACCACGCCCTCACCAGTCACACATTAACAGTTCCCATTGAACACCATATCACCTACATAGCCAATAGCTTTTGTTTTGACCAAAAGATTTTCTAAGCCACCACCACTACAATGTAGACTCTTCTGGAATGGCCCTACTCTAACCTACTAAAAATTTGTTAAAATGCACAATACTCTTTTTAGGTAATTTTTTATTTATTTATTTTTTAAGCAAATGTATCATGTACATTTTTTAAATTGATCAATAATACCACATACAAGGGACAAATACTGTTACACCATGACCAGACCACATATTGACTGAATAATACCACATACAAGGGAGAAATACTGCTAAACCGTTAATAAACAAAACATTACCACCACATTGTGGCCAAACAATAAGGAACAAATACTGTCACAGCATAATCAGACCACATATTACCCATCGCATAGTGACAAATAATACACACATACAGGGACAAAAACCACCACACCCTGACCAGACTTCATATTACCTCCACATAGTGAATGAATACTACAATACTGATCATTAATAAAAAAACACAATAGTAATGTTATTGTAAGTGCCATAAAGCACAGGAACTCTGTACATAATACACAGGAACTCTGTACATAGTATACAGGGTATAGTGTAAGTGTACAGATAAAGTGACTCATCAGTGACATTATACACAGGAGCTGTGTATATAATATATAGTGCATAGTGTAAGTGGACAAGTAACACAATTACTTACCTGTGAAGTCTCTAGTTGAAGATATTCATCTTCGCTTTGCTTCTTCATCCTGTGCAGACTGCCATCACTTCTTCCAGTCAGCACTCATCTCTACAGAAAATAATAGTTATCTAGAGCATATTCCCCAATTTTTCCCCAATTTCTACACTATGCCAGATAAAGAAAAAAATTGACAGTGTTGCCCTGCACAGCAGCAGGACCACTGAAAACAGTATACTCAAAAATAAAATATATCACAGCAGTAATAAAATCCCTTAATTTACCCCTAAAGTAATAATGTCCTACATCCAGCCACCTACCTGTAATGTCCTACATCGTTGCCCGAATGTGTCTTATTCCTGACCCCATGTGTCTCCATCCTGCTTCCATATGTCCTCCCATCATGGCCCTATGGGTCTCCATCCTGCCCCCACATGTTCTTCCATCCTGGCCCATATGTCTCCATCCTGCCCCCCTCATATGTCTTCATCCTGCCCCCCATATGTCCTCCCACTCTGGTCCCATATGTCTGCATCTTGCTCTACCATATGCCCCCATCCAGCCCCATATGTCCTCCAATTCTGGCCCCATATAGCTCCATCGTGCACCCCCATATGTCTCCATCCTGCCCCCCATATGTCTCCATCCTGCGACCATATGCCTGCATCCTGCCCCATATGTCTCCATCCTGCCATCCATATGTCTCAATCCTGCCCCCATGTGTTCATCCAGCCCCCTTATGTCTCCATCCTGACCCCATATATGTCATATCATCCTGCTCCCCATATGTCTTCATCCTTCCCCAATATGTCTCCATCCTGCCCCCATATGTCTCAGTCCTGACTCCATATATGTGTCTTTCTTGCCCCAATATGTCTCAATTCTGTTCCCATATGTCTCCATCCTGACACCATATTTGTCCTCTAATCTTGACTCCATATGTGTCCTGTCATCCTGCCCCCATATGTCTCCATCCTGCCCCACACATGTCTCCATCCTGACACCCATGTGTCTCCATCCTGATCCCCATATGTTTCCCCATATTGCGGATTTCCGTACAAAAGAAAAAGTTTTTTCTTATCTGGCTGAGGTCCAGTGACATCATTTTCCTCAACCATTTGATGTGTGGATGCCCTGGTGCATGACAGTGAAGTCATACATCAGTGATGTCATACGCCGACAATGTGTGCACCGACGTCAGCTGCCTGCCACTGATTGGCTGGCGGATCCCATTGCAGTGCAGGAAGTAGGTCCTACACAGCAATAGATTTCAACTGAACGAGGACGCATGTTCTGTTACTAAGCAAACGGTCTAATTCTACCCTAGGGACCCGGGAAGGAGAGGGGCCCAGACCTGGCCGATCACCATATGCCAGTAAGGGCAGTAATGCCCTGATAGCGGTCCTAACTAGCGGTGGTGCTAACGTAGGTATGGTCTGTACTTGATGTAATGCTAGACAGCTTGTGCTCCACTCAGCCAATGTGAAAGACAAAGCATTTCATCTAACAAGTTGTACAGCCGGTAAGCGGAGCAGTCTAAGGGCAGGTTTTATGGTCAATGAGTGATCCTTGCTTTAATACACCTCTGCAGTGAAGACCACACTTGCCAGGAGTAAAGGGGTGAAAGACAGAGATTTTATTAATTTATATATATATATATATATATATATATATAGTACATATTGTGGATCACCACTTATATATACAGTAAATGTATAATATATATACAAGTGGTGAATATATATTTTCACCCTTTTTGAGCTATGTAACCTTTTAATATGTGCATACAGGTAATAGACTGCTGAAAAAGTCCTATCTGTATGTCTCATATCAAATGTCTTATTGTTGAAAAATCAACTATTATCACTTTATATAAATGACCTCTTCCAGGCTCTGGGGAGGACGTGGCCTGCAACATAACCCTGCCTCCGTACTTCATTAGCATGTGAATCGCTTCCCGCAGCGTCATCTCGCGCCTGCGCAGTCCCAGTGTCGTCCTTCCTCTTAAGTGTTCCACCCTTCTGTGCACATTGACTTCATGTTCACATATGGCGAGTCACTGATACTTCCACTTCTAGTGTTTCTACGCACCGGTGTTTCTGTGCCCGTATTCATAAGTTAAATAGCTCAAAAATGGTGACAAATGCTCTTTAACAGGGCTAAGGAAGATTCGAGCACTGCAAAAGGCCATCAGGAATTATATATATATAGAAAGATGGTAAATTTTGATAAAGGGGTCATTCATATTTTGAGAAATGAATAATTGTTGGGCTAGGGGCACTGAATTTGTTGTACACCTTACTAGCATATATTATGGTACATGAATACTTCTAAACAAAAACACTAGCTTTAACTGCAGGTATTAAATATAATGATGAATAAGTATGTAGACAAGACATGCAGCCAACACCAGTATATAAATAATGCATCAGTACAGATAGCTTCAAGCACAGAATAAATTATAAGCAAACAAAATATATTCCCATTAAGCAAACAAAAAAGAAGAGATCGCTGATGTCTATATGTCCTTCCTATAGAACCACCGTGACTGTAAGATGACTATCTTTGAGAGGGAAAACTTCCTTGGAAAAAAAGGAGAACTGAGTGATGATTACCCTTCTCTTCAGGCCATGGGCTGGTGTAACAATGAAGTTGGCTCTTTCCGTGTCCAGTCTGGAGCGTAAGAGACTATCTATCTATCATCTATCTATCTATCTATCTATCTATCTATCTATCTATCTATCTATCTATCTTATCTATCTATCTACATCTATCTATCTGTCTATCTATCTGTCTAATCTATCTATATATCAGAGGCAGACTCAAAAATTTAAGTCTGGGGGCATGCAGCATCTGCCAATGAGTCTCTAACCTATTAACCTACCTGTCTTTCTTATAAGACAGCAGAGTTTAAATCCTGACCCTGTTTAAGACGTGGCAGGACATTGTGTTTTATGTTGGGATTGCATATGCACGTGTAATCCCAAATACACTATTGAGTTAACTAAATAGATACTGTAATCGAGCCAGGCTTACCACATACATACACTGTCATAACCTAGCTTACTACATAGATATGGACCAGAACCTAGCTTACTACATAGATATGGGACCAGAACCAGGCTTACTTCATGGATAGTGTAACAGAACCATGCTTAATTCATATAAACAGTAACAGAACCAAGCTTACTACATAGATACAGGAACAGAACCATGTTTTCTACATAGATATGACAAGGAACTGAAATATAAATTGTTTTTGAAGTTCTAGCAATAATTGTCTGAACCATCAAGGACATGTTTGGAATGCAAGAATAGGGTATAGGCAGGTTATAAATATTCCTACACACATATAGCCAAGCTTAGAAACATACATAGGCTTTCAGCAGGTTTTATCATCTATCTATCTATTTATCTATCTATCTATCTATCTATCTATCTATCTATCTATCTATCTATCTATCTATCTTCTGTCTGTCAGTCTGTTTTATATTTATTGCATTTCTCAGAAATGATTCATTTCTATTTATTATAAATTATGGTGATTGTATTTTATTTACAAAAAAATTGGAAAACCTTTGAAGATCTCAGTGGTTGCCTGTCAATCTACTAACTCACTACAGCTGCATGATACAGTCTATATTCTGCAGGTAGCTGCAGCGAAGTCATTGGAAACTTCACTTCATCGTGGATTCCTTTCTCTCCTGGTTGTGTAAGGTTCTAACAGGAACACAGGATGCAGTGACAGGACACAGGCAGAGCAAGGGTTAACAGGTTTAATTACAGGGTAATACTCCACGCAGGGAAGTAAAGGGTTAAACAATATGAATGACAAAGGATTTTGCAAGGTGAAGTACAACAAGTATGGTTAACGGCAGTTCAGTAGCAAGAGTATCAGGAAGTCCTAAAACTGCAGCTCCTGCTGCAAACTCAATTGCACCGACAGCGGCTGGCGCGATGTCCTCTTTAGTGGGGTCAGGTAAATGACAATATCCCGTCTTCTGGAGGCTAAACAACGGTGCGGGCCACAGTCCTGTACGAGCCCAGTGTGCCTCTGCTAGCATATGCTGGCACAATACGGTCAAAAGGGTCGAGGCAACTAACGGCTGGCAACGTCAGGGCGCAGGGGTCAGTCTCGTATGCGGTTCCTCGTGGGCAGATACAGTCACGTAGTGCACGTCACCTGTTTCTCACTGGTGGTCACTGAACACACACCGCAGGCCCCGCTCTCCCGGGTCCCCGCTGATCTGTTTGGCGCTGATGTTCCGGCTGGAGCACTCCTCTCTGTGACTGCTGCGACACCCGGCTCAGCTCTGCTCTGCGTGCATGGTTCTGTTCTGCACGGCACAGCTCTACTGGCACGGCTCTGCTCTGCTGGCACGGCTCTCTCTGTTGGCACGGCTCTGCTCTGTTGGCACGGCTCTGATCTGCTCTGCACTACTCTCTCTGCAGAACGATGTCTCTGGCCCTTTGTTCCACTGCAGCACAGCTTGTCGCAGCACCTGTACTCTGTGTCAGGATGTGGAGCGGAGCACACTGCTCACCTGACTGTGTGCTGCTCTGCCCTGGCGCCAAACTGACCTTCTTCACACGCTTTCTCTTTTTTATCCCACTGCTGCTGCGCGCGCTTTTCTGTGTCTCCCCACCCTCCTGGGACAGCAGGAAGCTTTGTCTCTCCCAGGCTTCCCCAAGGCAGCATGGGAAGGTCCGCCTCACTCAGGCTTCCCCCAGGAACAGAGGATGCAGCCTTTTTGGTTCCGGACCTGCATGCAGGTACCCGCAGTCCGGTCAACCTCCCTACAGTTGCAACACTTCATTAAAGTTCAGATGTTGCACATAAGCTCAAAAAAATACACATTGGTTTAAAAGGAGTTCTCCACTTCCATTGGAAAATCTTTAGTAATTACTTCCAGATTTTCCTGTGTACAGGGTATTCAACTGCTGGAACCCCTCTGCTCTTACCTGCAGACGAATGTGGCAGCAAGAAGAAATTAAGAATGAATCAGCTGGCTCCAAACTCTGAAGTCCCCCATGTACATTAGCTAGCAGAAGGCTGAATTATCTTTCAGTCCACAACTATCTGTCATGACTTCCCCCATACATGTGAACACTTGGCTCGGCAGAACATCCCTGTGTTCTCGAAGAAAAGGTTCAGCTTTTCAAATTCAACAGGCCAGATCCTTCTCTTCCCAATATCATTTGTCAAGGAACAGTCGTAAGGCTGTCATACACCTCAGATCTGGTGCTATCAGCAAATTTGCCTGCATTAATATGTTTGAGGGCCTAAAGAGTGTGAAAAGCTTTTTGTGGCCGGTCTATGATTTAGCCAATAGATATAGATCCCAAATTAAGGGACTCCCCTCTTCTTTTAAGCTTACGTGCACACAATGTCTTACACACAAGTCAACCCAATGAATTTTCCAAGATGGAGACTCCTCTGGAAATGCCGGTATTTTGTTTTTACTGAAGCTTCTTTTATTGGAGTTTTTTAACAGTGTTTTTTGTCATTTTTTCCTGCTGACTTGTTTTGATCCATCCCATTACCATGCATTGTAAAATATAAAGCATCTTCAGAGCAGAAAAGAAGACTGGAGAATGGTCAGCTCACTTCTTTTGTCCGCTTGGTGTCTTAGAAAATGTGAAGCGGTTTAACGACGCTCAAAGGCTTGACCATATGAACTGCAGGTCATGTCTGCATAGAAATTAAAGTGTTAATTTTTTTTGAGCATTTTCAGGTGAGTTTCAGAGCTGAACCACTTGTAAAATTGTATGTAAATACCTCAAGGGTAATGTGTACATGACATCTTTTTTAGGCAGATACTGCCTGGAACCCACTTAACAAAGCACCCGGACATCTACCTCTAAAAATGAACATATTCGTTTCATATTCATTAGGTACTGAGTAGCTATTGCAGCAGTTTTTGGTCTTTAGGTTTTATTGCACTTCACTATGGTGCAATTACATTACAAATTTCGATATACCCATTATTGATGAGTGAACATGCTCACATAAGATGTTATCCCAGCATGCTCGCGTGCTAACCGAGTGTCTTCAGCGTGCTCAATAAATATGTTCCCGCAGCTGCATGTCTCACGGCTGCTGTTGCGGCTGTCTAAGGATAAGTTCATACTAGGGTTTTTCAGTGTTTTTTTTTCTGATCTCTTGGCAGGAAAGAAGCTGTAGAAAAAAAGCAAGTTTTGCTGCCATTTTTTGTGCGTTTTTTGCTGTGTTTTTGGCATGCTAGATTTGTCTGTTGTACATGCTGATAAAATTTAATGCAAAAAAAAAGTCCTATTCTACAGAATCAGGTTTTGGCACAAAAAACTCAGCAAAACCTGATACCTGCATTTTTCACCACCCATTCATGTCAATGGGTGAAAACTGCTGAAAAAAACATAAAAGACGTAACATGCTCCATTGTGCAAAAAAACATGCAAAGCTCAAAATACTGATGACAAAAAAACAAGGTGTGTGCATGAGATTTCTGAAATCTAATAGACATAGCTGGTACTGTAAAACGCAGCTGAAAATTTGCATAAAAAAGCATTAAAAAAACGCTGAAAAAATGCCTAGTGTGAACTTACCCTATCAGGAGCGAGACATGCCGCCGCAGGGACTCAAACATGCATGGATAACACCATATCCGAGCACGTTCACTCATCACTAATACCCATGTATTGAAATATTATTGAGGCATTGTGTATATAGTAATCACTGGATTACATATATTCCATAAATTATATATTTTTCTTCTATATTAACAGCTGGGTGTGCTACCAGTATCCCGGTTATCGTGGCTTCCAGTACATCCTGGAATGTGACCGTCACTCAGGAGAGTACAAACACTGGAGGGAATGGGGATCCCATGCACAGACTTTCCAGATCCAATCCATCCGCAGAATCCAGCAGTAAACACCTGTTATGTGCGACCGACCACATGTTTTATCCTGAGGCTAGCAAAGTAAAGAGAATAAAGCTTTTTGTTTATCACTGGACCCGCTCGTGGCTTCTCATTGGGGACTTCTTGTATGGTGCCATAATCAAGTAACAATTCTGGGAACATTCAAAGTAAACAGCGCATCCGTCACGGGAGGTTTAATGAATGTGAGTGCATTGGAAGAACTTGGCTGATAGTAGTGTGCTAATTAGCACGGCAACAATGATACAAATGATTGTAATGCCACACGCGTCCCCCCTGGGAGGGTCTGGAAATGTCACTTGGCTACGGATAAAAATCACCAACCTGAGTTGAATCGAGCAGCTTGGCATCAAAGACGAGAATCTGCATCGCCTAAGTGTCTCAAGGGCATTTTAAGAAATATGACCTTACCGACATTTTAGATAATAATTTTTCAGATTAGACAATACACGTAACATTAGAATATAAGTTGAGCGTCAGCTGAGGCCAAATGTTCCTCAGTGGAAATGGAAATGGATAATTCCTATCAGACTGAATTTTCAAATTTTTATATTTTGATATTGTTAGTGTTATTTTAAGCCAAAAATAAAAAGTTCCATTGTCAGGAAACGTTACCTCAGCTACAATTCGCTGTTAATAAGCCTATCACTGGCATGTTGTGGTATAGATATGGGGGCTAAGGTCAATATTGAGCATATTGGTCCCTAGGTGACCAAGGGATTCTTTATCTGGAAAGCAGAGAAAACAATTAGCAGGTGACGGGGTTACATCCTGATAAGATAACCTGCGCCTATGTATGAGGCTAAGTGCACACGTTCAGGAATATTTGCGTTTTTTTCGCGTTTTTTCGCGGGAAAAAACGCGTCAAAAACGCATGTATTAAGCATCCTATCATTTAGGCTAAGTTCACACGTTGCGGAATTGCCGCGGGAAATTTCCGCGGCAATCCCGCACTTCTCCCGCAGGAAATACGCACGTTTTTTTATGCTGATTCCCGCCAGAATAATAGCGTTTTGCAAGCGTAATTAGCTTGCAGAATGCTAGCGTTTTCCTAGCGATCTGTAGCATCGCTTGGAAAACTGATTGACAGGTTGGTCACACGAGTCAAACATAGTGTTTGACAAGTGTGACCAACTTTTTACTATTGATGCCGCCTATGTCGCATCAATAGTAAAAAGATCTAATGTAAAAATAATAAAAAAAATAATAAATAATGATATTCTCACCTTCCGGCGGCCCCCGCAGCCTTCCCGCCTTCAGCGACGCTCCCGGCAACTTCCGGTCCCAGGAGTGCTTTGCAACAAATCACACCGATGACGTAGCATCTCGCGAGACCGCTATGCCATCTGGGTGATTCTCGCAAAGGACTCTTGGGACCGGAAGTTGCCGGGAGCGTCGCTGAAGGCGGGAAGGCTGCGGGGGCCGCAGGAAGGCTGCGGGGGCCGCCGGAAGGTGAGAATATCATTATTTTTTATTTTAATTATTGTTTTACCAGGGATATGGTACCCAGGGCCTGGAGGAGAGTCTCCTCTGCTCCAGACCCTGGGTACCATCCGCACATGAACCGCTTACATTGCGCATAGTGGGCATAGCCACATGCGGAAAGTAAGCGGTTCAATGCATTCCTATGGCGGCGGAATCACCGCGGTTACGCTAAATTAATGAACATGTTGCTATTTTTTCCGCAAAGCGTTTTTTTCGCGGAAAAAAACGCAACATGTGGCCAAAACATGCGGAATCAATTAACATGTATAGGATGCTTAATGCTTGCGTTTTTATCGCGTTTTTACCGCGGAAAACCGCGGAAAAACCGCGAAAAAAACGCAATTATTCCTGATCGTGTGCACTTAGCCTTAGAATGAATTCCGCAAATTTTGTGCACATGGTGCGTTTTTTTCCGCAAATAAAACGCATCGCGGAAAATCTAGCAGTTTGTCCATTAATTTTGCGGATTTCTAGCGTTTTTCCCTCTTTATTATTGACCTAGAAAGTTCAGGAAAAAATCGCGGTAAAAACGCGTCAAAACCGCGCAAAAAACGCACCAAAAACGCGCAAAATCCGCGCAAAAAAACGTGCGTTTTTGCCACGCAAAAAAGTCCGGTTTTGCTCAGGAATATTCTGCAAACATTCTGCAAACGTGTGCACTTAGCCTAAAGCTTCATTCTGGTTTCCATGAGCAGGGACAGCGATGGATGGAGTGACCGCAGGTCTCCTGACCTGAGCTTGACTGCCATATATACAGTGCCTTGCGAAAGTATTCGGCCCCCTGGAACTTTTCAAACTTTTCCCACATATCATGCTTCAAACATAAAGATACCGAATGTTAATTTTTGGTGAAGAATCAACAAAGTGGGACACAATTATGAAGTTGAACGAAATTTATTGTTTTTTTTTAATTTTTGTGGGCCTCTTGGCTGCATCTCTGATCAGTCTTCTCCTTGTTTGAGATGAAAGTTTACAGGGACGGCCGGGTCTTGGTAGATTTGCAGTGGTATGATACTCCTTCCATTTCAATATGATCGCTTGCACAGTGCTCCTTGGGATGTTTAGGATAAGTGCAGACGTTGCGGATTGTGCTGCGGAATTTTCCGCGCAGATTTTGGTAAATCCGCAGGTAAAATGACTTGGGTTTTACCTGCGGATTTACTGCTGATTTACTGCGTATTTGATGCAGATTTTCCGCGGTTTTTGTGCAGATTTCCCCTGCGTTTTCAGACCTGCGGATTTCTATTTAGAGCAGGTCTGACAACGCTGCGGAACTGCACAAAAGAAGTGACATGCTGCGGATTTAAATCCGCATCCAATTCCGCGTGGAAAAATCCGCAGCATGTGCACTGCGTTTTTTGTTTAACATTGACTCTAATGCTACTGTACATCACTTGCACTTCTGCTGCGGATCTGCAGCGGAAAATCCGCTGCGGATCCGCAGCAGAATCCGCAACGTGTGCACATAGCCTTAAAGTTTTGGAAATAATTTTGTATCCAAATTCGGCTTTAAACTTCTCCACAACAGTATCACGGACCTGCCTGTTGTGTTCCTTGTGCCGGGATCACAAATTTGACAAAAAACGTCCGTCGCTCGCATGTGAAATCCCAGCTCTGGCGCCGGCACTCGGGAGTGGAGTGAGCGGCTGCATGTATTTCTATGCAGCCGCTCGCTCCACTCCGAGTGCCGGCGCCAGAGCTGGGATTTCACATGCGAGCGATGAACGTTTTCGTCGCATGTGTGATCCCGGCCTTGGTCTTCATGATGCTCTCTGTGCTTCAAACAGAACCCTGAGTCTATCACAGAGCAGGTGCATTTATACAGGGACTTGATTACACACAGGTGGATTATGTTTATCATCATTAGTCATTTAGGACAACATTGGATCATTCAGAGATCCACAATGAACTTCTGGAGTGAGTTTGCTGCCATTAAAGTAAAGGGGCCGAATAATATTGCACGCCCCACTTTTCAGTTTTTGTATTTCCACAAAAATTTTAAATTTTAAATAAACAATAAATTTCGTTCAACTTCACAATTGTGTCACACATTGTTGATTCTTCACCAAAAATTAACATTTGGTATCTTTATGTTTGAAGCATATGTGGGAAAAGATTGAAAAATTCCAGGGGGCCGAATACTTTCTCAAGGCACTGTATATATATATACTTATGATGTTGTCAAGTTCGGAAAGTTCGGAGTCCACCTCAAAGAAGTGACATGCCGCTTCTGTTTTTGCTGCGAGGTTTTCAAAAACCTTTTTTGGGAAAAAAACCTCAATAAATTTGTATGAGCAGCAAAGTGGATTTTGAATTACAATAGATAAAAACAGTATATAATGGCAACCTTTCATGCATAAAACACGCTAATAACATCTTCACCCCCAGGCAATTTTCTGTTATTCATTTTAATTTTTCCTCTCCCCTTCTTCCAAGTGACTTAACGTTTTTATTTTTCAAGCCATATAGCTGTATGAGGGCTTGTATTTTGCATGACATGTTGTTCTTTTGAATGACACTGCTCATACTGCCACATAAGTGTACTGGAAAACAAAATTCCAATTTTGGTGAAATTGCAAAAAAAAAATGCAATTCCACAATTTTTTTTGTTTTTTTATTTACCATGTTCAATATATAGTAAAACCATATATGGTAAAACTGACCTGGTAATATGATTCTTCAGGTCAGTACGAGTACACAGACCAAACATGTATTTTTTTTCATAATTTAAGTACTGAAAAAAATTCAGAAATTTGTAAAAAAAAATAAAGACTTTTACCTTTGTTGCCATTTTCCATGGCCCGTGACGTTCTCATTTTTCGGGATCTGGGGCTGTGTGAGGGGTTATTTTTTGCACCTTGAGCTGACATTTTTGCTGACACCATTTTGGTGTAGATATTATGTTTTAATTGCCTTTTATTGCAATGTTGTGATGACCAAAAAAAAAAGGAATTCTGGAGTTTTGATTTTTTTTTTCCCTTACGCTGTTTAACAATCTGAATAATTTATTTTAGATTTTAATAGCGGCGATACAAAATATGTGTATTTTTTATTTGAACTTGTGTTTTTTTTTTTAAGTTTTTTTTTTTTTTTTACTTCTTACTGTATTTAATACTTCCCTTGCTCTGCTATGTATAGCAAAAATCACGATCTCCTATAAACACCATCTGGCATTCACAGGAGGATCATGATCACAGGCACTTGGGTCTTCAGCAGACCCTCAGCTGTCATGACAACCCATCGACACCCACAATCATGTGACTGGCATACCAATGGGAGGGATCAATGACGCGCTTCCTGTCTGCGCATCTAAAAAAGCCAGTGTCAGTGAGTGACAGGGGCATTTAACTGGTTAACAGCCACGATTGGATCTCAGATCCACCCTTGACTGTTAGAGGCACTTGATGATGCTGGGTGATGGTGAAATGACCTATTGCTAGCCAGCAAAAGCAGGGTGTTGGTCACACTTGGAGTTAGCCATCGCACTACCGTGCACCCTTGAGGGCCGGGTACATTTTTACCCGCCTTCCGGTCCTGGCAAGCAGAAGCTTTAGCAGAGTCCTTCTCAAGCGGCGAGCAGCACGGCGGCTGGTGACCGGACGCACAAACAGCAGATGGGGCAAGCACACCAGAGCCAAAAAACGAAAGTGCAACTGAATAAACTAAGAAGCTAACACCAGAAGATCTGGCGTCCCGGGGTCCCTGCTCACCATAATTGCTGGGAGCAGCGGTGTCCCGCCATGCAGCAATGCTAGTACTGCATCTCCTTGAGTGTGATATTCGAACTGAGCAAGCACCCCCGCATGCTCTTCCTCCTGGAGGTGACACCTTGCCCCTCATGGCAAGTGAAGGGTGATGGGTGACCTGCCGGACAGCCAGAGCCCTCCCAGGAGTGACAGTACCTCCCTCTTGAGGAGAGACCTCCGAACTATCAGCATCCAGTTTTCCAGGAAACTTGGCATGGAATAAGGCAATCAACTCATTGACATGAATGCGCCCTTTTGGGGACCCACGACCTCTATTCTGGTCCATGTCCCTTTTAATGAAGGAAATATTGCACAGAATTTTCACTTTTCTGGAATCAATAATCTGTGCAACCTCATTTTTCTCTTGACTATCCACCAGGGCAGGGTGGGGGGAATGAGGGACCATCAATCTCCGATTTTCTTTAAGAGGGACCAATTAAAGACATTGGGGACTCCAACGGCAGCAAGGAGCTTAACCCTAAAAGCAATCGGATTGGGAAAAGGTTAAATTAACCAAGGGCCTAGCTTAAAGCAGGGTAATTTGAGTTTAAGGGTTTTAGTGGACACCCACACCAGATCCCCAACCACCAACTGCTCCCCTTGTGACCAACTGCAGGCTTTTTGGTGGACACCTTCTGAAGCTGCAGGTGAATCCTCTCCCAAACCGCCCTCAGCCTATTAGTAGTCTCAGAAACCCCAGGAATGTCTTCCCACCCCTGAGGAAAGCAGGAGATCTGGGATGGAAACCAAAGTTACAAAAGAAAGGAGACGTATCCAATGACTCATGATGTCTATTATTAAGGGCAAACTCCACCAAAGATAAATAGACACTCCATTCTAGCTGATTATGAGAACAAAAGCACATAAGGTATGTTTCCAGTGACTGGTTAGTCCTTTCAGAAAGACCATTAGCCTGGTGGTGGTATGCAGAGGAAAATGACAGTTCTGTCCCAATCCTACCACAGAAAGCCTTCCAGTACCTAGAGATAAACTTTGAACCCCAATCAAATACTATATTAACTGGGACATCATGCAACCTGACCACGTTATCAATAAACACGTTTACCAACTTGTGAGAGGAAAGCAAACATGCCAGAGAGATGAGGTGGCTCTGGCAGGAGAAACAGTCAACAATAACCCAGATGGCAGTCATCTCATCGGAAGCATGTAGATCCACTATACCAAACTCCAGGAGAGAGCATCAAAGATGTTTTTAGACCCAGAAATGTAGGTAACAGAAAAGTGAAATCGTGAAAAAAACAAGGCCAATCTGGCCAGTCTGCAGATTTACAGATAAAAAATTAACCATGAGTCTATATTGAAGACAATACAAACATGATCCCTATGGGGCGACACATCCTTAGAGAAAATAAGAATATAATCAATAGAGATAATAACGAAACTGCCCAGAATATATCTAAAGATGTTGTTAACCAAAGCCTGAAATATTGCGGGGCATTACACAGACCAAATGGCATTACCAAATATTCATAATGCCCCTTTAAGCCCTTCACTCCCAAAGGTCAATTTTTACAATTCTGACCACTGTAAATTTATGTGGTTATAACTCTAGAACGCTTCAACGGATTCCAGTGATTCTGAGAATGTTTTTTCGTGACAGGTTGCACTACATGACAGTGGTAGAATTTCTTTGCTTAGACTTGTTTATTTGTAAAAAAAAAATTGAAAATTTTGAAAAATTCACAATTTTCCAACTTTGAATTTTCATGCACTTAAATCATAGAGATATATCACACAAAATAGTTAATAAGTAACATTTCTAACATGTCTACTTTACATCAGCACTATTTTGGACTAAACATTTTTTTTGTTAGGAAGTTATAAGGGTTAAAAGTTGACCAGCGATTTCTTATTTTTACAACAAAATTTATAAAACCATTTAATTTAGGGACCACATCAATTTTGAAGTCACTTTCAGGTGTCTATATGCTAGAAGATACTGAGGAAGTGACATCACGAAACGTGCGTTGGGGCGGTGTAGTATCTACATTGCAACTGAGCCACTACTGATGATCCCTTTAAAAACCTTCTCTCTGACATTATCCCTCATAGCTACCCTCTCAAGTTCAGACAGATTAAAGATTCTACCCTTGGGTGGTGAGGCAAACTGAGCTCTCCTTTTCAGAGAATACCTATTGAAACTCCTCCAAATATCAGTTTGAGTAGTGGAACACTCAATGCGAGGAATCTCGTGAAAACATTTGCATTCACATGCCTCCCCCCACCCAATGACATCCCCAGTAGCCCAGTCAATATAGGAATTATGCTTTCTGAGCCAAGGAAGATGCAGTACCATAGGAGCTGGAAGGGTTTGAAGGACCAAGAATGTTGTCTCTTCCTTGTGGAGGCACCCCACTCCATAAGATGCACCAAATCTGGCGCTTTACCTCACAGGGGACAAGGGCTTCAATATATTAGGCGTATGGTGAGTATTATTATTGTTTATTATTTTCTGTATTTTACAGGGGACAAGGGCTTCAATGGAATAGGCGTATGGTGAGCATAACTGAGTTTTTTATTTTTAAATAAATGTGTAAAACATGGTGTTGATTTTTATTTCAAATAAAGAATTTTATTCATGCAATTTGTTTATTTCCAAACGTACCATGTGGTTAGTAATGGGGATGTCTTATAGACGCCTCTCCATTACTAACCCCTGGGCATGATGTCACCTGACAATACAAAGGTGACATCAACTTCAACCCTATTACCCCACTTGCCACCACCACAGAGCAAGTGGGAAAAGAGAGGCTAAGCACCATATTTGGCTCATCTTATAGATGTGCCACTTCTGGAGCGGCTGAGGGCTCATGTTGGTAGCCTGGGGGACAATATCTCTGACTCCCTTCCAAGGCTATTAATATCAACCCACAGCTGTCTGTTTAGCCTTTGCTGGATTGAATTTATATGGAGACCCCACGTCATTTTTTTCTGGAGTCCCTTGTAAATTCACTAGGAAAGGCTAAACAAACAGCTGTGATATGTTATTAATAGCCTGGGAATCGTATGGGGTATTGTCCCTTGTCCCAGATTATTAACATCAGCTTCCAGCCTTGGGCTTTCTCTCTGAAAATTGCGCTGGAGCCCACGAAAATATTTTTATTTAATACTTTATTTTACACAGGAGGGACACAGCTGCTGCTGAATACATCTCCCATCATTGTTTCTTGGCTGCTCTGATCTCAGTGCGACCAGGAGACAATGATGAGAGCTGTCTTCAGCAGCTGGCCTGCGCCTGGGAACAGCGCAAACTGTACCATTTCTTCACAGGTGCTTCTACTGTCACACTGATGACAACTCTTATCATTGTCTCCTGTCCACGCTGATCTCAGGGAGACCAGGTGAAAATGATGAGACCTGCCTTCAGCAGCCAGCATCTAGAATCAGCGCAAACTATGCTGTTTTTCCCAGGCACCGGAATCACACGGACACAGACTGTTCTTGAATGGCACACATTCATGTAACATACTGTATGAACACACTGTCATCAAACATGACATGTGAAGGAGGCCTAATAGCGTTTTTAATTGTTTTTTGGGGAGGTTTTTGGAGGGGGTTCGCTTCAAAATTCTCCTCAAAAACTCATTGTAAATGTAAGTTTAGGACTTAGAGAAGGCTCCTGCACAACCACTGTTTTGATTGTAAATACCTTTATTAACACTGAGACATTAAACACAAACATACTGTACAGTGTATAATGTGTAGCCCTGGTGTTAGGCACACGCAGTACCCTGGAGGATGAGTGGAGAGGTAACAGTTAAGGGCTCTTCATAACATCACGTACACTTCGGACACACCCAGCAGGGGTGTGGAAGGGAGTGATTCATTCAGTCAGATTCCTGTCCTTGGACAGAGCAGACGTGTTCAGTCTGAGCCTGTTAGCAGTTCAGAAAGTGGAGGCTAGTACAGGTGAGCTAGTTCACCTCAGCCTAGTCAGAGCTGTGCCCCACTGGAAGACAGACTGAGATATCTATTAAGAGTTGAGCAAATCGAAGGGCAAAGTGGAAGAGAACAGAGAAGTGCCATAGGTCAAAGAATACCTGCACATTGTAACCGGTCACTGGGGACCGAAGGATCACTAAAGCTTCACGCTTAGTGGTAAGAAAACCAGAGACTTACCGGACCTTAGGTCGCGGCAAGCAGCCCCGAATAGTCAGTACGTAACTGGGGTCAGGGGAAGTGAGGACCTTGAGTCTCTGCAGGACAAGATAGGAATTCAGCTTTCTCACAGGAAGGCTCCGACCACAAAACTGACTGGGCAGTACAGCTATGGAATAGCTGGAGTTATAGAGGGAACTACGCTTCAGGCTGGTTGTACTCATTGTTGTGAAAGTAAAGGAGGCCCCTAACTTGTCCAGCTGCTATCTCGAAATACATTCTCCTTGGATCAGCCTCCCTGGGACCTGCCTGAACATCTTACAAGTAAAGGTATGGAAAGACGCTGACCGTGTGAGACTGAGTTATTATTGCATGCCTGCACAATCCCTACCTAACTACCGACCTGAGGGAAGAGTCCCACCTGTAGGGGACCCGACATCTAGCTGCCTCACCATCCCCTCAGAGATCTACAGCAGCGCTGGTACAAATTACCAGAGACTACAGGTGGCGTCACGAACTGTATATAAATCTATCCCCTGTAAATATTCCCCCCAACATACGCCAGACCGCCAGGGCCACAGACCGAGCCACCGCTACCTGTGACAACCCCATAGACTTCCATGGGCTCGGCTCTGAGTACCCCATTGCCCTGGTAACCCACAATTGTGGTGGCGGGTCGATACAAATTGGCGTCACGAACAGGATGCGAAACTCGCAAAATTGCGAGCCCTGTGTGCCTATGGAGTTGTTTTTGTGAAAAGGACTGTTTGCACTTTTGGCGCCAAAAATCGCCATCTTTGTCGCCATATTCGCGCCCTCAGGCGCTGGAGAAGAAGGTGGGCGTACCTTCGTGGGCGTGTCCCCCCCAGTGGCGCGAAGAAAATGCCTGCCCTCTCAAAGTGCTATTACAACATGCGATCCTGCCCTACAGCAAAGGAGGTCCGCCTCCTCTTCACCTTCCCTGCGAGGAGGAGGAGACGCAAACCTCGCCTCCACGGAAGAGACCGGACGTCTCAGGAAGAAGAAAGAATCTTCTGGAACATCATGGAAGCAGGACGTGTGCAGCCGAGCAGGGAAGCGGAGGAAGGCAGGCCCCGCTCCCCAGCCAAGCTGCCACCAGCACCGGAGTCATCCGTGGTCCTGCACCTGCAGCAAGCGTTGCTAGAAATTCAGGAGGAAAATGCACGCCTGAAAAAGATGGTCCAGCACCAACCTGGATTTGAAGAGATCGAGAGACGCCGGCGTACCCAGGAGCAGCGGAGGCTGTGGGACGTGGTGTTCTCTCCCCTCAACGACCCCCCACAATTCGAGTTACCGAAAATTCTGCTGCCCAAGGCAAAGGAGCAACCGGAGGCTGCCCCCGAAAGTACCAATCCTGATCCCACCGGTGAAGCGGTGGAGGCGAAGGAGGTTGAGGAGGTACCGCCAGTTCCGGAACTCCCGCCCGGCCAGGAGGCCGCAGCAGATGATCGAACCCCGGCAGGGACACCGGAGGGGTCCTGTCCGTCGTTACCAGACGTCGACTGGGACGAGATGGCGCGCCTGGATGACGTCGCCTACACCGCCCAGTGGGAATATGAGTGGCAGCGTCGTGAGGAGAAGCAGAAACGCCAGCAGGAGGAAGAGCGGGAAGCTCAGCGGAACCGGCAGCGGCAACATGCAGAGCTGATCGCGGACAAGGAGAGTGTCCGGAGAGAGAAAGGTACCTTGAGGGAACCGCGGCGGCAGGGGTGTGTGACTGAGTTCCAGCTCCGGAAGGGCTGGGGCTTCATCCGTGAACCGGGCCTATACCCAGGGGTCTTTGTCAGCAGGCGTGACGTAGAATCTCACCTACCGCAAGGCCATCCCGGGAGGGACTTAGTTAATGGAGACATTGTTACATAACACGGCACTGGGGAATGAAGGGATGGTATGCCCTTAACGTCACCATCGTCCGTGACCCGTCCCCGACGCAGGTAACGTCACCACTACCGCAGCGTCCCCGTCTCCAGCTCAAACAGCATCCGGCCGTGCCCCAGCATCGCCCCCTGCAGGTACTTCGCAAGTGGAAGCGACACCTGTATACCGTTATCCTTCTGCATCGCAACTAGCGACCCAGTTTCCATCGCAATCCATGACACGATCTATATCGTTAACTGTGACTCAGATTGAAACGCAATCGGTGTCTCGCAAGGAGAAAGTACCCGTTGCGCCCCTAGAGGTTCGCACGAGAACTGTGGCGACCCAGACCCTAATAGCAGCACACGACTTGTTAGTCCTGGGATCTAGGGCCCATTGCATTGTTCCAGCCCCCGGGGTGGAAAATGTATTTGAAAATAATTAAACAGTAAAAGAAAAACCGGTGAGATCCAGATAGGGGTCTACCATAAGTAAAGTTGTAAAAAGTTTAAGTATGTTTGCCAATTTTTGCACAAGTTAAATGAGTATATAATATATTTATATATTGCCAACAGTAGAATGCCCGGCTGGGTAAACAGATAAAAAGTTTTGCACTTTATTATTATTATAATGTGATATAATATGTGTCGTTTTGCTAACAATGGACTCAGAGGCTGAGGACTGTGCCAGCCCAGAACTTATTTGTATATAGTTGCGCTTCGGTGCTTTATCTTGGTTTTACATAAAACCATCACAACTACCTCTGAATACAAAAACCCGTGTGGTGTGGCACTGAGTGAGGTCTGCATTCGGATGTCCTGCAGCCCACCCAGGACCCACGTTGAAGGTTTGGTGCGGGTCCTTCACAAGAATACTGTGTATTTATTGAATGTTTTGATGCCTTAATACTTTTGTATTTTTCTATATATAATGTTTTGTTAGCAACGTTCAAGACATCCTTACCTCCCGGATGGGACGAATTAATGTTTAATGTTGATGTTTTCATGCATAAACAAAACTGTCTCTTTGTATTTTACAGCCCGGGAGTGCTGTCTTTTACCATGGGGGAATGTGTAGCCCTGGTGTTAGGCACACGCAGTACCCTGGAGGATGAGTGGAGAGGTAACAGTTAAGGGCTCTTCATAACATCACGTACACTTCGGACACACCCAGCAGGGGTGTGGAAGGGAGTGATTCATTCAGTCAGATTCCTGTCCTTGGACAGAGCAGACGTGTTCAGTCTGAGCCTGTTAGCAGTTCAGAAAGTGGAGGCTAGTACAGGTGAGCTAGTTCACCTCAGCCTAGTCAGAGCTGTGCCCCACTGGAAGACAGACTGAGATATCTATTAAGAGTTGAGCAAATCGAAGGGCAAAGTGGAAGAGAACAGAGAAGTGCCATAGGTCAAAGAATACCTGCACATTGTAACCGGTCACTGGGGACCGAAGGATCACTAAAGCTTCACGCTTAGTGGTAAGAAAACCAGAGACTTACCGGACCTTAGGTCGCGGCAAGCAGCCCCGAATAGTCAGTACGTAACTGGGGTCAGGGGAAGTGAGGACCTTGAGTCTCTGCAGGACAAGATAGGAATTCAGCTTTCTCACAGGAAGGCTCCGACCACAAAACTGACTGGGCAGTACAGCTATGGAATAGCTGGAGTTATAGAGGGAACTACGCTTCAGGCTGGTTGTACTCATTGTTGTGAAAGTAAAGGAGGCCCCTAACTTGTCCAGCTGCTATCTCGAAATACATTCTCCTTGGATCAGCCTCCCTGGGACCTGCCTGAACATCTTACAAGTAAAGGTATGGAAAGACGCTGACCGTGTGAGACTGAGTTATTATTGCATGCCTGCACAATCCCTACCTAACTACCGACCTGAGGGAAGAGTCCCACCTGTAGGGGACCCGACATCTAGCTGCTTCACCATCCCCTCAGAGATCTACATCAGCGCTGGTACAAATTACCAGAGACTACAGGTGGCGTCACGAACTGTATATAAATCTATCCCCTGTAAATATTCCCCCCAACATACGCCAGACCGCCAGGGCCACAGACCGAGCCACCGCTACCTGTGACAACCCCATAGACTTCCATGGGCTCGGCTCTGAGTACCCCATTGCCCTGGTAACCCACAATTGTGGTGGCGGGTCGATACAATAGCAATTCAGTGAAGGCCAAGTAGCAGCACAGAATAAATAACATTTACCATACATAGCATGAGTGTACACTGCACAGCACAGGTTACCCTACACAACTGCTGTATCTGTGCTTGGCCTGCACATACACTCGCTGTGCACACTGTCCATTCTTAAGGTACTGCCACACTAAGCTATCCCGCTAGCGATCTCGTTAGCGTCGCATACTAATGAGATCGCTAGCGGGATTGTTTCTATATCGCTAAATGCTGCCACATTTAGCGATATAGTTAACGACGCTATCGCCGTTAGCGATCTTCTTAACGACTTTAGCGGTACAAAAGTACCGCTAAATCGCTAAGAAAAGGTGCCACACTAGCGATATATACTTACCCAGCGGGAGCGCCGACGAGAAAATAGGGTCCGGAACGATTCCAGCGACGAGCGAGATCACAGCAGGGGCCTCGTCGCTGGAAGCTGCCGCACTGAACAATATCGCTAACGGGATCGCTAAATAGTGACGTTTTTTAGCGATCCCGTTAGCGATATTGTTTAGTGTGGCATACCCTTTACTCCTTCCTATAAGCTGTCACACACAAGACTTCTCTGCTGCCACCTGCTGTCAGTTTGGATTATTAGACCTGTAGTCAGGCCAGAGCTTGCAATCGCAATATGGATGCAGAAATATATAA
The DNA here is from genome assembly GCA_033576555.1 of Oophaga sylvatica. NCBI lineage: Eukaryota > Metazoa > Chordata > Amphibia > Anura > Dendrobatidae > Oophaga > Oophaga sylvatica. The sequence goes on along the minus strand of JARQOD010000001.1, from coordinate 748,823,755 downwards.
CTGATATAAACTATTCTAAGGCCACATTCACATGTTCAGTATTTGGTCAGTATTTTACTTCAGTATTTGTAAGACAAAACCAGGAGTGGAATAATCAGAGGAAAAGTATAATAGAAACACGTCACCACTTCTGCATTTTTCACCCACTCCTGGTTTTGGCTTACAAATACTAAGGTAAAATACTGACCAAACACTGAATGTTTGAACTGGCCGTAGAGCTAGAGTTTGTGGAGATCAATTTGTTGGACCACCAGGCAGGTCAGTAATCAGGAGTCCTGATAACCGCCTCCTACCTGCTGAAATCTGTGACTCTTCTTTTATATAACTGGCCTGGCACGACATGGGTTCCCATGTATTTTTGATAACCAGCCAGGCAAAACTGACAGCTGCGGGCTGCAACCCTGATCTGTCAGCTTCAGCAAGGCTGGTTATCAAGAAGAGAGGGGTCCCCACGCTGCATTAATTAATTATTTAAATAAATTATTTAACAAAAAGGCCCAACAACCAGCCAAGCTAAAGCAGACAGTTGGGGGCTGGCATTCTCAGGCTGGTAAAGGGCCATGGATTTTGGCACCCCCAGCCTAAAAATAGCAGCCAGCAGCCGCAACAGAAAAGGAGATTCTATTAGATGTGCCAAACCTGGCACTTAGCCCAGCTCTTCCCACTTACCCTGTGGCGGTGGCAAGTAGGGTTCATATTTGTGGGGTTGATTTCACCTTGTATTGTTCGTTAACATCAAGCCCACGGGTTAGTAATAGAGAGGCGTCTATAAGAGGAAGAGAAACAGCTGCTATGAACTCAGGCAAACTTACTGTTCTTGTTGACAATTAAAAAAGTAATTTAAAAAAAATGCGTGGGGGTTCCCTGTAATTTTCATAATCAACAGATGGAAAGTCAATGGCTGGCGGCAATATTCTGGGAAAGAGACAATATTCATAAAGGTTCCAAGGCTATTAATATCAGCTCACAGATGTATACTTAGCCTTTCCTGATTATTAAAATGGAGGAACATCCCTAAAAAATGAAGTAGGGTCCCTCTATAGTTAATAACCAGAAAAGGTTAGGCAGATAGCTGCACGCTGATATTAATAGACTATTACAGGGCCATGGATATTGGCCCCCTCACAGACTAAATACATCAGCTCTCTGCTGCCCCAGAAATGACTCGTCCATAAGATGCACCAGATCTGGCACTTAGCCTCACTCTTCCATCTTGCCCTGGTGTGGTGGCAAACGGAGTGATAATTGGGGGTTGTTATCACCTTTGTATTGTCAGGTGACATCAAGCCCAGAGGTTAGTAATGGAGAGGCATCTATAAGACACCCCCATTACTAACCCCATAGTCATATTGTATAAAAAAACACACTCAGAATAAAGTCCTTTAAGTAGAAGAATGACACAGACTCCTTTAATGAATCTAAATTAAACCATACTCACATCATGTCCCAATCCACAGAAGCCAATGTCTCCTGTAACAGAATTAAAATAATAAACAATATTTCCATCTGTCCACAGAGAATATAATAATCCATTTGTCCCACAACAGGTCTAACTCTGCTACTTCTAGATGGCAGGCTGCATTGTTGCATGATGCTACTATACAGCGGACCATCCAGCAGAGACACTGAGCAGCGGGTGCTAGCGCTGCCCAGTGTCTAGCAGTGAACTCCTATTGCCTGACTGATATCACTACAACTGTGAGAAGGTTCTCACACTCATGGTGCTGTCAGAAAGGCCCTGGGAGTTCACAGCTAATGAACTCAGTTTAACTCACTGATGTCAATGTGAGCGCCGTTACAACTATTCCTATGACGCTCGCGATGGCCTTGAACTCCTGCTAACTCTTTATCTTAGATTAAATCTCCAATTCTCATCTGGCTCACTAAAACCAGGAAGTGATCTCCTTCTTAACCGACTCTGCCTCCTCTCATTGTGGAGCTAATCCCAAACATCTAACCTGTGCAATTTACTTCCTATTTCCTATATCTAGTATGCCCACAACTGAATCTTTCCACTTTCTTACTTAATCCCTATGTCCTATGCTATACCTATGTCCTCTCTTAACCCGGTACTTTCCCTGTTATGAATTTGCTGGAGATGGTTTCTGAGCAGAGGCTCCCTCTGGTGGTTGCAGACAGTACTGAACCTTACAGCGAGGAATGGCAATCTGGGATCATGGACTGGACTGATATAAGGGAGGTTCCCTCCCATGATGGTCGCCAGTGATCAATTGTTTTTGTCTCAATTGTGGTTCCATAGAATCATAGAATCATAGAATCATAGAATGGTAGAGTTGGAAGGGACCTCCTGGGCCTTCTGGTCCAACCCCCTGCTCAAAGCAGGATTCTCTAAATCATCCCAGACAGATGTCTATCCAGCCTCTGTTTGAATACTTCCATTGAAGGAGAACTCACCACCTCTTGTGGCAGCCTGTTCCACTCATTGATCACCCTAACTGCCAAAAAGTTTTTTCTAATATCTAATCTGTGTCTCCTCCCATTCAGTTTCATCCCATTGCTTCTAGTCTTTCCTTGTGCAAATGAGAATAAAGATGATCCTTCTACAATGTGACAGCCCTTGAGATATTTGTAGACAGCTATTAAGTCTCCTCTCAGTCTTCTTTTTTGCAAGTTAAACATTCCCAAATCCTGCAACCGTTCCTCATAGGACATGGTTTGCAGACCGGTCACCATTCTGGTGGCTCTTCTCTGAACTTGCTCCAGTTTGTTGATGTCTTTTTTAAAATGTGGTGCCCAAAACTGGACACAGTATTCCAGATGAGGTCTGACCAAAGAGGAGTAGAGGGCAATAATGACCTCACGTGATCTAGACTGTATGCTTCTGTTGATACATCCTAGAATTGCATTTGCCTTTTTTGCTGCTGCATCACACTGTTGACTCATGTTAAGTCTGTGATCAATTAGTATACCCAAGTCTGGTTCATTTGGAAGTTTCTGGAGTCTTGCATGCATCTGCTGCTTTCAGATAAGATTTTTTCTGCTTTTCTTTTTGTGCTTGCTTTTTGCATAATTTTCTGCACTTTTGTGGAGGTCAGCCGGGTCCCCTCCTGGGGCCTGTGCTCCTCTCAGTTTATCTGTAGCCACTGTTATTTGTTCATTTGCTTTTTACTGTTTTTTCAGTGGCTGCGGCTTAGTTTTGTTACACCAGAGATCTGATTTTAGGTGGTAGAGATCGTGTGATCTCAGGTGTTTTTGCAATCAGAAGAGTTGGTATTTTTTAGGGTTTTTTGTTGGATTGCAGTCAGAATTCTTTCCTGTACTTATCTGTCTAGACAGATTGGGCCCCAGCATTTGCTCATTCTATTTTCTGTCTGTGTCCGTGCTACTTCTTGTCTAACCGCCATTACATGTTTGGGGGCTTCCTATTTTCTTTGGGGATCTGCTCCGGGGCAGATAGCTTTCATCTTTCTGCCTCTAGGTGTAGTTATCTCTCAGGCTGTGACGAGGCATCTAGGATCAACGTAGGAACGCGCCACGGCTACCTCTAGTTGTGTGGTTAGTTCAGGTTACTGCAATCCAATAGGTTCCAGCCTCTCTGGTGTATTGCCGTTTTTGCTTTTTCTCCTCAGCTACCAAAACACAACAGTATCACCGGCCCAAACTGAAAATTATATGGTACTCACAGAAGGGAAAAATAGTGTGGAAAGAAAAAAAAATTGTCAGAGTTGTCAGAGATTTTTTTTTTCTGTTTGTTGCATTTTTTCCCTCTTTTTCTCTGGGTGCTGAGGAAGATTTTTTTTTCTCTCAATGGAGTTTGCACAGTTGTCTGGCCGTGTGGATCAGCTTGCCACTGAGGTTCGGAGTATTGCTACCTATCTTGCTGGGTTGCCGGTTGTGGAACCTAGGATTCCCATGTCAGATTTGTTTTTGGGGGATCGGGCTAAATTTCTGAATTTCAAAAATAACTGTAAGTTGTTTTTTTTGTTTTTTTGCCTTAAAACCTAAGTCCTCGGGGAGCGCAGCACAGCAGGTTCAAATTGTCATCTCTCTCCTGCGCGGCGACCCTCAGGATTGGGCTTTTTCCCTGACACCTGGGGATCCTGTTTTGAATGATATTGATGTATTTTTTCTGGCTCTGGGGTTATTGTACGATGAACCTAATGTCACTGATCAAGCTGAAAAAACCTTGTTGGCATTAAATCAGGGTCTTGAAGACACTGAGTTGTACTGTCAGAAATTCCGAAAGTGGGCAGTCCTGACCAAATGGAATGATGATGCTTTGGCAGCCCTTTTTCAGAAGGGGTTGTCAGAGAATGTAAAGGATGTTATGGTGGGCTTCCCTGTCCCCTCTGGTCTCAATGATTCTATGTCATTGGCTATTCAAATTGACAGACGTTTGCGTGAGCTCAGAGGTATGCGTGAGATGGTGTTGCCTTGTGAGCCAGCTCCTGGGCCCATGCAGTGTGATGGAGTGACTTCTGGGGCTCAGCGTCATGAGTTTCGAAAGCGCAATGGGTTATGTTTCTACTGTGGTGACACCTCTCATGCTCTTTCCATCTGCCCTAAGCGGGGAAGATGTTTTGCACGCTCAGTTGTCTTGGGTAGTGTTCAGACTAAATTTCTGTTGACTGTTACCCTGATTTGCTCCCTGTCCACATTTTCTGCTCAGGCTTTTGTTGATTCAGGAGCAGCTATTAACCTGATGGATTTTGACTTTGCCAAACGTTGTGAGTTTCCCATGATACCCCTGCAGAAATCTATTCCCCTACTGGGCATTGATTCTACCCCTTTGGTGGAGAATAAACCCCAGTTTTCTACTCAGGTGATAATGAGGGTTGAACCAGATCATCAGAAGAGTTGCAAATTTCTGGTGCTGCATAATTTGCATGACATTATTGTACTAGGTTTCCCTTGGTTACAGTCTCATAATTCTGTTTTGGATTGGAAATCTGTGTCTGTGACCAGTTGGGGCTGCCAATGTGTTAATACTGACACTCCTGTTTTTTCTGCCTCTCCCAAGTCTCAGGATGTTTCTGACTTTTTGACTGATTTTTCGGATGTATTTAGTGAAAGTAAATCTGCATCCTTGCCCCCTCACAGGAGCTATGATTGCGCTATTGAATTAGTGCCTGGTGGTAAATTTCCTAAAGGTCGCCTTTTTAACTTGTCTGTATCTGAACACGAGGCTATGTGATCTTATATCAAGGAGTCATTGGAGAAGGGTCTTATCAGACCATCCTCTTCACCCTTGGGCGCCGGTTTTTTTCTTTGTGGCCAAAAAGGATGGTTCATTGAGGCCGTGTATTGATTATCGTCTCTTGAATAAGATCACTGTTAAGTATCAATATCCGTTACCCTTGATTTACTGACCTGTTTTCCAGAGTGAAAAGTGCCAGTTGGTTTACCAAGCTTGACCTCAGGGGGGCGTATAACCTTATTCGCATTAAGCACGGGGATGAATGGAAGACGGCGTTTAATACCCCAGAGGGGCATTTTGAGTACCTAGTGATGCACTTTGGGCTCACTAATGCTCCTTCCGTCTTCCAATCCTTCATGAATGATATTTTCAGGGATTTTGTGGATAAATTTCTGATTGTTTGTTTGGATATCTTGATTTTTTCCAATGACTGGGACTCTCATGTGAAACATGTTCGGACTGTGTTCCAGATTTTGAGAGAGAATGCACTGTATGTGAAGGGATCAAAGTGTCTTTTTGGCGTACAGAAGGTCTCATTTCTGGGATTAATTTTGTCTCCATCTGTTATTGAAATGGACCCGGTCAAGATTCAGACCATCTTTGATTGGGTCCAACCTACTTCATTAAAGGCTCTTCAGAGATTTTTGGGTTATGCCAATTTTTATCGTAAATTTATTGGTAATTTCTCCGGTATTGGTAAACCATTGACTGATTTGACCAAAAAGGGTTCTGATGTGGTGAATTGGCCTCCTGAGGCAGTTTCTGCGTTTCAGGAACTTAAGCAGAGATTCACTTCTGCTCCTGTTCTATGGCAGCCTGATGTTTCTCTACCGTTTCAGGTGGAGGTTGATGCCTCTGAAATTGGGGCAGGTGCCGCTTTGTCCCAAAGAGATCCAGAGACCTCTAAGAGTAACCCTTGTGCCTTTTTCTCTCGAAAATTTTCTCCAACTGAACGTAATTATGACGTGGGTAATCGGGAGTTATTGGCCATGAAGTGGGCCTTTGAAGAGTGGAGACATTGGCTGGAAGGAGCCAAATATCAGGTGGTGGTCCTCATGGACCATAAGAACCTGGCTTATCTCGAATCAGCCATGCGACTTAATCCTAGACAGGCCAGGTGGGCCTTGTTTTTCACACGATTTAATTTTGTGGTTTCTTTTCTTCCTGGCACTAAGAATGTTAAGGCGGATGCCCTCTTGAGGAGTTTTTTTGCGGACTCTCCTGAGTTATCTGATCCTGCTGTTATTTTGAAAGAGGGTGTAGTACTTTCCGCCATCTCGCCCAATTTGAGACTGGCTCTGGAAGGGTGTCAGGAGGATAAACCTGAGCGCTGCCCTGTTGGGAAATTGTTTGTCCCTGACCAGTGGAAGAAGAGTGTGATGTCTTTGTTCCGCTTTGACTGGTCATCCCGGGATTTTTGGTACCAGAGAGTTGGTGAGTCGGTCCTTTTGGTGGCCTACTTTGTCTCGTGACGTCAGGGAATTTGTGCAGTCCTGTGGGACTTGATCTCGTTCCAAGCCTTGCTCTCGCTCTAGTGGTTTGTTAATGCCATTACCTGTGCCCAAGAGGCCATGGACCCATATCTCTATGGATTTTATTTCCGACCTCCCTGTTTCTCAGAAAATGACCGTTATCTGGGTAATCTGTGATAGGTTTTCCAAAATGATACATCTTGTGCCATTACCTAAGTTACCTTCCTCCTCCAAATTGGTGCCTTTGTTCCTTCAGCACGTGGTTCGGTTACATGGCATTCCGGAGAACATTGTGTCTGACAGAGGAGTCCAGTTTGTTTCCAGATTTTGGAGGACATTTTATTCTAAATTTGGTGTTCAATTAGCTTTCTCCTCTGCATTTCATCCTCAGACCAATGGACAAACCAGAGAACAAACCAGACCTTGGAGACTTGTTTGAGATGTTTTGTGTCTGCTGATCAAGATGACTGGGTCCTCTTTTTTGCCTTTGGCTGAGTTTGCTCCTAATAATAAGGCTAGCTCTGCCACCTTGATGTCTCCATTTTTCTGCAATTCTGGGTTTCACCCTCGATTTTCTTCGGGACAGGCGGAGGCTTCTGTCTGTCCGGGTGTTGTGGAGCGTATGCAGCAGATTTGGGACCAGGTAGTGGAGAAGTTGTCTCTCTCTCAGGAGAAGGCCCAACGGTTTGCCAACCGGCATAGGACTGATGGTCCTCGGTTTAAAGTGGGGGACTTGGTTTGGTTGTCCTCAAGAAATATCCCTATGAGGGTTGCATCTCCAAAGTTTAAGCCTAGGTTCATTGGACCTTATAAGAACATGGAGATTCTTAATCCTGTTTCCTTCCGTTTTCTTCTTCCAGGGACATTTAAGATCCATAACGTGTTCCACAAGTCCTTATTGAAGAGGTTTGTCGAGCCAGTGGTTCCTATGGCTGCGCCTCCTGACCCTGTTTTGGTTGAGGGCAATCTGGAGTATGTGGTTGAGAAAATATTGGATTCTCGTTTTTCTAGACAGAAACTCCAGTATTTGGTTAAGTGGAGAGGTTATAGTCAGGAGGACAATTCTTGGGTGTTTGCTTCGGACATCCATGCTGGGAGACTGATCCGTGCCTATCACCGAGCTCATCCTGATCGGCCTGGTTGCACAAGTGAGGGTTCGGTGACCCCTCCTCAAGGGGGGGTACTGTTATGAATGTGCTGGAGATGGTTTCTGAGCAGAGGCTCCCTCTGGTGGTTGCAGACAGTACTGAACCTTACAGTGAGGAATGGCAATCTGGGATCACGGACTGGACTGATATAAGGGAGGTTCCCTCCCATGATGGTCACCGGTGATCAATTGTTCTTGTCTCAATTGTGGTTCCTGGTTCATTTGGAAGTTTCTGGAGTCTTGCATGCATCTGCTGCTTTCAGATAAGATTTTTTCTGCTTTTCTTTTTGTGCTTGCTTTTTGCATAATTTTCTGCACTTTTGTGGAGGTCAGCCGGGTCCCCTCCTGGGGCCTGTGCTCCTCTCAGTTTATCTGTAGCCACTGTTATTTGTTCATTTGCTTTTTCCTGTTTTTTCAGTGGCTGCGGCTTAGTTTTGTTACACCAGAGATCTGATTTAGGTGGTAGAGATCGTGTGATCTCAGGTGTTTTTGCAATCAGAAGAGTTTGTATTTTTTAGGGTTTTTTGTTGGATTTCAGTCAGAATTCTTTCCTGTACTTTTCTGTCTAGACAGATTGGGCCCCAGCGTTTGCTCATTCTATTTTCTGTCTGTGTCCGTGCTACTTCTTGTCTAACCGCCATTACATGTTTGGGGGCTTCCTATTTTCTTTGGGGATCTGCTCCGGGGCAGATAGCTTTCATCTTTCTGCCTCTAGGTGTAGTTATCTCTCAGGCTGTGATGAGGCGTCTAGGATCAACGTAGGAACGCTCCACGGCTACCTCTAGTTGTGTGGTTATATTAAAAAGATGGCTAGCACACAACCAAATGAGTGATGATACGGTGCAAGTGAAAAGGGATTAGATTATCCCACAATCTAAGGTCTATGGAAAATCACTGCACACGTTAAACTGCATATGTCATGCTTAAATTGAAATTTTTATTGCACACTTGATGTGAAAAAAAGAAAATAGCTATGGGACGACTGACTGACGTTTCGGCCAACGCAGTGGCCTTTATCAAATAGTCGCTGGAAGAGATAGAAAAATTTACAGTCAATGACAACGTAGAATATATACAATATATACAATAATTACAATATATACATGGTTGAAGAATATACATCCATAGGAATTTGGCAACATGTAAATCATTGAGTGATACTGTAGAACACGTAGAATTATCCCTCTAGGGTATACTAAACAAAAAGCATGGGGATATTCTATTCAAGACATTCGGTAGAAAGGTCACCATATATGATATACATGAAATAAGGTACATTACAAATGAGGGATGGACTCCTCCCATGGCACACAACATGCAGAAGAAAGAGATAAACATACCCTTTAGATATAGGTGTATCGGGGTAGCAAATATCAAGTGCTTATTTTCAAGTGCTTATTTTTCAATAAACGTAGACGGTTTGTCCTGCATGTGAAGATGGAAAGAATGTTAAAGATGTTAAAAGACATTATGGACTATCTGACGTATTGATGGTTTGGGCAAACACCCTTCTGTCTGCGGGCACAACTCAAAAGTATATGCTATTTGAGAAAAAGAAGATACCAGATAAATCCTTTGTCATATATCCTAAGTAGTCAGTGGTGCATGTAGCATGGTTCTGCTATGTGCTTGGGGCTAGGGAATAAGGAAAAGAAAGGTAAGGATATAGCTGTCACTGAAAGGTATATTAAAGGGGAACTCTTACTAGTCGCAGAGTGTGCTCCCATAAGTATAGGGGCTGTAAAAGGATGGCAATACAAATCAATGGTGGCAGGGAAGGGTTAAATGCCCAAATGGATGCTGGTTTAATATAGTACTCACAGGTATAATCTTATTAGTTGCAAGGAATGTTCCCATACATATAGGGGCTGTAAAAGGGAAAAAAAGCATGGCAATTTGAATCAATGGTGGAAAGCAAGGGTTAAATGCTCAAATGGATGTTGCTAAATGCAGTACTCACACGCATTGGTGATTCAGTGTGCTTGGTTCTAGGGTAAAGAAAGACCAAGCAGACATCAGGTACTGAGCATATAGGTCCAGTGATGAGCGCTGAGGCACAGAATGTTAGACTCACAAGCATCGGTGGTTCAGTGGGAGCTGCAGGGAATCCCCAGTCTGGTTTGCGGTGGTGTGTCTGGACACTGGCATCCGACGCTCTTTTGTGAGCGCCGGGCGGTCATGTGACCGGAAATCAGGTGAGGGGGTTGGTGCATGCGCATTGGGTCGGACTTATTCAATAGGAGCTGCAGCTAACATGTGATGTGGCTGCCATATAGACAGTGTGGATTCATTTAATCGCCTATATGTGGAGGATTGTAGGAACTGAGTCTATGAAACCCTGGGTGATAGATATATGTGATATATCAGCGGCACGATAATATTATTTTCTCCTGTTGTATAAAGAAAATATATAAGATACGATATATAGGTATAAATTCAGATAAAACAGCCAGTACATGATGGATATTTGAATAAAGGTCACATATTAAATGCAAATATCGGTATCTCTGTGGTAAAATATCAATATCAAAACGGTTCGCGGTCCATGTAATTTTCAACAATTATAAAGGTAGGAGTCCAAACACAAAAAGAAAAAGAAGGGGGGGGAAATATATATATGGGTGAAAAAAAGAGAATGAGAGAAATAGGGTCGGGGGAGAGAAGAGGTCTTACTGCCTGTGCAGGACAGTCTAGATAGTGGTGGTGAATATAATTCAATGGTTCTAGAAGAGGAAAGGATACATCAAGTTAGCCAGTCCATTTCACGATTAAGACCCCTAGGGTGTAAAGTATCCAGGGTGTATATCCAAAATGTTTCCCTTTGTTTGAGAAGGCGAACATGGCTACCACCCCGTCTAGGTCTTGGCACCTTCTCAATGATTTGGAATCGCAACTGGGATATATTGTGGTTGGCTTCTTTGAAGTGTGCCGGGAGTGGCAACCATGTCTTGCCGCATCTGATCGTAGACTTATGGTTGGATATACGATCCCTAATCGCCTGGGTCGTTTCGCCAACATATAATAATCCACACGGGCAGGGGCGTAACTAGGAATGGCAGGGCCCCACAGCAAACACAATGGGGCCCCCCCTCCTCCGGCCGCCATTTTAAAAAAAATATATATTTTTTAAAAAAAAATATATATTTTTTTAAAAATCACTAATCGCAAACGGCGAATGGATTGAATAATCCAGTCACCATTTGCAAATTTTTAGCCGCTTTTGGTCGCCATCTGCAGCACTGTAAAGAGGCCTGCTGTTTTCGGGGCCCCATTAGGGGCCTGCTGTTTCCTGGGACCCTAGGACCCTGATGGGGCCTGCTGTTTCCTGGGGCCTGCAGTTTCCTGGGCCCCCCCCCCGCACACATGCGATTTGCACACTTAGTCATGTACCCACGAGCTGCTCTCCCTAATGCTCTCAATGTTCAGTGAAAAACTGAGAGAAGTGTTATGTTTCGGTAGCTGAGGAGTGCAGGTAAAAAAGGCAATACACCAGAGCAGTTGGAATCTATGTGATTGCAGTACCCTGACTAACCACCACAACTAGAGGCAGCCGTGGAGCGTTCCTACGTTGGTCCTAGACGCCTCGTCACAGCCTGAGAAACTAACTACACCTAAAGATAGAAATAGGAAAGCTATCTGCCCCAGAGCAGAACCCCAAAGATAATAGAAAGCCCCCAAACATGTAATGGCGGTTAGACAAGAGGAAATACTGACACAGAAAGAAAATAGAATGAGCAAACGCTGGGGCCCAAACTATCTAAATAGAAAAGGACAGGAAGGGTACTTACTGCAATCCCAGAAAACCCTGAAAAACACCAACTCTACTAATTTCAAAATCACCTGAGATCACACGACCTCTACCACCTAAATTAGCTCTCTGGTGTAACAAAATCAAAACAGCAGCCACTGAAAAAACTGGAAAAAGCAAAAGAACAAAACTCAGTGGCTGAACTAAACTGAGAAGGCAGAAGCCCCCGGAGGGGACCCAGAAGGCCCCCAAAGAAGTGCAGGACAAAATGCAAAAATATAGCAACAACACAAAAGAAGAAAAATTCTTATCTGGTAGCAGGAGATGCAGACACGACACAGCAGGCTACAAGGGAAACTGGAATGAAGGATTCAGACCAGAACAATTGATCACCGGCAACCCTGATGGGAAAATGACTCCCTTATATAAGACCAGTCAGTAACACCTGATTCCCAGTCCTCACAATCTTCACTAGTACCGCTTGTAACCACCAGAGGGAGCCTCTGCTCAGAACTCATCTCAAACCCATTCACAACAGTACCCCCCCCTTGAGGAGGGGTCACCGAACCCTCATTTGAGCAACCAGGTCGGTCAGGATGAGTTCTATGATACGCACGGATAAGTCTCCTAGCATGGATGTCCGAAGCAAACACCCAAGAATTGTCTTCCTGACCATAACCTCTCCATTTAACCAAATACTGGAGTCTTCGTCTAGAAAAACGAGAATCCAATATTTTCTCAACCACATACTCCAGATTGCCCTCAACCAAAACAGGGTCAGGAGGCAAAGTAGCAGGAACCACTGGCTCAACAAACCTCTTCAACAAGGACTTGTGGAACACGTTATGGATCTTAAATGTCCCTGGAAGAAGCAAACGAAAAGAAACAGGATTAATAATCTCCATGATCTTATAAGGTCCAATGAACCTAGGCTTAAATTTAGGAGATGCTACTCTCATAGGAATATTCTTTGAGGACAACCAGACCAAGTCCCCCACTTTAAACCGAGGACCATCAGTCCTATGCCGGTTAGCAAACCGCTGGGCCTTCTCCTGAGAGAGGGACAACCTCTCCACTACCTGGTCCCAAATCTGTTGCATACGCTCAACAACAGAGTCAACACCTGGACAGACAGAAGCCTCCGTCTGTCCCGAAGAAAATCGAGGGTGAAAACCAGAATTACAGAAAAACGGAGACATCAAAGTGGCAGAGCTAGCCGTATTATTAAGAGCAAACTCAGCCAAAGGTAAAAAAGAGACCCAGTCATCCTGATCAGCAGACACAAAGCATCTTAGATAAGTCTCTAATGTCTGGTTTGTTCTCTCAGTTTGACCATTGGTCTGAGGATGAAATGCCGAGGAGAAAGACAATTGAACACCCAGTTTAGAACAAAAGGTCCTCCAAAATCTGGAAACAAACTGGACTCCTCTGTCAGACACAATGTTCTCAGGAATGCCGTGTAAACGAACCACGTGCTGAAGAAACAACGGCACCAATTCAGAGGAGGAAGGCAACTTAGGTAATGGCACAAGATGTATCATTTTGGAAAACCTATCACAAATTACCCAGATGGTGGTCATTCTCTGAGAAACAGGAAGATCGGAAATGAAATCCATAGAGATATGGGTCCATGGTCTCTTGGGCACAGGCAATGGCATCAACAAACCACTAGAGCGAGAGCAAGGCTTGGAGCGAGAGCAAGTCCCGCAGGACTGCACCAATTCCCTGACATCGCGAGACAAGGTAGGCCACCAAAAGGACCGACTAACCAAGTCTCTGGTACCAAAAATTCCGGGATGCCCAGCCAATGCGGAACAATGAATCTCAGACATCACACTCTTTTTCCATTGGTCCGGGACAAACAATTTTCCAACAGGGCAGCGCTCGGGCCTATCCTCCTGACACCCCTCCAGAGCAAGTCTCAAATTGGGCGAGATGGCGGAAAGAACTACACCCTCTTTCAAAATAACAGAAGGATCAGATAACTCAGGAGAGTCCGCAAGGAAACTCCTCGAGAGGGCATCCGCCTTAACATTCTTAGTGCCAGGAAGAAAGGAAACCACAAAATTAAAACGTGTGAAAAACAAGGCCCACCTGGCCTGTCTAGGATTGAGTCGCTTGGCAGATTCCAGATAGACCAGATTCTTATGGTCCGTAAGGACCACCACCTGATGTTTGGCTCCCTCCAGCCAATGTCTCCACTCTTCAAAAGCCCACTTCATGGCCAATAACTCCCAATTACCCACGTCATAATTACGTTCAGTAGGAGAAAATTTTCGAGAGAAAAAGGCACAAGGGTTACTTTTAGAGGTCTCTGGATCTTTTTGGGACAAAACGGCACCTGCCCCAATTTCAGAGGCATCAACCTCCACCTGAAATGGCAGAGAAACATCAGGCTGCCGTAGAACAGGAGCAGAAGTGAATCTCTGCTTAAGTTCCTGAAATGCAGAGACTGCCTCAGGAGGCCAATTCACCACATCAGAACCCTTTCTGGTCAAATCAGTTAATGGTTTAACAATAACCGAGAAATTACCAATAAATTTACGATAAAAATTGGCAAAACCCAAAAATCTCTGAAGAGCCTTTAATGAAGTAGGTTGGACCCAATCACAGATGGCCTGAACCTTGACCGGGTCCATTTCAATAACAGATGGGGACAAAATGAATCCCAGAAATGAGATCTTCTGTACGCCAAAAAGACACTTTGATCCCTTCACATACAGAGCATTATCCCTCAAAATCTGGAACACAGTCCGAACATGTTTCACATGAGAGTCCCAGTCATTAGAAAAAATCAAGATATCATCCAAATAAACAATCAGAAATTTGTCCACAAAATCCCTGAAAATGTCATTCATGAAGGACTGGAAGACGGAAGGGGCATTAGTGAGCCCAAAGGGCATCACTAGGTACTCAAAATGCCCTTCAGGGGTATTGAATGCCGTCTTCCATTCATCCCCGTGCTTAATGCGAATAAGGTTATACGCCCCCCTGAGGTCAAGCTTGGTAAACCAAGTAGCGTTTTTCACCCTGGAAAACAGGTCAGAAATCAAGGGTAACGGGTATTGATATTTCACAGTAATATTGTTCAAGAGACGATAATCAATACACGGCCTTAATGAACCATCTTTTTTGGCCACAAAGAAAAAACCGGCACCTAAGGGTGAAGAGGATGGTCTGATATGACCCTTCTCCAATGATTCCTTGATATAAGACTGCATAGCGTCATGTTCAGGTACAGACAAGTTAAAAAGGCGACCTTTAGGGAATTTACTACCCGGCACTAATTCAATAGCGCAGTCATAGCTCCTATGGGGAGGTAAGGATGCAGATTTACTTTCGCTAAACACATCAGAAAAATCAAACAAAAAGTCAGGAACATCCTGAGCTTGGGGGGAGGCAGAAAAAACAGGAGTGTTGGTATTAACACATTGGCAGCCCCAACTGGTTACAGACACAGATTTCCAATCCAAAACAGGATTATGAGACTGTAACCAAGGGAAACCCAGCACGATAATGTCATGCAGATTATATAGAACCAAAAATTTGCAGCACTCCTGGTGATCAGGTTCAACCCTCATTATCACCTGAGTAGAAAACTGGGGTTTATTCTCAGCCAAAGGGGTAGAATCGATCCCCAGTAGGGGAATAGACTTCTGTAGGGGTATCAAGGGAAACCCACAACGTTTAGCAAAATCATAATCCATCAGGTTAATAGCTGCTCCAGAATCAACGAAAGCCTGAGCAGAAAATGAGGACAGAGAGCATATCAGAGTGACAGTTAATAAAAACTTAGTCTGAACACTACCCAAGACAACTGAGCGTGCAAAACGTCTTCCCCGCTTAGGGCAGACTGAAATAGCATGAGAGGCATCACCACAGTAGAAACATAACCTATTGCGCTTTCGAAACTCATGACGCTGTGCCCCAGACACCAATCCATCACACTGCATGGGCTCAGAAGCTGGCTCACAAGGCAACACCACTCCACGCATACTTCTCCGCTCACGCAAACGTCTGTCAATTTGAATCGCTAATGACATAGAATCATTGAGACCAGAGGGGACAGGGAATCCCACCATAACATCCTTTACATTATCCGACAGACCCTTCCGGAAAAGGGCCGCCAAAGCGTCGTCATTCCATTTGGTCAGGACTGCCCACCTACGGAATCTCTGACAGTATAACTCAGCGTCATCAAGCCCCTGATTTAATGCCAACAAGGCTTTTTCAGCTTGATCAGTGACATTAGGCTCATCGTACAATAACCCCAAAGCCTGAAAAAACGCATCAACATCACTCAAAACAGGATCCCCAGGTATCAGGGAAAAAGCCCAATCCTGAGGATCGCCGCGCAGGAGAGAGATGATAATTTGAACCTGCTGCGCTGAGTTTCCTGAGGACTTAGATTTTAAGGCAAAAAACAATTTACAATTATTTTTGAAATTCTGAAACTTAGCTCGATCCCCTAAAAACAAATCTGGCATGGGGATCCTAGGTTCCACAACAGGCAACCCAGCAAGATAGATAGCAATACTCCGAACCTCAGTGGCAAGCTGATCCACACGGCCAGACAACTGTGCAAACTCCATTGGGAGAAAAGATCCTCCCCAGCACCCAGAGATACAGAGGGAAAAAAAAAAAAAAAAATGCAACAAACAGAAAAATATCTCTGACAACTCTGACAACCTTTTTTCTATCACAATATTTTTTCCCTTCTGTGAGTACCATACAATTTTCAATTTTTATGGCCGGTGATACTGTTATGTTTCGGTAGCTGAGGAGTGCAGGTAAAAAAGGCAATACACCAGAGCAGTTGGAATCTATGAGATTGCAGTACCCTGACTAACCACCACAACTAGAGGCAGCCGTGGAGCGTTCCTACGTTGGTCCTAGACGCCTCGTCACAGCCTGAGAAACTAACTACACCTAAAGATAGAAATAGGAAAGCTATCTGCCCCGGAGCAGAACCCCAAAGATAATAGAAAGCCCCCAAACATGTAATGGCGGTTAGACAAGAGGAAATACTGACACAGAAAGAAAATAGAATGAGCAAACGCTGGGGCCCAAACTATCTAAATAGAAAAGGACAGGAAGGGTACTTACTGCAATCCCAGAAAACCCTGAAAAACACCAACTCTACTAATTTCAAAATCACCTGAGATCACACGACCTCTACCACCTAAATTAGCTCTCTGGTGTAACAAAATCAAAACAGCAGCCACTGAAAAAACTGGAAAAAGCAAAAGAACAAAACTCAGTGGCTGAACTAAACTGAGAAGGCAGAAGCCCCCGGAGGGGACCCAGAAGGCCCCCAAAGAAGTGCAGGACAAAATGCAAAAATATAGCAACAACACAAAAGAAGAAAAATTCTTATCTGGTAGCAGGAGATGCAGACACGACACAGCAGGCTACAAGGGAAACTGGAATGAAGGATTCAGACCAGAACAATTGATCACCGGCAACCCTGATGGGAAAATGACTCCCTTATATAAGACCAGTCAGTAACACCTGATTCCCAGTCCTCACAATCTTCACTAGTACTGCTTGTAACCACCAGAGGGAGCCTCTGCTCAGAACTCATCTCAAACCCATTCACAACAGAGAAGCAGGAGGAGAAGCTCGTTGTCACAGGACCATAAGTATGAAAATGGCATGAGTGAAGTGTCCATGTGATGACTACTGGACCTGCAGAGCTGAATCCTGACATTGCAGCTTCTGAATTCTCACAACGAATGCACTGCACACTTTTAGGATTCTCCATTACCGGTGGCAAGAGTACACGGTCATGTCAGCATAAGCATGTGATTTATATACTTCTGGCCACATTCCGACTAGACGTGCCCGGCCTCGCTCCGTTCATTTTCATTGAGTGAGGCCACACGTCTAGTCAGCATGTGACCGCTTATATGTAAATCACCGGCACGAGAGAATCCTAACAGCGTGCAGAGCGCACTGTGAGAATTCTGAAATTGACTAATTCTCATGTTTTTATTTATGTTAGGAGCATTAAAGGGGCTGTCCAGGTTTGTGCTGAGTCTGCAGTCATTCTATGTGACACAGACCTGGAGAACCCCTTTAATGCTCCTAACAAATAAAGACATGAGAATTAGTCAATTTCACAAATAATATTTACATCCAGGTACCTTATAGATGACGCCGTCTCTGGAGTCGTTTTCCTTTTCTTCATCTTGTCCAGATCCCATGATGAGTTTTCTCATCCACAGTCGTCTCTGGAGATTTCCATCTTCTCCGCTCTTCTGAACCAACTCTCCACACGATGCCCTTAAAGACAGAAGAGTCATTATAATGCCCCTAAATAAAAATATCTGCAATATACTGTCACCTCACACTATTCCCCTCCCTCCTCACACTGTCTCCTCTCACATCCCCCCTGTTCAGCATACTGTCCTCATATATTTACCCCCTCACTCTCTATACTGTCTGCTCACACATACCCCTGACTCCCCATACTGTGTCTGCACACATCCCATCACCCTCACTCCCCATACTGTGTCTGCACACATCCCATGACCCTCACTCCCCATACTGTGTCCACATACATTCACCCGTTCGCTCCCCATACTGTCTGCAGCCATCCCCCATACTGTTTCCACATACATACTCTTCAGTACCCTCAAACCCCCCACACACATATTAAATGCCCCCATCGCAACTCCAAATCCCCACACACATAAAATAACCCCCTATCCCCACTCCAAATCCCCCCACACATACAATAACTCCCCATCTCCACTCCAAATCCCCCACACATAAAATAACCCCCCATCCCCACTCCAAATCCCCCCACACATACAATAACCCCCATCGCCACTCCAAATCCCCCACACATAAAATAACCCCCTATCCCCACTCGAAATCCCCCCACACATAAAATAACCCCCCATCCCCACTCCAAATCCCCCCACACATATAATAACCCCCATCGCCACTCCAAATCCCCCCACACATAAAATAACCCCCTATCCCCACTCCAAATCCCCCCACACATAAAATAACACCCCATCGCCACTCCAAATCCCCCACACATAAAATAACCCCCCATCCCCACTCCAAATCCCCCCACACATACAATGACCCCCATCGCCACTCCAAATCCCCCCACACATAAAATAACCCCCCATCCCCACTCCAAATCCCCCACACAATAAAATAACCCCCATCCCCACTCCAAATCCCCCCACACATACAATAACCCCCCATCGCCACTCCAAATCCCCCACACATAAAATAGCCCCCCATCGCCACTCCAAATCCCCCCACACATAAAATAACCCCCCATCCCCACTCCAAATCCCCCCACAGATAAAATAACCCCCATCCCCACTCCAAATCCCCACACATAAAATAACCCCCATCCCCACTCCAAATCCCCCCGTATAATGTATCCCCCATCCCCACTCCAAACCCCCCAACATAAAAGAACCCACATCCCCACTCCAAATCCCCCTCACACATAATGTATCCCCCCATCCCCACTCCAAACCCCCCACACACATAAAAGAACCCCCATCCCCACTCTAAACCCCCCCCATACACACACACTCACACATTATGTCCCCCGTTTATCTTCGGTGGTATCTTCAGCTCCATAGTGGAGCACACTCACCACAAATCTTCACCCTTCTGGACGCCGCCGACGAGTGACATCAGCAGCGTGATCACATGACATGGTCACGCTGCAGACGTCGCTCTGACCCGGTGGTCAGAGCTTCAATTGTACTGGCGTCTGTATAGACGCCAGTGCAATTGAGTCCTGGGAGCTGGCACGCAGCAGCTTCTCTGCGCCAGCTGTCAGCATGACAGCCAGCACAGGGAACCGCCGACTCTCAGGCCAAGGGCGGCGGAACGCAGCCGCAGGGGAGACAGCTGCAGCAGGGACGGGCCCCCTTCTAGCCCGGGCCCTGTGGCAGCTGCTTCCCCTGCTTCCACGATAGTTCCGCCCCTGTACACGGGCATTTTATGATGTAGATCACAAAGTTAGTTTCACACGTGAAAAAGCCTTTAATGGGGTAAGATTTGCCTGTACGTGGGTGGGAAACTTCACTACCCTTGATGATGTTTGAGCAGCTCAGGCAGTGTAAACAAGGGAAAGTGCCAGTGCGTTGAGTACCAGTTAAAGTACGTACAGTAGACGTGTGATCTGTTGCCATGTCAGCTCTGACGAGGTGTTTTTTTATATTTTGTGGCCTTCTTAAGCACATTAGGGGTGGATGATTAAAGGTGGTTATATTAGGGTAAGCCTTAGACAACAGGGGCCAATGCTTATGGATTAGGTTGTGAATCTTCTGTATAGAGGGGTGGTGGTTATGTACAAATGGGAGACGGGCCGGTTTCGGTTGGACTACATTGGTGCCGTTATCAGGGAGTGTAGTGGCTCTTGTTAACTCAGAGGCGAGAAGTGACGATGGATAGTGTCTAGATAAGAATTTATCTGACATTTCTTGGAGCCTTATAACTTTTGTATTGGAGTCTGAGACAATTCTAGAGACCCTCTTAAACTGTGAACGGGGCAAACTCTGTTTAATTGGTTTGGGGTGACAGCTGTCATATCGAAGAAGGTTATTGCAGTCCGTCGGTTTTGTGTAAAGGTCAGTGGAAAGTTTCCCTTGTTCATTTTTGTGGATCCTGGTATCCAGGAAATGTATCGTCTCTGTATGATGGGAGAGAGAAAATTTTAATTCATTGCAGACGTTGTTGATCGTGTCAAAAAAGGTAAGGAGGCTATTTTGATCACCACTCCAGATACAAAAGATATCGTCTATGTAACGGTACCAAGTGAGTGCGTGCTCTTGGAATAAGGGGTTACTGTA
Organism: Oophaga sylvatica; assembly: GCA_033576555.1. Taxonomy (NCBI): domain Eukaryota; kingdom Metazoa; phylum Chordata; class Amphibia; order Anura; family Dendrobatidae; genus Oophaga; species Oophaga sylvatica. The sequence goes on along the minus strand of JARQOD010000001.1, from coordinate 748,803,396 downwards.
GATATAGTCCTGTTCAAACATGTCCATGTATAGGTTAGCATAAGCCGGCGCGACATTAGAACCCATCGCGGTCCCACACAATTGTATATAGAAGTCGTTTTCGAACCTGAAGAAATTGTCCCTCAGAACTAGATTCAAGAGGTCAATGCATAGTTCTTGTGTGTTGTGTTCAATGTTAGCGTTCGCGAGAGTTATGGCTACGGCTTGTAATCCCAGGTCATGGGAGATGGAGATGTACAGGCTGTTTACATCAAGAGTACATAGTATGCTGGAGGGTTCTATGGAATTTAAAGTGTGAATCTTGTTCAAAAAATCTCCTGTGTCTAAGATGAAAGATCTAGTCAAATGGGTGTATGGTGTTAATAGTTTTTCAAGAAAGGTAGACAGTGGGTTGAGAATGGAGTCGGTCGAGGCCACAATGGGGCATCCGGGTGGATTATGTAGATTTTTGTGGATTTTGGGGAGTATGTAGAAAACGGGAGTGATAGGGTATTGATTAGTAAGGAATGTCCTAGTCTTAGAATCTATGGTGTTCAATTCAAAATGTTTTGTCAGAATGCGATCAATTTTCTTGCGGATGTCAAATGTAGGGTCAGAATTGAGTTGTCTGTAGGTTTGGTTGTCTGAGAGTTGTCTCCGAATTTCGGCGATGTACTGGCTCTTATTCATAATAACTATTGCACCCCCCTTATCTGCTGGTTTTATAATAATGTTAGGGTTATCTTTCAGAGATTTTATGGCTTGTTTATCTGTGGGTGTCAAGTTGTGGCGAATCGGGAGTAGGCCTAGTCTCTGTTCATGAATTGTATTTTTTATCTCTCTGTCAAAGAGGTCAATGAAAGTCTCGACAGCGTGGTATGATTTTGGAGGCATGAAATTACTAGGATTTCTCAGACCCATTGTCTGAATACTGAGAAGTGAGCCAGTGGTAGAGTCAGAGATTGTGCCCAAGGTGTTAGGTGGGCGTGCAGGAGTGTTCTCAAAGTGGACTTTGAGTCTGAGGTTGCGGTAGAAGAGTTGTAAATCCTTCTCTAGTTGGAAGGCATTCCAACTAGGTGTGGGACAGAAGGAGAGGCCCAGATTTAAGACTTGCAGTTCTGTGGGGGAAAGAGAATAGTCAGAGATATTGACAACTAGGTTTGGACCCCTACCTGTGAGCGCAGGATCATCTGGCGTTGTTGATCTCCTCCTCCTTGACCTCCTGGTTGGCGTGCGCTTTGGCCTAAAAAAGCCGCTCGTGAGCTGGAAGCTCCACCAGTGTCGCTCCCAGATCCTGGGGACGAGCCCCCCGCAGGAGAGGATCCCCCTGAGGCTGCATAGCCTCTCTGTCGACGTGATCTGTACGGGAATCGTCTGGGGGCCGGGTCCTCCCATCTGTAGACTCGGTTGTTCAAATAGTCTTCTGTATCGCGTTGGAACTTACTGCGTTTTCTCTCCTCTAAGTTCTTTTGATGGGTCTGTAGAATAGAATCAATTTTACTTTTCAAATTGTTAAATTCAGTACTATTGAGAGTCGCTGCCAGTTGAGTTTCTATGCTAGAAATTTTGGTTTCGGTTTCCTTAATGGCTTCTTGGAGATGCTCAATAGTAAGTAATATAATGTCAAAAGAACATTTGTTCAGAATTTTTTGAAAAGTGGCACAGTATTGTGGGTTGTCAGAGAAAAGGGTTGGTCGTAGGTTGCTTCTCAGTCCACGAGGTATCTTCCCTTGTTTGTGGTACTCGCCCAAGGTGGCACAATGCAGGTCGTAGGCTATGAGTCTCTTCTTCTCCTTCTCCCAGTCTTTTGTTTTGATATCCTTACTCGGGATGTGTAAAAATTCGGTTCCTGATCTAATTTTAGAGAGGATCGTAGATCCCACAGTATCGTCGTACATGAAAGTTTCTGATGACATGGATGCAAGAGTTGGTGCTGATAACCAAGAAAAATAGCATATATTAAAAAGATGGCTAGCACACAACCAAATGAGTGATGATACGGTGCAAGTGAAAAGGGATTAGATTATCCCACAATCTAAGGTCTATGGAAAATCACTGCACACGTTAAACTGCATATGTCATGCTTAAATTGAAATTTTTATTGCACACTTGATGTGAAAAAAAGAAAATAGCTATGGGACGACTGACTGACGTTTCGGCCAACGCAGTGGCCTTTATCAAATAGTCGCTGGAAGAGATAGAAAAATTTACAGTCAATGACAACGTAGAATATATACAATATATACAATAATTACAATATATACATGGTTGAAGAATATACATCCATAGGAATTTGGCAACATGTAAATCATTGAGTGATACTGTAGAACACGTAGAATTATCCCTCTAGGGTATCCTAAACAAAAAGCATGGGGATATTCTATTCAAGACATTCGGTAGAAAGGTCACCATATATGATATACATGAAATAAGGTACATTACAAATGAGGGATGGACTCCTCCCATGGCACACAACATGCAGAAGAAAGAGATAAACATACCCTTTAGATATAGGTGTATCGGGGTAGCAAATATCAAGTGCTTATTTTCAAGTGCTTAATTTTCAATAAACGTAGACGGTATGTCTTGCATGTGAAGATGGAAAGAATGTTAAAGATGTTAAAAGACATTATGGACTATCTGACGTATTGATGGTTTGGGCAAACACCCTTCTGTCTGCGGGCACAACTCAAAAGTATATGCTATTTGAGAAAAAGAAGATACCAGATAAATCCTTTGTCATATATCCTAAGTAGTCAGTGGTGCATGTAGCATGGTTCTGCTATGTGCTTGGGGCTAGGGAATAAGGAAAAGAAAGGTAAGGATATAGCTGTCACTGAAAGGTATATTAAAGGGGAACTCTTACTAGTCGCAGAGTGTGCTCCCATAAGTATAGGGGCTGTAAAAGGATGGCAATACAAATCGATGGTGGCAGGGAAGGGTTAAATGCCCAAATGGATGCTGGTTTAATATAGTACTCACAGGTATAATCTTATTAGTTGCAAGGAATGTTCCCATACATATAGGGGCTGTAAAAGGGAAAAAAAGCATGGCAATTTGAATCAATAATAATAATAATAATAATCTTTATTTATATAGCGCCATCATATTCCGCAGCGCTTTACAGTTTAACAGTTTCAAAACACAAGTCATAAGTAACAACGTTAACAATACAGTAATTAAAGCAAAATAAGACGGCCCTGCTCGTGAGAGCTTACAATCTACAATGAGGTGGGGGAGATACAAAATACAGGTGTGTATATACAATGGTGCATTTACAATGATGGTCCAGCCATCTTAAGGGAGTGAGGGATGGATGGAGCTAGTGAATGGGCTACACACACACACACACTTACACATAGAATGACTTTGATTAGTGAATGTGATAGGCCGCTCTGAACAGATGTGTTTTGAGGGAGCGCCTGAAACCATGCAAATTGTGGATAGTCCTAATTTCTTGGGGTAGAGCATTCCAGAGGATTGGCGCAGCGCGGGAGAAGTCTTGGAGTCGGGAGTGGGAGGTACGGATTAGTGCAGAGGTTAGTCGAAAGTCGTTTGCAGAGCGCAGCAGTCGGTTAGGCCGATAGATAGAAATGAGGGAGGAGATGTAGGGGGGTGCTGCAGTGTGGAGAGCTTTGTGGGTGAGAACAAGTACTTTGAATTGGATCCTATAATGAATGGGCAGCCAGTGTAAGGACTGGCGAAGAGCGGACGCGTCCGAGTACCGATTAGCCAGATGGATAACCCTGGCTGCTGCATTAAGGATGGACTGGAGAGGGGATAGTCGAGTAATGGGGAGGCCAAGTAATAGAGCGTTACAGTAGTCCAGGCGGGAGTGGATCAATGCTACAGTGAGGGTTTTTGTTGTTTCCATGGTGAGAAAAGGGCGGATTCTAGAGATGTTCTTTAGGTGTAGGCGGCAAGAGCGGGCAAGAGATTGTATATGGGAGGTGAAGGAGAGATTGGTATCAAACATAACACCCAGACAGCGAGCCTGCTGCCGGGGTGTTATTATGGTGCTGCCCACTGAGAGGGAAATGTCAGATTTAGGGAGGTTAGTAGACGGCGGGAGCAGAAGGAGTTCAGTTTTGGAGAGGTTGAGTTTCAGATAGAGAGCAGACATGATGTTGGAGACTGCGGACAGACAGTCGGTGGCGTTCTGTAGTACAGCGGGGGTAAGGTCGGGGGATGACGTGTATAATTGTGTGTCATCAGCATAAAGATGGTACTGAAAGCCAAATCTGCTGATGGTCTGTCCAATTGGGGCGGTGTAGAGAGAGAAGAGAAGGGGGCCAAGGACTGAGCCCTGGGGTACACCGACAGTGAGAGGGAGAGGAGATGAAGTGGAGCCAGAGAACGAAACACTGAAGGAGCGGTCAGAAAGATAGGAGGAGAACCAGGAGAGAACAGTGTCCTTAATACCTAGAGAGTGGAGCCTGGACAGTAGGAGACGGTGGTCAACCGTGTCGAAAGCTGCAGAAAGGTCGAGTAGAATGAGCAGAGAGTGGTCGCCGTTACGTTTTGCTGTCAGAAGGTCATTGGTCACTTTGATGAGTGCAGTTTCAGTCGAATGTAGGGGTCGGAAGCCGGACTGTGAAGGGTCTAGGAGGGAGTGAGTGGAGAGGTAACGGGTGAGGCGGGAGTAGACTAGGCGCTCCAAAAGTTTGGAGATGAAGGGGAGATTGGAGACCGGTCTGTAGTTGTTTGTGCAGGAAGGGTCAAGAGCGGGTTTCTTTAGTAGTGGAGTAATGATGGAGTGTTTGAAGGAGGATGGGAAAATGCCAGAGGAGAGTGAGAGATTGAAGATTGTAGTTAGGTGAGTTGTGACAACAGGAGAAAGAGACTGGAGAAGATGTGAGGGGATGGGGTCGGTAGTGCATGTAGTCGGACGAGAGGAAGAGAGGAGTCTGGAGACTTCTTCTTCTGTGATGGGATCAAATGTGGAAATTGAGCCAGGGGAAATGCAGGGTGGGATGGGAGTCACAGCACTTGGTGGTTGAGAGCAGATTTCCTGACGGATAGTATCTATTTTTTCTATAAAGTGGGAGGCCAGGTCATCAGCACAAATGTCTGTGATAGGGGCTTGTGCTTTTGGCCTGAGGAGGGAGTGAAAAGTGTCAAAAAGTTTCTTGGGGTTGTTGGCTAGTGAGGAGATCAGTGTGGTGAAGTAGGTCTGTTTGGCGAGGTGAAGGGCAGCATTATAAGTTCTTAACATGAATTTAAAGTGGATGAAGTCTTCTGGTGTGCGGGTTTTTCTCCATAGGCGTTCAGCACTCCTAGAGCATCGCTGGAGAAGGTGAGTTTGCGATGTGAGCCAGGGCTGTTTTACTGTGTGTTTGGAAGTTCTGAGGGTGAGCGGTGCTACTTGGTCAAGGGTGCTTCTAAGAGTGTCATTGTAGTGCTGAACAGCCAGATTAGGACAATAAAAAGAGGAGATTGGGGACAGCGAAGAGTGTAGGGAGTCTGAAAGTGTCTGAGGGTTAATGGCTTGCAGATTTCTGAATGTGCGGTAGGTAGGAGTTCGCTGAGGTGGTGGAGGATTTGTGAGCGTGAAGGAGAGAATGTTGTGGTCAGAGAGTGGAAGCGGTGAGTTATTTAGGTGGGAAATTGAACAGAGGCGGACAAAGACCAGGTCAAGGGTGTTGCCATCCTTGTGTGTCTCAGAGGTTGAAAGCTGTGAGAGGCCTAGAGAAGTGGTTAATGATAGAAGCTGAGATGCAGATGTGGAAGTAGGACTGTTAATGGGGATGTTGAAGTCTCCAAGGATAAGGGTTGGTAGTTCTGAGGACATGAAGTGCGGCAGCCAGGCTGAGAAGTGGTCAAGGAACTGGGTGGATGAGCCTGGGGGCCGATATATGACCGCTATTCTGAGGGAGAGGGGATGGAAGAGCCTGATGGTGTGGACCTCAAAAGAAGGGAATGAGAGTGATGGAATTGGGGGGATGACCTGGAAAGTGCATTGTGGGGACAGGAGTATGCCAACTCCACCACCATGTCTGTTTGTGGGTTCGGGGAATGGGAGAACTGTAAGCCACCATAGGAAATGGCAGCAGGGGAGACCGTGTCAGAATCCTGAATCCAGGTTTCAGTGAGGGCCAACAGATGAAGAGAGTTGTTCAGAAAGTAGTTGTGCAGGAAAGATAGTTTATTGCATGCAGACCTTGGATTCCAGAGGGCACAGTTGAAAGAAGGAGATGAGGGAGTGCAAGTAATATTAACAAGATTATTATGGTTTCGAAATGAGGTAGGGTAGGGATTGAGGTTGGGGGATGGACCAGGGTTGGGGGAGATGTCCCCTGAAATCAGTAGAAGTAGGAAGATAAAGAGCAGGTAGTTGTTGGATTTATAAATAGGTTTTTTCTGAGATATGTTTGGGCAAGATGGGCTGAGTTTTCTTAGGAAGGTGAGGAGTGCATGGGAACTGTACATGGGAGAGGGAAGTATGGAGGGGCTGATGTATATGAGTCGTGATGGAGGGGGGATGGGGCAGTGAATGTGGATGGCAAGGGACCACAGGAGGATAGAGATAGAGAACATAATTTAAAAGAAAGCAAAGTGTGGGTTACCTGATTTCTGCCCTGATTAACTGCCATGGATAACTGCCTTTTACTCGATGCTTGTCTTTCGTGATGCTTTGCTTTCTGTGATGCGTGCGCCCCCCTTACTGCGTGCGCCCTTTAGACTACTCCTAAATATATAGTCCACACTACAGGGTCAGGAAAGTGGGATTGTGGGGGCTGTTTTGGGATAATCAATGGTGGAAAGCAAGGGTTAAATGCTCAAATGGATGTTGCTAAATGTAGTACTCACATGCATTGGTGATTCAGTGTGCTTGGTTTTAAAGATTATACCTGTGAGTACTATATTAAACCAGCATCCATTTGGGCATTTAACCCTTCCCTGCCACCATCGATTTGTATTGCCATCCTTTTACAGCCCCTATACTTATGGGAGCACACTCTGCGACTAGTAAGAGTTCCCCTTTAATATACCTTTCAGTGACAGCTATATCCTTACCTTTCTTTTCCTTATTCCCTAGCCCCAAGCACATAGCAGAACCATGCTACATGCACCACTGACTACTTAGGATATATGACAAAGGATTTATCTGGTATCTTCTTTTTCTCAAATAGCATATACTTTTGAGTTGTGCCCGCAGACAGAAGGGTGTTTGCCCAAACCATCAATACGTCAGATAGTCCATAATGTCTTTTAACATCTTTAACATTCTTTCCATCTTCACATGCAGGACAAACCGTCTACGTTTATTGAAAATTAAGCACTTGAAAATAAGCACTTGATATTTGCTACCCCGATACACCTATATCTAAAGGGTATGTTTATCTCTTTCTTCTGCATGTTGTGTGCCATGGGAGGAGTCCATCCCTCATTTGTAATGTACCTTATTTCATGTATATCATATATGGTGACCTTTCTACCGAATGTCTTGAATAGAATATCCCCATGCTTTTTGTTTAGGATACCCTAGAGGGATAATTCTACGTGTTCAACAGTATCACTCAATGATTTACATGTTGCCAAATTCCTATGGATGTATATTCTTCAACCATGTATATATTGTAATTATTGTATATATTGTATATATTCTACGTTGTCATTGACTGTAAATTTTTCTATCTCTTCCAGCGACTATTTGATAAAGGCCACTGCGTTGGCCGAAACGTCAGTCAGTCGTCCCATAGCTATTTTCTTTTTTTCACATCAAGTGTGCAATAAAAATTTCAATTTAAGCATGACATATGCAGTTTAACGTGTGCAGTGATTTTCCATAGACCTTAGTTGTGTGGTTAGTTCAGGTTACTGCAATCCAATAGGTTCCAGCCTCTCTGGTGTATTACCGTTTTTGCTTTTTCTCCTCAGCTACCAAAACACAACATTTCGCTATATACTATACATAAATCACATTAGACATTTGTCACAGTACATTACATTAACTATGTACATTAGTGTCTATAAAACTCTACGCAGTTCCACATATTAATATAGTGTAGTGCAGTGGTAGCACCGTACCCAGTGATGAGGCAGTGACCCACAAAGTTTCAACAAAAAGACTCTTTACTGTGTTACTTCACACATTAAATTCCAATACACACAAGTGCAAATAACATTAGTGTTCTGTTCACACCAGTCTATAGCACTTCATAGTACACGGCTTTAAATCACAGTCACTACTTAATACCCAGTATCCTGCAGCTGGGCACGTATCCTCTGCATTGCATTCACAGCACACGCTAGACCTCCCTTTGTCCAGTTACCGTGGGTGACTGCACGCTGTGGCAGTGTCTCTTTTACTCACAGCTCTTACTCACAACTTTACTTCATTGGTTTGCGGTCAATAAACACGCTGGTCCTCCTCTGACCAGTAGTGTTGAGCGATATTGCTCGATATCTAAAAATATCGTATCGAAATTGTATCGCCGATAGCACTAAATATCGTCGATATCCGATTTCGATACCGGAAGTCCCATGTAAGTCTATGGGAACAAAATATCGCAACAAAAAAACCCTTTCTTTCGTTCTAAACACAAAATATACACACATAGAATACATATATATATATATACATGTCATTGTGACATATATATATATATACATATATTTATAGTTTATACACTTCTACATAGTAAAATCGACTCTAATTCAATTGCCGGGTAAAGACGTGACATACCCATAGAAGTCGACGGGCTCGGTGCCGAGTACCCCGAAAACCTCTGGCTCTGTGCGACTCAACTTGGGCGTCACGAACAGGATTCTGTAGCTCGCTATAAGCGAGTCCTGTGTGCCTGAATTGCACTGGTTTTGTGCTTGAGAATTGCTAAAATCATCAGAGAATGTATTTGCCATTTTTCCGCCATATCTGCGTCACTCCTACGCTGCAAGAAGCAGCGGATACCCTAAGAGGCCTGGCCCGGCACCGGGAGGAGGTCGCCAGGATGGAAGCCAGCTGGCGTGCCCTAAAAATAAACTTGGAGCGGCGCCAATCCCTCTTACCTGAAGTGTCTGTACCGGAAGGTGAGGCACCCGTTTTAGTAGAGGAGTCCTTGCAATGTGATCCGGTTGACGTTGTCGCAGTGGAGGCACCCGTTCCTGCAAAAACCGCAGCACCGTCAGCAGCACCCCAGATCCCGCTGTCTGCCCCCGTCGCTGAGACAGAAGAAGCGACACCCGTCCTCATGGAGGAGGCCGCGCAGGCACCAGAGCACTACCTGCCTGTACCGGAGCCCCGACTGTCATCTGATTTAGAGCCGTCTGCTTCCTCCGCAGGGGAGCGCCGCCAGGACTGGGGGGCGACAGGAGAGCTGCCGCAAACCGGACACTGTAAGCTGCAGTGGAGTGGTGGAGACATGGAGCAGCTGGTGGAGGAGAATTTCAACCGGCGTCAGGAGGAAGAGTGGAGACGTTGGGAGCGGGAAGCAGAGCGACAAAGGGAGCAGCGAGAATCCCAAAAACTTCGGCAACGTCACCTGGAGAAGGACCGGGCAGATAAGGACCGGATGAGAAAGGATAAAGGAACCCTGAGTGAGCCGCGGCGTAAGGGTGCAGTACGGAGCTTTAAATTGAAAGGTGGTTGGGGCTTCATCAAGGAGCCTGGACTTTATTTAGAAGTCTTTGTGACCCGGCGGGACGTGGAGGCTCACCTCCCGGAAGGACACCCGGGGAGGGACCTGTTGCCAGGAGACTTGGTGACTTACACCCGACACTGGGGTTACAATGGGTGGTACGCCCTAAATGTTACCAGGTGCGACCCCTACTCCCCAGTGTGTCAGGAACCTGTGAGACCCTCGAAGCCTTCAGCCTCCCACATCCAGGCCTCTGCAAAAGTGCCCACCCCACGCCGTAAATCTCCCCAGCCTCCCTCAGTGGTCTCCTCAGCAGCCCCAGCTATGGACATGATAAGTATAGCTGGCCCGTACCCGGCGCCTGTTAGGCACCCTGGGGTTCGTACAGTCCGGGACATAGGGCTCCAGACCCGGAGGGAGATGAAAGAGGTGGCCACACAGACCCAGATAGCGGGTCACGACGTCACTGTACAGGCCACACGACGTCATCAGGTCCTGGTGGTCCTTGGTGCCTCGGATGTTTGGCAATCTCAAGAAGAGTACCAGGTGGTACCTGGAAGAGGCCAGCCAAAGAAGTCTAAATAACCTGGACAGGGTCCCTGTATGTAAATAGTTAACTTGTTTATGTACCCGGACGGGTGAATGTTCCTAAAAAATTTTTTTAATTTAATAAAAAAAAAACAAAACACAGTTTTCATTTCTTTTATTACTGTCTCATCCTGCGACGCCATCGATCTCCTGTAAAAAAATGAAAAAAAAAAAAAAAAAAGTATACCACCTTGTGTAGCCCTGGTGTTAGGCACACGCAGTACCCTGGAGAGTGTGTGGAGAGATAGCAGTTCAATGCTCAATACCCATTCACTCAACATACACTAGACACACCCTTAGGGTAGTGTAGTCACTTGTGAGGGAGTGGTCAGTGTGTATTCGTTGAGTGATTAGAGTAGTCAGTTTCCTGTCTTCGGACAGAGCAGACGTGTGGAGTCTAGCTGGGACTTGGAGGGAGGAAGCAGTCCAGCCTGGTTCTATCAGCAGTTCAGCAAGTGGAGGCCAGTAAGGGCGAGATATAGATCACCTCAGCCTGGTCAGAGCTGTACCTCACTTGAAGACATTGATAAAGAAAGAAGAGCTTAGTACAGAAATACTTCAGTCTCCTGTCTCAAGGACAGTGAAAGGTTCAGAGACGTGCTCCTGCCTAGTGGATTACTGAGAGTCTGGTAACTAACTCTGAAGGAAGAGAAGAAGGGAGTGATTATATGACTTTTTGCAAGTGTGAGTGTTTATGCTACAAGCGCGGACAAGGCGAAAGGCACAGTGGAAAGGAATATTTGAAAAGTGCTTTTGGATTGAAGAAGTCCTGCACATTGTTACCGGTCACTGGGGACCGAAGGATCACTAAAGCTTCAAGCTTAGTGGTAAGAAAACCAGAGGCTTACCGGACCTTAGGTAGCGGAAAGCAGCCCCTAAATAGTCGGTACGTAACTGGGGTCAGGGGGAGTGAAGACTTTGAGCCTGATCAGCAAGATAGGAATTCAGCTCTCTCACAGGAAGGCTCCGACCACAAAACTGACTGGGCAGTACAGCTATGGAATAGCTGGAGTTATAGAGGGAACTACGCTTCATGCTGGTTGTACTCATCGTTGTGAAAGTAAAGGAGGCCCCTAACTTGTCCAGCTGCTATCTCGAAATACATTCTCCTTGGATCAGCCTCCCTGGGACCTGCCTTACCATCTTACAAGTAAAGGTATGGAAAGACGCTGACCGTGTGAGACTGAGTTATTCATTTGCATGCTTGCACAATCCCTATATAACTACCGACCTGAGGGAAGAGTCCCACCTGTAGGGGACCCGACATCTAGCTGCATCACCATCCCCTCAGAGCTCTACAGCAGCGCTGGTATAAATTACCAGAAGACTACAGGTGGCGTCACGAACTGTATATAAATCTATCCCCTGTAAATATTCCCCCCAACATACGCCAGACCGCCAGGGCCACAGACCGAGCCACCGCTACCTGTGACAACCCCATAGACTTCCATGGGCTCGGCTCTGAGTACCCCATTGCCCTGGTAACCCACAATTGTGGTGGCGGGTCGACACAACCTGACCGACACAGTCCATAGTAACGAGTGTCCCACGACGATCCAGCTCTGCTACATCAGAATGACAGGCAGAGCCTGTCATCCCGGCGCAGCACAGCTGATTACCTGCTTCCCCGGCGGTGACGTCATCGGACTGACTGCTTTACGGCCGGGATTACCCTGCAGTCACTGCAGTTATCGCGAAAAACTGCATGTGACCGCCAGGGAGAAGATAATGGCGGCCATCAAGCAGTCCAGGACGTGACCGCCGGAGATCTTCTGCCAGGTAAGTGCCGCTGACTCCTGACAGACCCGACCGACGGACACTCACAGTGACAGTGACAAATCCGATTCCGGTATTCGATAAGACGAAAATATCGAAACGAATTATCGAAAGGCCGATAGAGCTAATATCGGCCGATAGCCGATATTTGCATTATCGTATCGCTCAACACTACTGACCAGTTCCCGTGGGTTACTGCAGCGCTGTGTTAGCTGTGGATGCCAGACATCTCAGCTCCCCTGGCTGTTTGGCTCTGCTCTGTCCTGTGTCTCCGCACACCGACAAAGCTCCACAGAGCCTCTTGCTCTGTCCTCCTCCCAACACCAGCCGGATACTGATCCTGACATACCCATACCCCATACTACAGGGTTTTTAACATAGAAACCTGTGGCCTTCTGCCACATGGAAAACCCAGGCCGGAAATTAAATGGACTGCGCCACTAACATACTGCACTCAGTTTCCAAATACACATTCCAGAGCAGGTTTTCCCCACATCTGTCTTGGACACAAGCATGTCCAAGACTAGAACTTATTTTTATCATTTTTAGGCCGGGGTCACACTTGCAAGTGTGATGCGAGAAACTCGCGCGAGTCTCTCACAGCAATACCCGGCACTGCCTCCGGCACTCGGACCATAGTGTGCAGCTGCATAGAAATACATGTGTGGCGCCCCTGAGAGTTCAGTCGCCACAGAGGTATTGCACCTCATCCAGAGATGTGATACCCCACTCTCAGGTAAGGAGGGTGCACCACCCAGGACTCTAACACCTGCACCCAACACAGACTATAGCAACAGGGCACCCTGGATGTACCCTGAGGGAGGATGGTCTCATCCCAGGCTGGGTAGTAAAGAGTGCATGGGTGGGTGGAGTTAGTAAGAAGAAGGAGGGGAAATGTAGCTTTAGACAGTGAGAGAGACGTGAGGAGAATGTGAAAGGAAGCAGACCTGCAGACAGGTAGCTCCCTGTCAGGGGGAGCTGCAGAGAGAGAGAGTCTGGGAGGGAACCTGGAGCTAGAAGCAGCTCGGCCCCAGACAGAGGACGAGAGAGAGAGCATAGAGGGAAGCTTCTGGAAGGAAGAAGGGGTCCTAGGGGCACAGATAGTTAGTGATCCATCCGTGGGGCCCGATCCAATTGTGGAGGGACAAGGTCACAGAAGGGACACCGGCCCCTTAGCCAAGTGGAGAACCTTAAGACTCAGCTAGCAAGCCGGAGGCAGTGGCATCTCTAGGTGCCTCAGCTACTGAACCGCAATTATCTTTGCCGAAAAGGTAGCCATATAGGAGCAAGGACACGCAGAGAAGACGTTATCCGACAGGGTCCGCAGCTACAGGCTTGGGACACTGGATGCGAGGTGTTGTTAGAAAGAAGAGGCGAGTAAGTCAACACAGTGAGACAATAGAGAAAGGAACATATTGAAAGGAGTCCTGGAAAGGCGCATCCCAATCTACCTGGGAGTTTTCTGAGCCCCTCGTCTGGAGGACACGGTACCAAGCGGGCATCTGTGTACACCAGAACTGCGAGTAAAGCTTTGGAAACTGCATCTGACTGTATCTTCCCAAGTTCTTCCTGCAACACTCACTCAGCACTGCTACATCTCCAAGTACCATTACTCTCTCTACAACATCCCTCTGCCCTGAGACAACAAGCTTCACCTGTGGGAAGCTATTCTAACTCTGCTGCATCACACCATCAGTCTCAGAGGATCTGCACTGCAGCGCTGGTCACCTCTGACCAGAAACCACAGGTGGCGTCACGAACACTTCAATACAAACTCTTATCATCCCTTGTAAATATTCCCCTTTTTTTGGATGCCCAGGGCCACAGACCAGGTCACTGCTGCCGTGACTCATCCCTTTAAGACACCGGCCCGGTACCGAGTATCCCATTGGCCTGGCGGGTGATCCACATGCAGCTGACCACTCCGGTCCATGAGAATATATATATCAAAAAACACTGTTTGCATAATTATTAGGCAAGTTGTATTTGAGAGGATTCTTTTTATTATTGAACAGCAACTATGTTCTCAATCAACCCAAAAGACTCATAAATATCAAAGCTTAATATTTTTGGAAGTTGGAATGGGGTTTTTTAGATTTGGCTATCTTAGGAGGATATCTGTTTGTGCAGGTAACTGTTACTGTGCAGAATTATTAGGCAACTTAATAAACACCAAATGTATACCCATCTCACTTGTTTATTTTCACCAGGTAAACCAATATAAGAACACAAAATTTAGAAATAAACATGTCTGACATGCAAAAACAAAACAAAAAAAAACAGTGACTAACATAGCCACCTTTCTTTACGATGACACTCAGACGCCTTCCATCCATAGATTCTGTCAGTTGCTTGATCTGTTTACGATCAACATTGCGTGCAGCAGCCACCACAGCCTCCCAGACACTGTTCCGAGAGGTGTAATGTTTTCCCTCCCTGTAGATCTCACATTTCAAGGGGGACCACAGGTTCTCTATGGGGTTCAGATCAGGTGAACAAGGGGGCCATGTCATTATGTTTTCTTCTTTTAGACCTTTACTGGCCAGCCACGCTGTGGAGTATTTGGATGCATGTGATGGAGCATTGTCCTGTATGAAAATCATGTTTTTCTTGAACGATACCGACTTCTTCCTGTACCACTGCTTGAAGAAGGTGTCTTCCAGAAACTGGCAGTAGGTCTGGGAGTTGAGCTTCACTCCACCCCGAAAAGGTCCCACAAGTTCATCTTTGATGATACCAGCCCATACCAGTACCCCAGCTCCACCTTGCTGGCGTCTGAGTCGGAGTGGAGCTCTCTGCCCTTTACTGATCCAGCCTCGGGCCCATCCATCTGGCCCATCAAGAGTCACTCTCATTTCATTAGTCCATAAAACCTTAGAAAAATCAGTCTTAAGAGATTTCTTGGCCTAGTCTTGACGTTTTATCTTATCTTTCTTGTTCAAAGGTGGTCGTTTTTCAGCCTTCCTTACCTTGGCCATGTCCCTGAGTATGGCACAATTTGTGTTTTTTGATACTCCAGTAATGTTGCAGCTCTGAAATATGGCAAAACTAGTGGCAAATGGAATCTTGCCAGCTTCACGCTTGATTTTCCTCAATTCATGGGCAGTTATTTTGAGCCTTTTTTTTTATCAACACGCTTCTTTTGACTTTTCAGAGTCCGTCAAATCTCTTCTGACCCATTTTGCCAAAGGAAAGGAAGTTGCCTAATAATTAAGCACACCTTATATAGGGTGTTGATGTCATTAGACCACACCTCTCCTCATTACAGAGATGCAAATCACCTGATTTACAGAATTGTCAGTTTGCTTTCAAGCCTATACAGCTTGGAGTAGGACAACATGTATAAAAGGATGATGTGATCAAAATACTTATTTGCCTAATAATTCTGCACACAGTGTACAGCAGTTAGCATTATAGTAATATCATGTCAAATAAACGATATTAATGAACAAATCACTTTTTTAAAATTTATTAATATATGCAGAAAAATTGCCATATGGAGAATAATAAATAAAGAAAAAGATGTGCCAGGTTCTTTCTTCGTAGTAGCCTGAAACTTCCAGAATCTTATGAAAGGAACGCAGCCAGACAGTCCCACCAATTTTCAAACGCACCCAAAAAAAGGCAGAACTGCTGAGTTCTATACGAGAAAAAATAACAAGAAATTAATATACCAAAATAGATTATAAATATCCCTCAAAAAATTTACATATTGCGAATAGTTTATTAATCTTTATTCATAAATACCAATAAACATAATAGAAAAATATTTAGACTTGAGAGTCCTCAGTGGTTGATACCTTTTAATGGCTAACTGAAAAGATGGTAACAAATTGCAAGCTTTCGAGACTACTCCGGTCTCTTCATCAGGCAAAGAGACCGGAGTAGTCTCGAAAGCTTGCAATTTGTTACCATCTTTTCAGTTAGCCATTAAAAGGTATCAACCACTGAGGACTCTCAAGTCTAAATATTTTTCTATCTACTGGCTAACACGGTACGAAGATACACATCTTTCCTATAATAAACATAATAATAATACTAATAATAATAGTAGAAGTAATAGTAATAAATAAAAAGGATAAAATAGATAAGATGAATAAAAAATAAAAAACAAAAAAAATCTCCTAAAGGCGGAAAAAATTAAAAAGTATAGCATACTAAAAACCCCATATTGTGGTCAGAGAAATGGGGCAAAACTGTTGTGCTCATTGAGACCGAGTGGATGGGTTCTATTCAAAGTTCAAATCCACTTTGTCTCACATTGCGCAAGTTTGCAATTAATTTTTGCGCCTCTAATGTTAGTGGTGATCAAATCTATACCACGTACTTTCAATTGGGTGCTATCACAGTTGTGATGGAGTTTAAAATGTTTTGGAATGGTCTTCAAAGTATTAATGTCTGCTGCTCTTATTCCCAAGACATGCTCACGTACCCGTATTTTTAATTGTCTGGTAGTAAGACCTATATATATTTTATTACAAGGGCATGTCGCAAAACATACAACTGCTTTAGAAGTGTAGGAAGTGTGATGTCTAATCTTATATGTGCGAGTGCCCTCTTGATTGAAAAAAGTGTTCACCCATATTCGGGCAGCTCACACAGTTGCCACATGGGAAAGATCCTGTATCCACAGCAGTGAAGTTTTCCAAAAAAGTGGTTTTTGGAGCTGTCATATGGTGACTTTTCACCATGTAATCCCTTAAATTTAAATTATTGGCACAACGAAACGTTATTTGTGGTTTGTCGGGCAAATAAGTGGCCAACGTGGGGTCTGCAGGTAAAATAGGCTAAGCTTTACTAAGGCTAGGTTCACATTGCGTTTAGTACAATCCGTTTAACGGATCCGTTAAACGGATGTGCTGAAATGACCCAAATTTTGTGTAAATTTGGCTTCACGTTAACGCTTGCGTTAACGCATGTGACTGCGTTATGTCATTTTGATGTCCGTTCTTGAAGCATCCGTTTGTCTGCTTTCAGGCACTGTCAATAAAGTTGTTCAATTTTTTTTTTTTGCCTTTTGTCTGCGTGGTGTGAGAGTCGACATCCATTCTCCATTTTGAGAGCATTGAGTAAACTTCTGCTGCTAGCAAGATGTTTGTGTCTGAGCTTGTGCGATTTCGCTTGAAGTATCTGCGACGTCAGCAGAGAAGGCGTATTTCTCACAGGAGATATTGGATCCATGAAGTGAATTTTTTAAGGGATACATATGGTGCCTTTCACACCCTGTATGTTCAGCTTCGGGATCATCCCTTTAAATTTCAACATTACCTGCGGATGTCCATCGAAACCTTTGATATTCTGCTCTCACATGTGAAGGATGACATACATCATCAGTGCAGCACTTTCCGTGAGAGTATTTGTGCGGAGCAACGTTTAGTGGTGACCCTGAGGTAAATATCCTTTTGGTAACATTGTTCTATTGACAAAGATAGGATGTAATTTATTGTGGTGCATGTCTTTTAATTTTGTACACGTTGCCAATTGTCCTAGTCAATTTTAACTTGCCTTTTTTATTGTGTGGTCTTTAAAAATATGTAAATTATGTCCATAGTGCTAAATGGTTTTTTTTGGCTTTGTCGATAGATATTTGGCTACTGGTGAAACTTTTGCGTCACTGCATTTTCAATTTCATCTTGGAAAATCGACCATTTGCCAGCTAGTTCGGGAAACATGTGATGCCATTTGGAACAACTTGCAACCACTTGTGCTACCAACCCCGACAACAGAAATGTGGCTATCTATTTCCCAAAAATTTGAGGATGTGGCTAATTTTCCTAATTGCATTGGTACCGTGGACGGTAAACATATTCGTATTCAGAAACCCGCGCATAGTGGATCCCTGTACTATAACTACAAAAAATACTTTTCAATTGTATTAATGGCTATTGCGGATACTAGGTACAGGTTTCTAGCTGTGAATATCGGTGCATATGGACGGACTAACAATTCCAGAGTGTTCAAAGAGTCCAACATGGGGAAATGTTTGTACAGCAACAGCTTCAACATTCCCTCAGCACGACCACTTCCGGGGACCGAAGGCCCAAGTTTGCCCTATGTTTTAGTTGGAGATGAGGCGTTCCAATTCGGAAAAAATCTAGTAAAGCCGTACTCAAGCTGTACTCTAAACAACACAAGACGCATTTTTAATTATCGCTTGAGCCGGGCAAGACGTTATGTGGAATGTACCTATGGTATTTTAACCAGTAAATGGCGCATATTACTAACTTGCATGCAACTACAACCTGAAAATGTGGACCGTGTAGTGAAGGCATGCATCTGCCTTCACAATTTTGTGTGCAGACATGAACCAATAGTGGTTGATCCCAATGACTGTGAGTCGAACCTCATGAGCATAGATTCCACTTCTGTTCGTTCTACAGCAGAAATAATGAGGATTCGTGATAACTTTGCAAATTATTTCATGCAAGAAGGTGTTGTTTCCTGGCAAGAGAAGCATGTGTGAAAATTTACTGTTTATTTGATTGGTTTATGTTCTATTTGTGTTTTGATTTTTTGTTGAACTGTATATAACGTTTAAATACATTTGAAAAAAAGAATACATACAATAAAATGTAGAATAATATCAAATTTTACTTAAATATTTTTAAGACATTGGTCTTCCTCTCTGAATGTTGACATACATTTTTGGCATATACGATCCCATAGGGATGACCAACCAAAAATAAAAAAACATTACGTTGGAAAACCAAATGTTTACACACACAGTTTAAATGCTGTTAGAGACTTTGATATTGCGCCGGCGTGTTGTCTGCCCAACTGTACCCTGGACTGCTACATTGCCTTTGCATTTCCATACCCATTTCACCATGGGCTCTAGATTGTTCTTGGTATGACGGCATGTCCGTGGTTCTTTGTCTCAATTAAGTGGGTTCCTGAGGGGCCAAAAATTCCTCGAATAGACCTGAGTAGTCTCGAAAGCTTGCAATTTGTTACCATCTTTTCAGTTAGCCATTAAAAGGTATCAACCACTGAGGACTCTCAACTCTAAATATTTTTCTCGAATAGATCATGAAATCGTTGCCTAAGCTGTAAATTTCTGTGCGCCGGTATCTTTTGGGCTACAGGCACATACGACAAAAACAGGAGCTTCCACTCATTGGCTGCATATACAGTTTCTCGAGATTGCAATTCCGTAATTTCCCGCCTTATATCTCCGTGTTCACTGCGACACAGATCCTCTAGTCGTTGCAGTCCTTCGACAATTATGGCATCGACTTCTTTATTGGCTACTGTTTTCTTGCGTCAGTGCTGTGTTTGCAGATGGGCACTGACAACAGGAGCCACAGTACCGCTGTCCATTGATCGTGGCTCACTAAGGACAGACACATCTTCAGTGCCCGTCTGTTGACTTGGTTCATGTCGACATGGCTCCGATGCCTCAGCCTCTCGAGGCGCAGCGGTACTGGATATCGTTCTATCCCAAAGAAAGAAAAATATTATTTTAGAGATTTTAATAAAGACTTGTTGCTCTATCCCATTTTTACATCCTAAAAAGTGCACTTACGAGCGCTGTGACAACGTTTTCTGTAGAAACATCAATTGGTCATAATGGACATACGGGGTGACTTTTGGCTGTTGCGGAAGTCCCATACAAATCTATCTCTGATAGATCTCCACCGGGAATGGACTGCATCAGCTACAATAAAAGCAAACAAATAATGTTTATTTCTATTAAAATCGTTATATTTTACAAATTTAAGTTGAGTGTTAATTACCAATTTTTTTTTAAGGAGGCGGACTTCTCCATATATCGCGGGTCAAAGTGGCATATAATCTTCCCCACAACTTTCGGTTTTTAATTATGTCATTGTGGGAGCTGTCACTTTGATCCCATGTCGACGGATTCGCTTCCACTAGTGTTATCAGTGTCTCGTTTTCAATTTCCAGCGGCTCCTCGTCAATCTCAAGTTGCTTTCTGTTTTTAGAGCGCTGCTTGAGCTATAAAATACAAAATTTTAACATTTTTAACAGTTTCAGGTTTTTAAAAATTATATTGCAATGTTTTTTTGTTGTTTGGCCTTGTTCTTTTTAATGTTCTTTTTAATGTTATGACATGTATGTAATTTTAAACGTACAGATATAGTGTTGTTTGTTGAGGCGAGGCGATGACACACGATGAGCCTTTTTTTTCTCTTTTTCAGCAACCTACAATGTAGGAAAAAAAGAAAAAAATTACAATTCAGGTATCAATTTATATTTAACTTAAAAAAAATTGATGCAATGTACCTTTTTGGACAGTTTGTTAAGTTTTTTTTCGGGGGCCTGGCAGGTTCGGGATCAGAAGATTCCTATTTGCAATAAAAACATTACACCGGATTAAAAACATAATTACACCTGATTACATTACATACACATCGAGTGCCACACCACATTGTGAGTTTTTAAACTACAAGCCTACCGATTGTGACGAGAACACAGCTGACACACCGCTGCTGCTCGATCCCTCAGTATTCGACATCTGTGTAACATAACATAACAAAAACATAAATCTTTTACAAGCACATGGGACATGCATACACAGTCACCACTACACACTCAAAGGAGGTATATAGACATATTGAATATATATATATATTTGTACTTACATTCACTCAGGTTGATCACACGATGCACACAGTCTGTAGCTGGCGTTTCCTGCAGACTGCATGCTCCAAAATGGCTGAAATCCTATTTCCTGTCACATGAACACCTGGAAAAGCCTTATTAACGCAATCCAACATATGGTATAATTTGGACATTTTGCTACATTTGCGTCTGGATGTGTTAGCAATAGACATCTATGGCAGAATTAACGCTTCCGTTATCCCTGCGTTAGCTTCGACAGACCCGAAAACGCTGCTGGCCGCTTTGGAAGGTGCATCACAAAAAAACGGAATGTTGCTAACGCATGCCTATTTGGACATGCGTTACTATGCGTCATAACAATGCAAGTCTATGGATGCGTCACGATGTCCGTTACATTGCGTTTTGGATACTTAAAAATGTGATCATTAGACGGACTCGCCTAGCGCAATGTGAAACCTGCCTAAGGCATTTTCTGATGGATTCTGCCTGGGCATAATATTTACTAAAAAATTGCACCTTATTGGTCACTTCAGATGTTCTATTAGAATATAATAATTCATTACGTGATAAGTGTTTCACTCTCTGATATACCCATTTAACGGCTGTACTCCCCAATCATAAAATCTAGACTTAAGATCCTATGCTTGATTTTCAAAATCTTCATCCGAGGAACAGATTCTCCTAAGCCGGAGAAACTGGCCGATAGGAACTGATTTAATAACAGAGTGAGGATGGGCAGACGTGGCATGTAGCAATGCACTAATGGAGGTTGGTTTACGAAAAATGTCAGTCTGTAACATATTATTACCGTCCCGTCTGATTTTAACATCAAGGAAGTCAATAGTATTGGGATGAAAACAGTAAGTCAAATGAATATTCTTGTTGTTTTCATTCAATCCAGAAATAAACAACACTAATTCATCAGAATGTCCTGTTGTGTTTTGGTAGCTGAGGAGAATAAGCAAAAATGGCAATACACCAGAGAGGCTGGAACCTATTGGATTGCAGTACCCTGAACTAACCACACAACTAGAGGTAGCCGTGGAGCGTTCCTATGTTGATCCTAGATGCCTCGTCACAGCCTGAGAGATAACTATACCTAAAGGCAGAAAGATGAAAGTTATCTGCCCCGGAGCAGATCCCCAAAGAAAATAGGAAGCCCCCAAACATGTAATGGCAGTTAGACAAGAAGAAGCATGGACACAGACAGAAAATAGAATGAGCAAACGCTGGGGCCCAATCTGTCTAGACAGAAAAGTACAAGAAAGGATACTCTCTGCAATCCAAAAAAACCCTAAAAAATACCAACTCTTCTGATTGCAAAAACACCTGAGATCACACGATCTCTACCACCTAAAATCAGATCTCTGGTGTAACAAAACTAAGCCGCAGCCACTGAAAAAACAGGAAAAAGCAAATGAACAAATAACAGTGGCTTCAGATAAACTGAGAGGAGAACAAGCCCCCGGAGGGGACCTGGCTGACCTCCACAGAAGTGCAGGGAACAATGCAAAAAGCAAGCACAAAAATAAAAGCAGAAAATATCTTATCTGATAGCAGAAGATGCAGGCAAGACTCAGCAAACTTCCAAATGAACCAGGAACCACAATTGAGACAAGAACAATTGCTCACCGGCAACCATCATGGGAGGGAACCTCCCTTATATCAGACCAGTCAGCGATCCCAGATTGCCATTCCTCGCTGAAAGGCTCAGTACTGTCTGTAACCACCAGAGGGAGCCTCTGCTCAGAAACCATCTCTAGCACAAACATAACAATGTCCCCTGGAAGATGAAAAAGATGTCTTCGATGTACCGTGCCCAAAAAAGGACACAGTCTACCGACAACAGTCCATCTGAGAGGTCCCTCTCCCACAGCCCCAAGAAAAGGCTGGCATAAGATGGTGCAAAAGCTGCGCCCATCGCTGTCTCTTGGAGCTGCAGGTAGAAGGACCCCTTAAATGTGAAGAAATTATGGGACAAAGAAAAATCCAACAAATGCATGATGAATGTTGTAATGCCTAAGGATGAATCAGAGGATTCCAGAAAAATTTGGTGGCATGTAACCCATCGGAATGACGTATATTGGTGTATAACGATTCAATATCACATGTTACTAAAAGTGTATCATCACCAATATATAATCCATCAATTTTTTTAAAAATGTCAGTGGTATCTTTTACGTGCGATGGCAAACATTTCACCAATGGTTGAAGCTTACCATCAATAAATCTGTTCATCTATTCTAAGTAATTGCCATTTCAGGAGACAATGGGTCTGCCTGGAGGAATTTCCTTATTCTTATGAATTTTCGGTAACAGATATAATGTCGGAATAATGGGTTCTGAAACCTTTATGGCCAAAAATAGTTCTTTAGTAATCACCCCATCACTATGAGCCCTCACCAGTAATTTATGTAATTCTGCACAGAAAGCAGTGGATGGATTGTATGTCAGTATTTTGAGATGAGTCGCCCCCAGAGCAATGGGAACTCGGATCTGAGCCTATAGACTACAAAGGAGGGGATGTCACGGCGACACAGCTCAGTCCGTGGCTCTGGTGCTCATCCTTGAATGTGGGATATTTACAGGTGAATGAGATATTGGAATGGGGATTCGTGACGCCACTTGTGGTGCCTGGTCAGGGTGACCAGCGCTGCTATGCGGATCCGCTGAAGGGTTGGTATTGGGCAGCAAGGTGTTAAGCCTTCCACAGGTAAGGCTGCATCCTTCAGGGTAGATAGAATATAAGGGTACAGAGCGGAGGAGGATCCGACGGTAGGAATAATAAGATGGACACACACACATAAGTCTCTTTCTGTACCTTTACTGAAGATGTTGCAGGTACTCCCCGGAGCACTGTAGGGTGAAGGGTGCACATCCAGATTCCTCCACTGAGTAGGTGTGTGACCTCCTGTTCCTTGTCTTTCTTGTGATAAAGTCCTGGCCCGCTTGTAGCTGAGCCTTACTTGGTCTAAGTCTTGCACTTGGCTGACCTTGTGATTGGGCCTTCTCTCTGAAAGTACATAGTCTCCACTTGCAGATACCTGCTTGCTAGACTCCGTCCTCCTGGCCCGGTTACGTATCAGCTCAGTGGTACTCCTGGGACTTATAGTCCTCCAGGAACTCCGGTGTTCTCCTAATGGGTCGTGGAGATCCCTATAGGCTCGGACCCCGGTGTCCTGTTGAATAATTGGGATGAGCTGTTTAGGCTCCTATATCCCTCACTTGCTCCACTCGCCTTGTGTCCTACTCGGGCCCTCACACTATCACACACTGGCAGTTGGTGGGCTGCCTCTTCACCGCTCTCTAAGCGTCGGCACGCTTTCTCACTGAGCTGCACTCACTTGACTCAGCTCTGACTAGGCTGGAGTGGTTTCCATTCCACTTTTACTAGCCTCCACTCGTTTGAACTAAGCTTCAAGCTGCAGACTTCAGCACTCTCTGAGGAGACTAAACTTTCTACTCTGCTCCGTGTGCCAGACTGCACACACTCTGCTCCTCTGTCTCTGGCTTGTTCTTTCTGTGTTCACACTCCTTTTATATGACTAAACAGCTCCCTCCGGTGGTCTTAGGATGGGTGAAGATGTGTGAATGTATATAATGACCTCTAGTGGTGTCTTCCTTCAGTGCACCCTTCTGGAAGATGTGAATCCAGTCGCAGCTGGGCTCCACAATAACATTGTTATCAAGTTGACGAAAAGCTTCCTGTTTATACAATTGGATGGGCCAAATAACAATATTACCGCCTTTATCGGATGGTTTGATGACTACATTCTCCCATTCACAAATTTTATTTAAAGAATTGCGTTCCTCACTGGAAAGGTTGTCATGTTTTATCTTCCCAGGAATAGATTCCAGATCATTAGAAACTAGTTAAATAAATAAGTCCACATTGGGACATGTGGAGAGGGCCGGGAACTTTTTTGACTTAGGGCACATAGATACAGGAATCTTACCACTCTCATGAGTGTCGTGATCATCTGCCAATTGCTCAAGATTTCTTAGAGCCTCCTGCTCCTATTCTGTTGGAAACATTTTATATAAAGTCTGGTCATGAAAATGTTTCTTAAAGATCAGGGTACGTGCGAAAATGTGTAAATCTTTAAATACAGTAAAGAGATGGAAATTAGATTGTGGAGAAAAAGACAGACCTGAATAGTTCAGTACTGTTTGTAACCACCAGAGGGAGATTCTGCTCAGAATTCATTTCTAACACATTCACAACAGTACCCCCCCCTTGAGGAGGGGTCACCGAACCCTCATTTGGGCAACCAGGTCGGTCAGAATGAGCTCTGTGATACGCACGGATCAGTCTCCTAGCATGGATGTCCGAAGCAAGCACCCAAGAATTGTCCTCCTGACCATAACCTCTCCACTTAACCAAATACTGGAGTTTCCATCTAGAAAAACGAGAATCCAATATCTCAACCACATACTTCAGATTGCCCTCAACCAAAACAGGGTCAGGAGGCGCAGCCATAGGAACCACTGGCTCGACAAACCTCTTCAATAAGGACTTGTGGAACACGTAATGGATCTTAAATGTTCCTGGAAGAAGTAAACGAAAGGAAACAGGATTAAGAATCTCCATGATCTTATAAGGTCCAATGAACCTAGGCTTAAACTTAGGAGATGCAACTCTCATAGGGATATTTCTTGAGGACAACCAGACCAAGTCCCCCACTTCAAACCGAGGACCATCAGTCCTATGCCGGTTGGCAAACCACTGGGCCCTCTCCTGAGAGAGGGACAACCTCTCCACTACCTGGTCCCAAATCTGCTGCATACGCTCCACAACAGAGTCAACACCTGGACAGACAGAAGCCTCCGTCTGTCCTAAAAAAATCGAGGGTGAAACCCAAAATTGCAGAAAAATGGAGACATCAAAGTGGCAGAGCTAGCCCTATTATTAAGAGCAAACTCAGCCAAAGGCAAAAAAGAGACCCAGTCATCCTGATCAGCAGACACAAAGCATCTCAGATAAGTCTCCAATGTCTGGTTTGTTCTCTCAGTTTGTCCATTGGTCTGAGGATGAAAAGCCGAGGAGAAAGACAATTGAACACCCAGTTTAGAACAAAAAGTCCTCCAAAATCTGGAAACAAACTGGACTCCTCTGTCAGACACAATGTTCTCAGGAATGCCGTGTAACCGAACCACGTGCTGAAGGAACAAAGGCACCAATTCAGAGGAGGAAGGCAACTTAGGTAATGGCACAAGATGTATCATTTTGGAAAACCTATCACAAATCACCCAGATAACGGTCATTCTCTGAGAAACAGGGAGGTCGGAAATGAAATCCATAGAGATATGGGTCCATGGTCTCTTGGGCACAGGCAATGGCATCAACAAACCACTAGAGCGAGAGCAAGGCTTGGAGCGAGAGCAAGTCCCGCAGGACTGCATAAACTCCCTGACGTCACGAGACAAAGTAGGCCACCAAAAGGACCGACTAACCAAGTCTTTGGTACCAAAAATTCCGGGATGACCGGCCAACGCGGAACAATGAATCTCAGACATCACACTCTTTTTCCACCGGTCTGGGACAAACAATTTCCCAATAGGGCAGCGCTCGGGTTTATCCTCCTGACACCCTTCCAGAGCCAGTCTCAAATTGGGCGAGATGGCGGAAAGAACTACACCCTCTTTCAAAATAACAGCAGGATCAGATAACTCAGGAGAGTCCACAAGGAAACTCCTCGAGAGGGCATCCGCTTTAACATTCTTAGGAAGAAAGGAAACCACAAAATTAAAACGTGAAAAACAAGGCCCACCTGGCCTGTCTAGGATTAAGTCGCTTGGCTGATTCCAGATAAACCAGATTCTTATGGTCCGTGAGGACCACCACCTGATGTTTGGCTCCCTCCAGCCAATGTCTCCACTCTTCAAAAGCCCACTTCATGGCCAATAACTCCCGATTACCCACGTCATAATTACGTTCAGTTGGAGAAAATTTTCAAGAGAAAAAGGCACAAGGGTTACTTTTAGAGGCCTCTGGATCTCTTTGGGACAAAACGGCACCTGCCCCAATTTCAGAGGCATCAACCTCCACCTGAAATGGCAGAGAAACATCAGGCTGCCGTAGAACAGGAGCAGAAGTGAATCTCTGCTTAAGTTCCTGAAACGCAGAGACTGCCTCAGGAGGCCAATTCACCACATCAGAACCCTTCTTGGTCAAATCAGTCAATGGTTTAACAATAACAGAGAAATTACCAATAAATTTACGATAAAAATTGGCAAAACTCAAGAATCTCTGAAGAGCCTTTAATGAAGTAGGTTGGACCCAATCACAGATGGCCTGAACCTTGACCGGGTCCATTTCAATAACAGATGGGGACAAAATGAATCCCAGAAATGAGATCCTCTGTACGCCAAAAAGACACTTTGATCCCTTCACATACAGAGCATTCTCTCTCAAAATCTGGAACACAGTCCGAACATGTTTCACATGAGAGTCCCAGTCATTGGAAAAAATCAAGATATCATCCAAATAAACAATCAGAAATTTATCCACAAAATCCCTGAAAATGTCATTCATGAAGGACTGGAAGACGGAAGGAGCATTAGTGAGCCCAAAGGGCATCACTAGGTACTCAAAATGCCCCTCTGGGGTATTAAATGCCGTCTTCCATTCATCCCCGTGCTTAATGCGAATAAGGTTATACGCCCCCTGAGGTCAAGCTTGGTAAACCAAGTAGCACTTTTCACCCTGGAAAACAGGTCAGAAATCAAGGGTAACGGATATTGATATTTCACAGTGATATTGTTCAAGAGACGATAATCAATACACGGCCTTAATGAACCATCCTTTTTGGCCACAAAGAAAAAACTGGCACCCAAGGGTGAAGAGGATGGTCTGATATGACCCTTCTCCAATGACTCTTTGATATAAGACCGCATAGCGTCATGTTCAGGTACAGACAAGGTAAAAAGGCGACCTTTAGGGAATTTACTACCAGGCACTAATTCAATAGCGCAGTCATAGCTCCTATTAGGGGGGCAAGGATGCAGATTTACTTTCGCTAAACACATCAGAAAAATCAGTCAAAAAGTCAGGAACATCCTGAGCCTGGGGAGAGGCAGAAAAAACAGGAGTGTTGGCATTAACACATTGGCAGCCCCAACTGGTTACAGACACAGATTTCCAATCCAAAACAGGATTATGAGACTGTAACCAAGGGAAACCTAGTACAATAATGTCATGCAGATTATACAGCACCAAAAATTT
>JARQOD010000001.1:748711203-748775561 GCA_033576555.1 Oophaga sylvatica | reverse complement strand
GGGGGCGTCTTAAAGAGGGGCGGTCGCCGCACCTTTTGACCCCTTTCCTGTCTTCAAAATTTGGGGGTATGCGGGTTTTACCCCCTACAATTTCTGGGTCTCCTGATGAGCGCGGGGAGGGTCCCTGGGGGATCCCCCAAAAACCTTTTGGAAAAAGCATCCACCAACTCCTACAGTTTTCACGGGCAGGGCCAAATTTTTTTTCTGCACATCCAGGGGCCACAGCCTTTGTCCCTTTTCCCCCTTTTCAAAGGTTGGGGAAGTAGAGGGGGGCCCCAAAATAATTTTCCTCGGGGGCCCAATATCCAGTCCCGCTGTGGCAAGGTCTGGATATTGGTCCTTAACAGCCTTAAATACCATGCCTCAGCAGCAGGGGCGTACATAGAAATCATGGGGCCCCATAGCAAAAGTCTGAATGGCCCCCCCCCCCCAAAAAAAAAAAACCCAGAGCCATTGTAAATGTAAAGTGCCAGCACAGTGAGGGGACACATTAAACAAAAAAATATATTATGCCCCCATAGATTGTGCCCCCATAGTTGCTCCATAGATCATGCCCCCATAGATTGTGCCCCCATAGATGCTCCATAG
Organism: Oophaga sylvatica; assembly: GCA_033576555.1. Lineage (NCBI taxonomy): Eukaryota > Metazoa > Chordata > Amphibia > Anura > Dendrobatidae > Oophaga > Oophaga sylvatica. The sequence continues at coordinate 748,774,973 of JARQOD010000001.1, read as the reverse complement.
TATAGGCCCTTATGCTGCCGCAGCTGCTGCAACCAAAAAAAAAAAAGACATACTCAGCTCTCGTCGCTGGGGGCCAGGTGCCCGTGTCCTGAGCAGGGGTGACACCAGGTGCCGATGTCACCGCTCGCTCAGGGCCCCGGCACCTGAGATATTTACCTGTCCTCTCTCCACTGCTGAGCGCCGCTGTCTTCGGGTCCTCCAGCAGTGAATGATCAGGCAGAGGGCGCGGCGCGCATTAACGACGTCATCGCGCCCTCTGACCTGAACATTGCAGCAAGAGGACGCGAGCAACGGTGGAACGGGACAGGTAAATATCCCTTATACTCACCCTTCCACCGGCGCGGTCTCTGCAGCCCTTGCTCTTCTCCCGCGGTCTCCGCCGCCAGTGTTCAGCGGTCACGCAGGACCGCTCATTAAAGTCATGAATATGTGCATATTCATGACTGTAATGAGCGGTACCACCTGACCGCTGAACACAGGCGTCGGAGACCGTGGGAGAAGAGCAGGGGCTGCAGAGACCGCACCAGGAGGGGTGAGTATATAGAAGAGCTGCGCTCCCCCTCCCCCGCCGACCCCCTGGTAGTACTGTGTCAGCACAGCTACCCGACCGTCACGGGCCCCCTCACCTGTCCGGGCCCCATAGCAGCTGCATGGTCTGCTTCATTCACGGTACGCCACTGCTCAGCAGTCTGCTTCATCAGGCTGGTTAACAAAAATAGGGGGGACCCCACGCCATTTTTTTTTCGAAGGGAACCCCTATTTTTGTTAATCAGTTCCCTCTGACGTCACTGATTGTGTCCCTGGCTGACCTGAAGTGAAAGTGGAAAGCAATCAATTAAGCTTTCCACTTCCTCTCCTGTCAGCCAGGAGAGGAGCTCATTCATTTGGGGGTTTACTGTGAGGCTGCAGCATTAGCTGCGGTCCCTGCAGTAAACATTAACCCTTTCTGAAGGATTACACCGTGGGACCTGACTGTGCATGGGATAGGTAAGAATAATTTTGCTTTTTTATTTTATTTTTATTACAGGAAATGGTTTTTGCAGTAAAATAAAAGATGGTCAAAAACATGTGTCTTTATTTCATTAAAATGATTTTTAATTAAAGTGTGTGTGTTTTATTTTTATTTCATGCAATAGGATTAATAATTGATAGTTGTCTAATTGACAGCTCTCAATTATTAACCTGGCTTAAGGTCACCTTTCAATAGCAAGGTGGCTTTAACCCCATATTAACCCATTCGCCACCGCTACAGGGCAATGGGAATAGACGGGCAAAGTGCCAGAAAGGGCGAATCTAATTATAGATTTGTCTTTTCTGGGGTGTCTGGGGGCAGATGTTAGTAGCCAGGGGGGGGCCAAAAATAATGGTCCCTTTCTGGGCTATTATTATCTGCCCCCACTCGCTGGCTTTGTCTGTCTGGTTGCGAAAATAGGGCGGGAGCCCACGCATTTTTTTTCAACAATTTTACACCTCATATATATATATATACATGTCATTGAATTTGTGACACATATATATATATATTTATATTTATAGTTCATACACTTCTACATAGTATAATAGCCGCTAATTCAATTGACGGCTTTTGTGAAAATGCAGAACCCGACATGAAATGACACTTGGTTTACATAGAGTTAACCACGTCATTTCAAGTTGTTTGATCTATTGTTTTCACTAACAATTACATCAGTCTATGTGTGCAAAATTTCACACCTGTAGGGGTTAATTAAAGGTGTAAAAGTCCGTTTTTTTTACAACGAATTTACACCTTTAATTAACCCCTACAGGTGTGAAATTTTGCACACATAGACTGATGTAATTGTTAGTGCAAATCAGATATCAAACTACATGAAAAGACATGGTTAACTCTATGTAAACCAAGTGTCATTTCATGTCGGGTGCTTCTGTCTTTTCACAAAAGCCGGCTTTACCCGGCAATTGAATCAGAGGCTATTTTACTATGTAGAAGTGTATAAACTATAAATATATGTATATATATATGTCACAATGACATGTATATATATATATATATATATATATATATATATATATATGTATGTATTCTATGTGTGTTTATTTAGTGTTTACAAGGAAAGAAAGAGGTTTTTTTAGTTACGATATTTCTGTCCCATAGACTTACATTGGATTTCCGGTATCGGTATCGGGTATCGCCGATATTTTTTGGATATCGGCGATACCATTACGATACCGATACTTTTGGATATCGGAAAGTATCGCTCAACACTACTGGTGACAGATTCAGTTTAAATCATTTTCTTTAAAGGCTTGTTCACTTTCAGAGAATGTTTTCTTAAATGCTCCAAATCTGAGATATCCAGCATAATGAGGAGATGTGTTAGTATTAAAAATAATCTGTCACAAAGATCAACCTTCCTAAGCCACCTATACGGGCACACAGGTCATAGAAAGATGAATAAAATTATATCTGTGGGAAAGATGACAACATGTTGGGCCTTATCCTTTAAACCTGCTTGTAAATATCGTCCTTCCATTCTTTCAGTAAAAGTTTGTTTTTTATGAACCACGTGTCTCCAGGACTGTTTGCTGCTCTGGTTCCAAAAGAGGGATTCCTGCACTCAGACAGGCCTGCTGGCCACAAGTACCGTATTTTTCGGACTATATGACCACCGGACCATAAGACGCACACCAAATTTTCAGAAGGAAAATTGGGAAAAAAAAATAATGTGTCAAATGGGGGTCCGTCTTACAGTCCGAATTTAGCTTACCAGCGAACGGATCAGCACAGGTAGAGGAGTGGTCACTGGGGTCGTTTGGTGGTCCAGGCTGGTGCGGTAGTGGTGCTCTGTGGGGTGGCTGTGTTATGTGGGGTGGCTGTGTTCTGTGGGGTGGTTGGGTACTGTGGGGTGGCTAGGGTGGCCATATACTCACAAATCCGGTGGTGGCGGCTCTTCCAATGCAGCTTCCCTGCGGTGCGGTGGTGTTGTCGGGGCAGCAGCGGGGCTCTGTGCTGCGTCGGGGGCTCCGCTGGCATATCGTCCCAGCCGGAAAGCCCCCCCCGCAGCTGCGACGCGGTGCCGGGCTGAAGGCCGCCAGGGGCCTCCGGTGACGGTCCCGATGCAGAGTGTGGTGCGGTGGTGGTGTCCGGGCAGCAGCGGGCCTCTGGGCTGCGTGGGGGGCTCCGCCGGCATCTCGTCCCAGCCGGAAAGCCCCCCGCAGCTGCGACGCGGTGCCGGCATGAGGAATGGCCGCCTGGGGCCTCCGGCAAGATGGCCGCCGCATACTCTCGTTCAAATCTCGGCAACGAGATCTCGTTGCCGAGATTTGAACGAGAGTATGCGGCGGCCATCTTGCCGGGATCTCATTGCCGAGATTTGAACGAGAGTATGCGGCGGCCATCTTGCCGGGATCTCGTTGCCGAGATTTGAATGAGAGTATGTGGCGGCCATCTTGCCGGAGGCCCCAGGCGGCCATTCCTCATGCCGGCACCGCGTCGCAGCTGCGGGGGGCTTTCCGGCTGGGACGAGATGCCGGCGGAGCCCCCCACGCAGCCCAGAGGCCCGCTGCTGCCCGGACACCACCACCGCACCACACTCTGCATCGGGACCGTCACCGGAGGTCCCTGGCAGCCTTCAGCCCGGCACCGCGTCGCAGCTTCGGGGGGGGACTTTTCGGCTGGGACGAGATGCCGGTGGAGCCCGCCACGCAGCCCAGAGGCCCGCTGCTGCCTGGACACCACCACCGCATCGCAGCAAAGCTGCATTGGGAGCGCCGCCGCCACTGGACTTTCAGGTATGTTGCGACCATAAGACGCACCCCCATTTCCCCCCAAAATTATGGGAGAAAAAAGTGCGTCTTATGGTCCAAAAAATACGGTAAGTGAAAAGCACCACATACACAGTAGCACGCCGGGACTGAGAGACACCTTGTCTGTAGGATGCCAGAGCGAGTGGGGACCAAGGCTCACCCACAACTACCTCGCTTGGGCATCTTACATACAGGTGCGAATCTAAACAATAGTCTCATCACTTCTATTCATCGCTTCACTGCTTTCAAAGCTGAAAAAAGTAAAAGAAGTTAAAAAAAGATGGTACATATGCACAGGAAATCGTTTTGGAATTGCATGTGATTATTCTTTTTAATGTTTCTTGAGCGCTTCTTTAGGTGGGACTCAGGCAGAATCCACCTGAAAAGGACGCCATATGCTCATACCTTTAACCCCTTAACCCCCAAAGGTGGTTTGCATGTTAATTACCAGCAACCAAAGCACCAAGAGAACAAATTCGACCAAAAAAGTCCAATAAAATTGTTATTTTATTAATATAAATCAGGTAAAAAACAGATAATTATACATATACAAAAAGACAGGACCCATTCAGAATTACAAAGAAACAGTATGTACAGCTTGCCATATCATATGAGTGCAATATTCATACTAAAAATACAACATATATGCACAAAAGAAATTTAAATAAAAATAAAAAAGTCACACCAAGTGCACTAAAACAATTATTATACTCCAGTATAAAGTGCTATGTGCTTACAATAATCATGTAAATACAATTATAAAAACTGTCCAAAATATCAATAGCTGAATCTGTAATGTGCATAGAAAAATATCCAAAACAGGAAATGAAAAAAGTGTATATATGCACATATGTATCGTGTTACACAATCGTAACACGCAAAAGTGCTACTACGTGAATAACCACACTAATAATAACCGCATGAGAAAGTAATTCAATAAAATCATATAGTGATATTATACTCACAAATAGATATGTCACCCACTCTCCTGTATGGCATCCTCCCCAATGCGCGTTTCGACGTATAGCCTTCGTCAGGCTAAAATTTCTTCGATAGAACTTGCGTTTATTTATGAAAAAAATGGAAATTTGGCGAAAATGTTGAAAATTTTGCAATTTTCAAACTTTCAATTTTTATGCCCTTAACCCCTTCATGACCCAGCCTACTTTGACCTTAAAGACCTTGCCATTTTTTGCAATTCTGACCAGTGTCCCTTTATGAGGTAATAACTCAGGAACGCTTCAACAAATCCTTGCGATTCTGAGTTTGCTTTTTCGTGACATATTGGGCTTCATGTTAGTGGTAAATTTAGGTCGATAATTTTTGCATTTATTTGTGAAAAAAATGGAAATTGGCCAAAATTTTGAAAATTTCGCAATTTTCAAATTTTGAATTTTTATTCTGTTAAACCAGAGAGTTATGTGACACAAAATAGTTAATAAATAACATTTCCCACATGTCTACTTTACATCAGCACAATTTTGGAAACAAATTTTTTTTTTGTTAGGAAGTTATAAGGGTTAAATTTGACCAGCGATATCTCATTTTTACAGCAAAATTTACAAAACCATTTTTTTTAGGGACCACCTCACATTTGAAGTCACTTTGAGGGATCTATATGGCAGAAAATACCCAAAAGTGACACCATTATAAAAACTGCACCCCTCAAGCTACTCAAAACTACATTCAAAAAGATTATTAACCCTTCAGGTGCTTCACAGGAACTAAAGCAACGTGGAAGGAAAAAATGGACATTTTAATTTTTCCAACAAAAATTTTCTTTTAGCATCAATTTTTTCATTTTTACATGGGTAACAGGATAAAATGGATCCTAAAATTTGTTGGGCAATTTCTCCTGAGTACACAGATACCTCATATGTGGTCATAAACCACTGTTTGGGCGCACGGCAGGGCTCAGAAGGAAGGAGCGCCATTTGACTTTTTGAATGGAAAATATGCTGGAATATTTAGCGGTTGCCATGTCGCATTTGGAGAGTCCCTGTGTGCCTAAACATTGGAGCTCCCCCACATATGACCCCATTTTGGAAACTAGACCCCTCAAGGAGCTTATCTAGATGTGTAGTGAGCACTTTGAACCCCCAAATGCTTCACAGAAGTTTATAAATGCAGAGCAGTGAAAATAACAAAATCATTTTTGTTTCTCAAAAATAATTTTTTAGCCCGCTATTTTTTTTTTTCCCAAGGGTAACAGGATAAATTGGACCCCAAAAGTTGTTGCCCAGTTTTTCCTGAGTACGCTGGTGCCCCATATGTGGGGGGGGACCACTGTTTGGGCGCACAGCAGGGCTCAGAAGGGAAGGAGCTCCATTTGACTTTTTTAATGGAAAATTAGCTCCAATCGTTAGCGGACACCATGTCGTATTTGGAGAGCCCCTGTATGCCTAAACTTTGGAGCTCCCCCACAAATGACCCCATTTTAGAAACTAGACCCCCTAAGGAACGTATCTAGATGCATAGTGAGCACTTTGAACCCTCAGGTGTTTCACAGAAGTTTATAACGCAGAGCCGTGAAAATAAAAAATCATTTTTTTTCTCAAAAAATTATATTTTAGCCCCCTATTTTTTATTTTCACAATGGTTACAGGAGAAATTGGACCCCAAAAGTTGTTGTCCAGTTTGTCCTGAGTACGCTGGTACCCCATATGTGGGGGGAACCATTGTTTGGACACACGTCAGGGCTCGGATGGGATGTAGTGACGCTTTGAAATGCAGACTTGATGGAATGGTGTGCGGGCATCTTGTTTCGTTTGCAGAGCCCCTGATGTGCCTAAACAGTAGAAACACCCCCACAAGTGACCCCATTTTGTAAACTAGACCCCGCAAGGAACTTATCCAAATGTGTGGTGAGCACCTTGAACCCCCACGTGCTTCACAGAAGTTTATAATGCAGAGCCGTGAAAATAAAAAATCTTTTTTTCCTCAAAAACTGATTTTTTTAACCCGCAATTTTTTATTTTCACAAGGGTAACAGGAGAAATTGGACCCCAAAAGTTGTTGTACAGTTTGTCCTAAGTACACTAGTACCCCATATGTGGGGGAACCACTGTTCGGGCACACGTTGGGGCTTGGAAGGGAAGTAGTGACGTTTTGAAATGCCGACTTTGATGGAATGGTCTGCGAGCGTCATGTTACGTTTGCAGAGCCCCTGATGTGCCTAAACAGTAGAAACTCCCCACAAGTGACCCCATTTTGGAAACTAGACCCCGAAAGGAACTTATCTAGATGTGTGGTGAGTACTTTGAACCCTCAAGGGCTACACAGAAGTTTATAACGCCCGGGCATGAAAATAAAAAAATATTTTTTCCACAAACATGATCTTTTAGTCCCCTTTTTTTTATTTTCCCAAGGGTAACAGGAGAAATTAGACCCCAAAAGTTGTTTTCCAATTTGTCCTGAGAACGCTGATATCCTACATGTGGGAGAAAACTACTGTATGGGCACACGTTGGGGCTTGGAAGGGAAGTAGTGACGTTTTGAAATGCCGATTTGATGCAATGGTCTGCGGGCGTCATGTTACGTTTGCAGAGCCCATGATGTGCCTAAACAGTAGAAACCCCCCCCCCCAAGTAGCCCCATTTTGGAAACTAAATCCCCCAAGGAACTTATCTAGATATGTGGTGAGCACTTTGAATCTCCAAGTTCATCACAGAAGTTTATAACGCAAAGCTGTGAAAATAAAAAATCATTTTTTTTTTCCACAAAAATCAATTTTTTAGTCCCCAATTTTTTTTCCCAAGAGTAAAAGGAGAAATTAGACCCCCAAAGTTGTTGTGCAATTTTTCCTGAGTATTCTGACACCCCATATGTGGGGGTAAACCACTGTTTGGGCACACGTCGTGGCTCGGAATAAAGGGAGCACTGTTTGACTTTTTGAACGCAAAATTTGCAGCAATCAATGGTGGCAACATGTCGCGTATGCAGACCCCCTCATGTGCCTAAATAGTGGAAATCCCTCAATTCTAACTCCAACCCTAACCCCAACACACCCGTAACCCCAACCCTAGCCCCTACACACCCCTAACCCTAATCCAAACCCTATCCATAACCCTAACCCCAACACACCCCTAACAATAATCCCAACTCTAACCATAACCGTAACCACAAGCCTAACCCTAATCCCAACCCTAACCCCAAAACACCCCTAACACTTATCCTAACTCTAACCCTAACCACAAACATAACCCTAATCCCAACCCTAATTCCAACCCTAACCCTAATTCCAACCCTTACCCTAATTTTAACCCTAACCCAAATTCTAACCGTAACCCTAATTCTAACCCTAATGCTAACCCTAATGCTAACCCTAAGGCTAACCCTAACCTTAGTTCTAACTCTAACCCTAAGGCTAGGTTCATATTGCGTTTTACCAGCCCGTTCAACACATAGCGTTGACGGGCTGGTAACAGGTATAGCATAACACGATCGCGTTATGCTATACCCGCTAGCGTAGATGAATCAGCAGATGATTCATCTGTGCTAGCGGAGACAGAGCCCAGATGCTGCAGCCCACGTCCGAGGCTCCGTCAATGAATGACGGCACGTCGCGAACGCATGCCGCTTTACGGCATGCGTCGCGATGCGCCCGACAATGGGAGTGAAGGGCAGCGTTAACGGACTGTGTTACACCGCGTTATACTGCGGTGTAACGCAGTCCGTCTAACGGACTGCCATAACACAATATGAACCCAGCCTAACCCTAAGGCCCCGTGCACACATTGCGGATTCACTTGCCGATTTTTCTGTGCGGATTTTGCTAAATCCGCAGGTAAAATTACCTGCATTTTACCTGCGGATTTAGCACGGATTAAGGGCCTGTGCACACGTTGCAGATTTACTGCGGTTTTGCTGTGGTTTTTGTGCAGATTTGTCCTGCGGTTTTACACCTATAATGGAATAGGTGTAAAAACGCTGCGGAATCCGCACAAAGAATTGACATGCTGCGGATTTAAAACCGCACCAAATCTGGGCGGAAAAATCCGCAGCATGTGCACAGTGTTTTTTTTTACCATTTATTTACATTGTACTGTACATGGTTTCCGGATCTGCTGCGGATCCGCAGCGCCAAATCCGCTGTGGATCCGCAGCAAAAAATAATAAATTTCTTTATTTTATTATTTGTCCCTACCTATGGGTGTGATAAAGGGGGCGTTTATTTACTGTTTTTTTTTTATTTTGATCACTGTGAGAGTTTCACAGTGATCAAAATAAATTTTTTGACTCAGGAGGGCGAACTGCACATGCGCCGGCCGGCGGGCACACTTCGCATGCGCCCACCATTTTCCAACATGGCGGCGCCCATGAAGAATCCCGGACCGATGCCGGGACGGACCCAGGGACATCGGAGGACCGGGAGAGGTGAGTAGGGGGGTCAGTGGCGGCGGCCGATCGCCCCCATCACTCGGTGTGGGGGGGGTCAGATCTCAGTGTCCAGCCATGGCAGATGCTATTGCAGCATCGGCCATGGCTGGATTGTAATATTTCACCAAATTTCATTGGTGAAATATTACAAATCGCTCTGATTTCACTTTTAACAGCCAATCAGAGCGATCGTAGCCACGTGGGGGTTAAGCCACCCCCACTGTGGTGATGCACAAAGGGTCTTGTAACTGCGGGTCGGGCGACCTTTCAGTGACCCCGGTCACCCAACCCGCAGGAACATGATTTATAGCATGACGCCTACGTAGGCGTCATGGGTCGGGATGCCACTGGTTTTCATGATGCCGACGTAGGCGTCATGGGTCGGGAAGGGGTTAAATCAGAGTTATATCACACAAAATAGTTAATAAATAACATTGCACACATGTCTACTTTACAGCAGCACAATAATGGAACCAAAATTTTTTTTGTTAGGAAGTTATAAGGGTTAAAAGTTGATCAGCGATTTCTCATTTTTACAACACCATTTTTTTTTTAACGACCACATCACATTTGAAGTCACTTTGAGGGGTCTATGTAATAGAAAATACACCATTCTAAAAACTGCACTGCTGAAGGTGCTCAATACCACATTCAAGAAGTTTATTAACCCTTCAGGTACTTCACAGGAATTTTTTGAATGTTTTAAAAAAAATTTGCATATTAAAAAAAATGAACATTTAACTTTTTTTCATAAAAAAATTACTTCAGATCCAATTTGTTTAATTTTACCAAGGGTAACATAAGAAATTGGACCCCAAAAGTTGTTGTACAACTTGTCCTGAGTACACTAATACCCCATATATGCAGGTAAACCACTGTTTGGGTGCATTGCAGAGCTCGGAAGGGAAGGAGCGCCGTTTGACTTTTCAATGTAAAATTGACTGGAATTGAGATCGGACGCCATGTCACGTTTGGAGAGCCCCTGATGAGCCTAAACACTAAAAAAAAAACACAAGTGACACCATTTTGGAAACTAGACCCCCTAAGGAACTTATCTAGATGTGTGGTGAGCACTTTGAACCTGCAAGTGCTTCACAGAAGTTTATAACGTAGGACTGTAAAAAAAAAAATCATATTTTTTTCACAAAAATGATTTTTCGTCCCCAATCTTTTATTTTCCCAAGGGTAACAGGAGAATTTGGACCAAAGAAAGTGGTTGTGCAATTTGTCCTGAGTATGCTGATACCCCATATGTGGGGGTAAACCACTGTTTGGGCGCATGGCAGAGCTCGGAAGGGAAGGAGCACCGTTTGACTTTTTCAACGCAGAATTGGCTGGAATTGAGATCAGAAGCCATGTCGCGTTTGGAGAGCCACTGATGTGCCTAAACAGTGGAAACCCCCCGATTCTAACTCCAACCCTAACCCCAACACACCCCTAAAGCTAATCCCAACCCTAACCATAACTCTAACCACAAACCTAACCCTAACACACCCCTAAGACTAATCCCAACCCTAACCCTAATCCCAACCGTAACCCTAATCCTAACCTTAAGCCCAACTCTAGCCCCAACCCTAACCCTAACTTTAGCCCCAAACATAGCCCTAACCCTAACTTTAGCCCCAACCCTAACCGTAACTTTAGTCCCAACCCTAACCCTAAATTTAGCTCCAACCCTAACCGTAACTTTAGCCCTAACCCTAACTTTAGCTCCAACCGTAACCCTAACTTCAGCCCCAACCATAACCCTAATGGGAAAATGGATTAAATACATTATTTTTATTTTATTACTAGCTGAAGAGCCCCGCATTGCCTGGGTCTAGTAACTAACTGTGGTTAGATATAACAAATTATAATAATTATATTGCACATAAAAGCATTTAACATCATATATTCAACACTACAGATTTAAAGCACAAATTAACTAAACGATTACCCAAGTGTTGATAGTATTTTATTTTCAATTCCTTCAAGAGCCTTTTGATAAACAACATTTTTGGTTTTTCCTTTCGGTGCAAAGATGAACAGATTTTTGGCAGATCCAACTCTTGAACAGGCCACGTAAAGTTGACCATGAGAAAAGCATGGAGATCGCAAATTGATCCCTACTACTTTCTAGGACTGTCTCTTAGCCTTGTTAATGGACATTGCAAATGCCGGTCGAAGTGGAAACTATAGGCATTTAAAATCAAAAGGAAAATCAGATGGAATGAGTGGAATTCTTGGAATGAAAATGTCCTCTCCTTTGGCACATCCTGTTGCTGAGCTGTGTATCTAATCCTATCCTGTGTGATACCATCTTCTGAGCTGTGCATCTAATTCTGTCCTGTGTGATACTGTCTGCTGAGCCATGTATCTAACCCTATCCTGTGGGATACTGTCTCCTGAGCTGTGTACCTAATCCTATCCTGTGTGATACTGTCTCCTGAGCTGTGTATCTAATCCTATCCTGTATGATACTGTCTGCTAAGCTGTGTATCTAATCCTATCCTGTGTTACTGTCTGCTGAGCTGTATATCTGATCCTATGCTGTGTGTTACTGTCTGCTGAGCCATGTATCTAATCCTTTCCTGTGTGTTACTGACTGCTGACCTGTGTATCTAATCCTATCCTGTGTGTTACTGTCTGCTGAGCCATGTATCGAATCCTATCCTGTGTGATACTGTCTGCTGAGCCATGTATCTAATCCTATCCTGTGTGATACTGTCTGCTGAGCCGTGTATCTAATCCTATCCTGTGTGATACTGTCTGCTGAGCTGTGTATCTAATCCTATCCTGTGTGATACTGTCTGCTGAGCTGTGTATCTAATCCTATCCTGTGTGATACTGTCTGCTGAGCCGTGTATCTAATCCTATCCTGTGTGATACCATCTTCTGAGCTGTGTATCTAATTCTGTCCTGTGTGATACTGTCTCCTGAGCTGTGTATCTAATCCTATCCTGTGTGTTACTGTTTGCTGAGCTGTGTATCTAATTCTATCCTGTGTGATACTGTCTGCTGAGCCGTGTATCTAATCCTACCCTATGTGTTACTGTCTGCTGAGCCATGTATCTAATTCTATCCTGTGTGATTCTGTCTCCTGACCAGCGTATCTAATCTTATCCTGTGTGATACAGTCTGCTGATCCGTGTATCTAATCCTATCCTGTGTGATACAGTCTGCTGATCCATGTATCTAATCCTATCCTGTGTGATACTGTCTGCTGATCCGTGTATCTAATCCTATCCTGTGTGATACTGTCTGCTGATCCGTGTATCTAATCCTATCCTGTGTGATACTGTCTGCTGAGCTGTGTATCTAATCCTATCCTGTGTGATACTGCCTGCTGAGCCATGTATCTAATTCTATCCTGTGTGATTCTGTCTCCTGACCAGCGTATCTAATCTTATCCTGTGTGATACAGTCTGCTGATCCGTGTATCTAATCCTATCCTGTGTGATACAGTCTGCTGATCCATGTATCTAATCCTATCCTATGTGATACTGTCTGCTGATCCGTGTATCTAATCCTATCCTGTGTGATACTGTCTGCTGATCCGTGTATCTAATCCTATCCTGTGTGATACTGTCTGCTGATCCGTGTATCTAATCCTATCCTGTGTGATACTGGGCTCCGCCTGGGCACCACCTGCAGTCTGTGTCGGAGGGTGGTCTGTGTCGGCACGGTAATAAATTGTGTTATTTCCAGCTTTACAGAAGGACGATAACACCATAGAAATAATAAGAATAATAGGCCTCAGTTTCCACAACTGTCTACAAGGAAAACTGTTGCTCATAGCAACCAATCACAGCTCAGCTTCTCTTAACAGCTCTGGTGAAATGAAAGATGCTTAGTGATTGGGTGGGGCTATGTGGAGTGGGCGTGGCTGATACACACATACACTCATTTTTATCTATAGTTTTTCCCTGACTAAGGGGGTGATAAAGGAGGGTTTGATTTACTATTTATAGCGGGTTTTTATAGCGGGTTTTTATGTTTGGCAGCTGTCACGCTAAAAGACGCTTTTTATTGCAAAAAATAGTTTTTGCATCACCACATTTTGAGAGCTATAATTTTTCCATATTTTGGCCAACAGAGTCATGTGAGGTCTTATTTTTGTGGGACAAGTAGATGTATTTATTGGTACCATTTTTGGGCACATGACATTTTTTGATCACTTTCTATTCCGATTTTTGGGAGACAGAATGAGCAAAGACCAGCAGTTCATGAATTTCTTTTGGGGGGGCGTTTACTCCGTTCCACATGTGGTAAAATTGATAAGGCAGTTTTATTCTTCGGGTCAGTACAATGACAGCGATACCTCATTTATATCATTTTTTATGTTTTGGCACTTTTATATAAGAAAAACTATTTTATAGAAAAAATAATTGCTTTTGCATCACTTTATTCTGACTGCTATAACTTTTTTATTTTTTCGCTGATGGTGCTGTATAGCAGCTCGTTTTTTGCGGGACAAGATGACGTTTTCAGCGGTACCATGTTTATTTATATCCGTCTTTTTGATCGCGTGTTATTCCACTTTTTGTTTGGCGGTATGATGATAAAGCATTGTTTTTTGCCTTGTTTTTTTTATGGTGTTCACTAAAGGGGTTAACTAGTTGGACACTTTTATAGGTCGGGTCGTTACGATGCGGCGATATCAAATATGTGTACTTTTATTGTTTCAATTATTAGATGTATTAGATTATTAGATGCCCCTATTCTGGAGCTTTGTCGGGTTCTTCCCACTTGCCCTGTAGAGGTGGCAAGTGGGGTTAATAAGGGGTTAATGTCACCTTTCTATTGTAAGGTGACATTAAGCCCAGCTTAGTAATGAATAGGTGTCAATAAGACATCTATTCATTACTAATCCTATAGTGAGTAAAGGGTTAATTAAACACCACACAGTAAGAATAAAGTATTTTAATGAAATAATACAACACACAGGTTTGCCATCTTTATTAAACTGCTATTTCCAGCGAAGCCCTCGATCTCCTGGAAAAAAATTAAAAAAATAAACCAACAATGTACCCATACCTGTCCGGCGTACAGTCAGTCCCACGGCGCAATCCATCTCAGGGGTTAATCAGTTTACAGCCGGAGCGCTGCTAACGCAGCCGCTCCAACTGTAAACTACTGGGGAATGATTGGAAGCAGCACGCACAGGCTTCAAGACTGGGGGTGACGTCACTGAGCCTGTGCTCTCTGACAGCTGAACTCATGTTACCTCAGCACCATGGGAAAATTACTTTATTCTTCATGTGTGTGTGTTTATTTAACCCTTATTTAATAGATGCGCCTTTTCTGGACAGCTGCGGGCTGCTGTTTTTAGGCTGGGGGGACCATATTCATTACCCCTTTCCAGCCTGAGAATAGCAGCCCCCACCTGTATAGTTTTACCGGGTTGGTTCAAAAAATAAGGGGATCCCACGTCAGTTTGTTTTTCATTTATTCTACCAGCTCACTCTGTTGCTGGCACCACAAGCAGGGGAACAGCGCTTACTGTAGCCGCTTCTTCCCCTGCGGCCGTTTGTGTGGTACTGATGCGGCACATGGGTGACACACGTGTGCCACACGGATGTGCCACGTGTACACACGGAAACGGATATCTCCGGTACCGATTTTTGGTACCGGAAATATCTGGACGTGTGAAACGGGCCTGGCAGGAAGTTTCACAGCTCTGGAGACCCAGATGTCGTCATGACGACATCAGGTCTCCATAGCAGCGAGCGCGGGGTCTCCGATCCAAAGGCAGAGGGGTTGTCAGCCCCAGTGTCGGCTCCGGAACGCTGTGATCATGTTTGATCGCAGTGTTCTGGGGGTTAAAGTGCAGAGAACGGTCTGGCACTTAGTGCCGGGTGTCAGCTGTGAGAATCAGTTGACACCCGGCCGCACTCCCCCAGTGAACGTGGCCGATCACACATGACGTACTATTCCGTCCATGGGAATAAATCCCAGGTCACATGGATGGAATAGTACGTCCAATGGCAGAAAGGGGTTAAAAATATAGTTTATCAATTACTTAGAAAAATGTCCTTTCACTGGTAGTTTAAGCCACAAACTGATTCCTGTATACATCTGGAATGTCACAGACTGATTTCACATCAACCCTGTGATAAGACTGAGGATCCTACTTCTAAAGAGAAGTAGTCGGTTTAGTGCTTCATTAAACTGAATGTTAGCGAGTTAATGGAGAGCTCTCCCTCTGTAGTCATCGTTATTTTACTTCTTCAAGAACAGCATTCTGGTCCTACTTGCTCTCCATTGAGAATTCGATGCTGAGCTTGTTTTTTGTTAGTGTCAGGCTCCATTCTCATAACTATTTTCGGTTCAAGTACTGTCCATGAAAAAAGCTGTACTTGCACAGACAGCACTCGATATTCAATTAGGCTGTTTATTTATTTATTTTACTCACTTATAAACCACCATTAATTCCACAGCGCTTCACAGACATTATTATCACTGTCTCCACTGGGGCTCACAATCTAGATTTCCTATCTGTATGTCTTTGGAGTGTGGGAGGAAACCGGAGAACTCGGAGGAAACCCATACAAACCCAGGGAGAACATACAGACTCCTTGCAGATGTTGTCCTTGGTGGGATTTAAACTCAGGACCCCAAAGCTGCAAAGCAAGTGTTAACCACTGCTGAGTCTTCATTCTGCTCATGTTAGGCCGAGGTCACACTTAACGTGTGAAAAATCGGTCCAATTCTCTCAGCTGATAATCGCACGAGTGTTCGCCATATGGTCATCCGTGTGTAGTCCGTTTGCAATGCGAAGACGCAATTTTCTTTCACCTACAGTACAGACCAAAAGTTTGGACACACCTTCTCTTTCAAAGATTTTTCTGTATTTTCATAACTATGAAAATTGTACATTCACACTGAAGGCATCAAAACTATGAATTAACACATGTGGAATTATATACTTAACAAAAAAGTATGTAACAACTGAAAATATGTCTTATATTCTAGGTTCTTCAAAGTAGCCACCTTTTACTTTGATGAGTGCTTTGCACACTCTTGTGTATAAAAATGTGATTCTTCAGATTTTGTATTAGTCTTTGCCTGATGAAGAGACCTGAGTAGTCTCGAAAGCTTGCAATTTGTTACCATCTTTTCAGTTAGCCATTAAAAGGTATCAACCACTGAGGACTCTCAATTCTAAATATTTTTCTTGCACACTCTTGGCATTCTCTTGATGAGCTTCAAGAGATAGTCACCGGAAATGGTCTTCCAACAGTCTTGAAGGAGTTCCCAGAGATGCTTAGCACTTGATGGCCCTTTTGCCTTCACTCTGCGGTCCAGCTCACCCCAAACCATTTCGATTGGGTTCAGGTCTGGTGACTGTGGAGGCCAGGTCATCTGGCGTAGCACCCCATCACTCTCCTTCTTGGTCAAATAGCCCTTACACAGCCTGAAGGTGTGCGTGAGATAGTGTTGCCTTGTGAGCCAGCTTCTGAGCCCATGCAGTGTGATAGAGAGACTTCTGGGGCTCAGCGTCATGAGTTTCGAAAGCGCAATGGGTTATGTTTCTACTGTGGTGATGCCTCTCATGCTATTTCAGTCTGCCCTAAGCGGGGAAGACGTTTTGCTCAGTCAGTTGTCTTGGGTAGTGTTCAGACTAAATTTCTGTTGACTGTTACCCTGATTTGCTCCCTGTCCACATTTTCTGCTCAGGCTTTTGTTGATTCAGGAGCAGCTATTAACCTGATGGATTTTGACTTTGCCAAACGTTGTGGGTTTCCCATGATACCCCTGCGGAAGTCTATTCCCCTACTGGGCATTGATTCTACCCCTTTGGCGGAGAATAAACCCCAGTTTTCTACTCAGGTGACAATGAGGGTTGAACCAGATTATCAGGAGAGTTGCAAATTTCTGGTGCTGTATAATCTGCATGACATTATTGTACTAGGTTTCCCTTGGTTACAGTCTCATAATCCTGTTTTGGATTGGAAATCTGTGTCTGTGACCAGTTGGGGCTGCCAATGTGTTAATGCCGACACTCCTGTTTTTTCTGCCTCTCCCAAGTCTCAGGATATTCCTGACTTTTTGACTGATTTTTCGGATGTATTTAGTGAAAGTAAATCTGCATCTTTGCCCCCTCACAGGAGCTACGATTGCGCTATTGAATTAGTGCCTGGTGGTAAATTTCCTAAAACATAGTTATTAAGGTTGAAGGAAGACTTTAAGTCCATCTAGTTCAACCCATATCCTATCCTAACCTGCCCTAATATGTTGATCCAGAGGAAGGCAAAAAAACCCAAGTGGCAAACAGTAAGCTTCACATTGGGGAAAAAAATTCCTTCCCGACTCCACATACGGCAATCAGACTAGCTCCCTGGATCAACGCAGTATCTAGGAAACTAGTGAATATAGCCTGTAATATTATACTTTTCAAGAAAGGCATCCAGTCCCTTCTTAAATTTTAGTAAGGAATCACTCATTACAACATTAGACGGCAGAGAGTTCCATAGTCTCACTGCTCTTACAGTAAAGAATCTGCGTCTGTGATTATAGATAAACCTTCTTTCCTCCAGACGTAGAGGATGCCCCCTTGTCCCCGTCACAGGTCTAAGAGTAAAAAGATCATTAGAAAGGTCTTTGTACTGTCCCCTCATATATTTATACATTGTAATAAGATCACCCCAAAGCCTTCGTCGCCTTTTTAACTTGTCTGTACCTGAACACGATGCTATGCGATCTTATATCAAGGAGTCATTGGAGAAGGGTCATATCAGACCATCCTCTTCATCCTTGGGTGCCGGTTTTTTCTTTGTGGCCAAAAAGGATGGTTCATTGAGGCCGTGTATTGATTATCGTCTCTTGAATATGATCACTGTGAAGTATCAATATCCGTTACCCTTGATTTCTGACCTGTTTTCTAGGGTGAAAAGTGCTAGTTGGTTTACCAAGCTTGACCTCAGGGGCGTATAACCTTATTCGCATTAAGCACGGGGATGAATGGAAGACGTCGTTTAATACCCCAGAGGGCATTTTGAGTACCTAGTGATACACTTTGGGCTCACTAATGCTCCTTCCGTCTTCCAATCCTTCATGAATGATATTTTCAGGGATTCTGTGGATAAATTTCTGATTTTTTATTTGGATGATATCTTGATTTTTTCCAATGACTGGGACTCTCATGTGAAACATGTTCGGACTGTGTTCCAGATTTTGAGAGAGAATGCACTGTATGTGAGGGGATCAAAGTGTCTTTTTGGCGTACAGAAGGTCTCATTTCTGGGATTCATTTTGTCTCCGTCTGTTATTGAAATGGACCCGGTCAAGGTTCAGGCCATCTGTGATTGGGTCCAACCTACTTCATTAAAGTCTCTTCAGAGATTTTTGGGTTTTGCCAATTTTTATCGTAAATTTATTGGTAATTTCTCCAGTATTGTTAAACCATTGACTGATTTGATCAAAAAGGGTTCTGATGTGGTGAATTGGCCTCCTGAGGCAGTCTCTGCGTTTCAGGAACTTAAGCAGAGATTCACTTCTGCTCCTGTTCTACGGCAGCCTGATGTTTCTCTACCGTTTCAGGTGGAGGTTGATGCCTCTGAAATTGGGGCAGGTGCCGTTTTGTCCCAAAGTGATCCAGAGACCTCTAAGAGTAACCCTTGTGCCTTTTTCTCTCGAAAATTTTCTCCAACTGAACGTAATTATGACGTGTGTAATCGGGAGTTATTGGCCATGAAGTGGACCTTTGAAGAGTGGAGACATTGGCTGGAAGGAGCCAAACATCAGGTGGTGGTCCTCACGGACCATAAGAATCTGGTTTATCTCGAATCAGCCAAGCGACTTAATCCTAGACAGGCCAGGTGGGCCTTGTTTTTCACACGTTTTAATTTTGTTGTTTCTTTTCTTCCTGGCACTAAGAATGTTAAGGCGGATGCCCTCTCGAGGAGTTTCTTTGCGGACTCTCCTGAGTTATCTGATCCTACTGTTATTTTGAAAGAGGGTGTAGTTCTTTCCGCCATCTCGCCCAATTTGAGACTGGCCTTGGAAGGGTGTCAGGAGGATAAACCTGAGCGTTGCGCTATTGGGAAATTGTTTGTCCCAGACCAGTGGAAGAAGAGTGTGATGTCTGAGATTCATTGTTCCGCGTTGGCTGGTCATCCCGGGATTTTTGGTACCAGAGACTTGGTGAGTCGGTCCTTTTGGTGGCCTACTTTGTCTTGTGACGTCAGGGAATTTGTGCAGTCCTGTGGGACTTGCTCTCGCTCCAAGCCTTGCTATCGCTCTAGTGGTTTGTTAATGCCATTACCTGTGCCCAAGAGGCCATGGACCCATATCTCTATGGATTTTATTTCCGACCTCCCTGTTTCTCAGAGAATGACCGTTATCTGGGTAATCTGTGATAGGTTTTCCAAGATGATACATCTTGTGCCATTACCTAAGTTACCTTCCTCCTCCGAATTGGTGCCTTTGTTCCTTCAGCACGTGGTTCGGTTACATGGCATTCCGGAGAACATTGTGTCTGTTTGTTTCCAGATTTTGGAGGACATTTTGTTCTAAACTTGGTGTTCAATTATCTTTCTCCTCTGCCTTTCATCCTCAGACCAATGGACAAACCGAGAGAACAAACCAGACCTTGGAGACTTATTTGAGATGTTTTGTGTCTGCTGATCAAGATGACTGGGTCTCTTTTTTGCCTTTGGCTGAGTTTGCTCTTAATAATAGGGCTAGCTCTGCCGCCTTGATGTCTCCATTTTTCTGCAATTTTGGGTTTCACCCTCGATTTTTTTGGGAAAGGCGGAGGCTTCTGTCTGTCCGGGTGTTGACTCTGTTGTGGAGCGAATGTAGCTGATTTGGGACCAGGTAGTGAGGTTGTCTCTCTCTCAGGAGAAGGCCCAATGGTTTGCCAACCGGCATAGGACTGATGGTCCTCGGTTTAAAGTGGGGGACTTGGTTTGGTTGTCCTCAAGAAATATCCCTATGAGGGTTGCATCTCCAAAGTTTAAGCCTAGGTTCATTGGACCTTATAAGATCATGGAGATTCTTAATCCTGTTTCCTTCCGTTTGCTTCTTCCAGGGACATTTAAGATCCATAACGTGTTCCACAAGTCCTTATTGAAGAGGTTTGTCGAGCCAGTGGTTCCTATGGCTGCGCCTCCTGACCCTGTTTTGGTTGAGGGCAATCTGGAGTATGTGGTTGAGAAAATATTGGATTCTCGTTTTTCTAGACAGAAACTCCAGTATTTGGTTAAGTGGAAAGGTTATGGTCAGGAGGACAATTCTTGGGTGTTTGCTTCGGACATCCATGCTACGAGACTGATCCGTGCCTATCACCGAGCTCATCCTGATCGGCCTGGTTGCACAAGTGAGGGTTCGGTGACCCCTCCTCAAAGGGGGAGTACTGTTATGAATGTGCTAGAGATGGTTTCTGAGCAGAGGCTCCCTCTGGTGGTTACAGACAGTACTGAACCTTTCAGCGAGGAGTGGATATCTGGGTTCACGGACTGGTCTGATATAAGGGAGGTTCCCTTCCATGATGGTTGCCGGTGATCAATTGTTCTTGTCTCAATTGTGGTTCCTGGTTCATTTGGAAGTTAGCTGGAGTCTTGCTTTCAGATAAGATATTTTTTGCTTTTCTTTTTGTGCTTGCTTTTTGCATTGTTTTCTGCACTTTTGTGGAGGTCAGCCAGGTCCCCTCCTGGGGCCTGAGCTCCTCACAGTTTATCTGCAGCCACTGTTATTTGCTCATTTGCTTTTTCCTGCTTTTTCAGCGGCTGCAGCTTGGTTTTGTTCACACTGAGAACTGATTTAGTGGGTGGCGAGATCGTGTGATCTCAGTATTTTTGTAATCAGAATTGTTGGATTTTTGTAGGGTTTTCTGGGTTGCAGAAAGTAATCTCTCCTGTCCTATCCTATTTAGTCAGCTTGTGGCCCCAGCGTTTGCTCAGTCTATTTTCTGCCTTTGTTTGTATTTTCATCTTGTCTAACCGCCATTATATGTTTGGGGGCTTCCTATTTTCTTTGGGGATCTGCTCCGGGGCATATAGCTTTCATCTTTCTGCCTTTAGGTGTAGTTATCTCTCAGGCTGTGACGAGGCGTCTAGGATCAACGTAGGAACGCTCCACGGCTACCTCTAGTTGTGTCGTTAGTTTAGGAATCTGCAACCCATCAGTTACCAACATCTCAGGTGTTCGGCTGCCCTGCTGTTGTTCCTGTCCTCCTCAGCTACCGAAACATAACATTTGGCGTGTGTCATAAAGGCAATATAAAAAATTCCATTGGTTAAATATATAGCGTATATTTATCTAGCAGTTATTCGACTGTCGCAAAGCATGCAGTGATACGCAAGCGTCACTATTTACCATTAATTTCCCTGAATCTTCTGTTGGCATGTGTCATAAAGGCAATATGAAAAAAAAAAAAATTTCTATTGGTTAAATAAATAGCGTTTATTTTTATGGCAGTTGTGCGACTTGCAAAGCCTGCAGAGATACGCAAGCGTCATTATTTACCAGTGCCAATAATTTCCCTGAGTCTGCTGTTGCCGTGTGTCACCTTTCTAGACCCATGGTTCAAAGAGTAATTTCCTTCTCTCATGTCCAATGCAGACATGCCATTTTCAGTGCATGTATACCTTTGTTGAAGAATTGCTGAAAAGATTACTCTCAGACAATGCTTCTGGCAGAGGTTCTCTTCACCCACAAGGATTACAGGGGAGGGCCACGCACACCAGGTACAACTCAGGGGGTGGGGGAATGTCCACCAATTGGGCCATTTTCATGAAACCGTCACATCATCAATGCTATGTGTGGGTGTAACTATGACAAGAAGGGAGAAGATGACCAAGATGGTGAAGGAGTACTTAAGTTGTCATGATCCCAGTGCAGGTTTGACCTGCACACCAGTGGTTAAGGTCTTAAGGCCAGTGCAGGTTTGACCTGCACACCTGGGGTTTATTATTGTGGCCTCTCTTTGGTTCGGGGAGAGCTTCTTATAGCCCTAGGAAGCTCCAATCCCCGTCAGTTATACTTTTGCCCTTGGCTGGGTGTGTTGACCCCTGATTGCCTGTGCCTTGTGCCTGTGTTCTAGCTTGTTTGTATGGTTCTGGCCCGGCTCTGTTTCCCGTTGTGATTTTGCCTCTTGATTCTGTACTGCGTATATGCTTCTCTGGTTTTCTGACTCCTGCCACATCCCTGACTATTCTTTATTAGCCTGCTCCTTGTGTACTGCGTTGTCTCTCACGTTTACTAACCTCGGCTTGTCTTGGATTCCGTCTCCCTCTGGTTCCCCGTCCTTTCCCTAGTGTCCGGTGACCCCCTTTCCCTTGTCCAGGGTCCCTGTAGCTTCCTGCACTCATCCCCAGCTGCAGGACGCTAAGCTCCGCCCACTGGGGTCACATTACCACAGGTCCTGGCAGTACACTCACCACCTGGTGTTCTGCTCTCTCCAGCTCTGCTGTATTGCTATCATCTTTCCCAGCTCTTGGGCGCTGTGAGTACCGCTGTCACAGGCCGTCGGAGGCTCCGGGCTCCCACTGTCAGGGCTGCTGAAACCGCTGGTAAGTGCCCACCTAGCGGTTTCTCATGATAATAACAACGTCTTTCCTGAATCTTCAGTGCCATTTAACAATTGTTTGTCCAAGCTGCACACTTGGCCCGACCTCTCCTTGTACGCCCTGGTGGTGCTGCATGCCCTGCCACAAGTGTGTTGTCTGAGCAAGTTTTTAGTTCGGCCGGTGCAATCAATAATAGATAGGAGCACACGCCTGTCAACTTAAAGGCAGACCAAATTTTCTTTTTTGGAAGTAGTCTTAAAGTCCATCCCCTACCACCCAAACCCATTTTGTTCTCTAAATCACATCCTACTCCTCCAGTACTTAGTGGTCATATATGTATACCCCACATGGGTAATGTTTTTAAATTTGTAAACCTTTGTACGCTGTGCAATGGTGAAACTTGTAACCCCTATGTCTAGCAATTCTAATAACTGCAAAATTTATTGTGAGGGCCCCATCACGGTCTCTTTTGGCGTATATGATACAAACCCCCTTGGGTAATTTTTGGAAACCTTTGTACATTGTGCAATGGTCAAATTTCTACTGTCAATCTCTATATATTCTAGTATTATAATTTTTTTTGTGTTGCCCTTCTTACTGTCTCTTTAAGTGTGTATCTAATAGCCTGATGTTGATTTTTGGGTCTGCACTTGGACATTGTGGAACATCAATGCATTAATATGATCTACACACTTCTACAGGTTTCAGCCTTACACAGAATAGTAATATAAGTAATGAAACATGCTCTATATACAGGTACTTCTCACAGAATTAAAATATCATCAAGAAGTTAATTTATTTCAGTTTATCAATAAAAAGTGAAAATCATATATTATAAAGAGTCATTACAAACAGAGTGAGCTATTTCAAGTGTTTATTTCTGCTGCTGCTGCCGCTGGGGTATATGTGGAGGGCTGCTGCTGGGGTATATGTGGAGGCTGCTACTGGGGTATATGTGGAGGCTGCTGCTGCTGGGGTATATAGAGGCTGCTGCTGGTGGGGTGTACGTGGAGGCTGCTGCTGGGGTTTACGTGGAGGCCGCCGATCGGGGTACTTCTACTGCGAGCAGCCGGGAGATGACCGGCTGTCGCTGTTCATCTCCCGGCTGCATCGCCGCTGACCTCCATGCGGCAGGAGATGACCCGACAATAGCGGTGGCGTGCGTGGTTCAAATCCTGCGCCAATTCGCGGCCGAACTGCGCCTGTCGCTGATTGGTCCCGTCTGGCTGGGCGTGACCAATCGGCTACGCGGGATTTCAATTACAGACAGAATTAGTCGATTATATAGTAGATTATTCATGCCGATTTTCCAAAATCTGAATATTTCACTATTCGCTCATCACTGTACACTATATAAAAATACATATATCCATGTTGTTCTCAATATCTGACATGATATCAGAATAAACCTTTCCAGTTTAAGTCAATTAGGATTACCATAATTATTAATATTTGCCAAATGCCAGAATAATGAGTGAGAGAGAGAATGTTTTAAGGCATTTTTAATACTTACTGCTAAGACAAAAATTTATATACATTTCATTAGTATTTGGTACCATAGCACTTAAACTGAATGACTTAGGTCAAATGTTTGGAATATCCTTCCACAGCCTTCTCACAATAGTTGGTCGGAATTTGGACCCATTCATCCTGTCAAAACTGGCGTAACTGATCCAGGTTTGTAGGTCGCCTTGCTCGCACCTTCCTTTTCAGCTTTGCCCATAAATTTTCAATAGGATTGTACAGTTGAAAACATCATCTTGTCCTGCAAAAAACGAGCTGCCATACAGCATCATCAGCGAAAAAAATAAGAGTTATAGCTGTCAGAATAAAGTGATGCAAAAACAATTATTTTTTTAAACAGTTTGTATTATATAAAAGTGCCAAAACATAAAAAAATGAGGTATCGTTGTAATCAATTATCAATTATCAATTTTACCACATGCGGAACGGTGTAAACGTCCCCCCAAAAGAAATTCATGAATTGCTGGTTTTTGCTTATTCTGTCTTCCAAAAAATGGAATAGAAAGTGATCAAAAAATGTCATGTGCCTGAAAATGGTACCAATAAAAACATCAACTCGTCCCGCAAAAAACAAGACCTCACATGACTCTGTGGACCAAAATATGGAACAATTATAGCTCTCAAAATGTGGTGATGATGTCTTTTAGTGTGTGACAGCTGCCAAACATAAAAACCCACTATAAAAACCCACTATAAAGAGTAAATTAAACCCCCTTTATCACCCCTTAGTTAAGGAAAAATAATATACTAAAACAAATGTATTTATTTCCATTTTCCCATTAGGATTAGGGATAGGGTTAGGGCTAAAGCTAGGGTAAGGGTTGGGGCTAAAGTTAGAGTTAGGGTTGGGACTAAAGTTAGAGTTAGGGCTAACGTTAGGGTTAGGGTTGGAGCTAAAGTTAGGGTTAGGGTTGGGATTAAACTTTGGGTTAGAGTTGGGGCTAAAGTTAGGGTTAGGGTTGGAGCTAGAGTTGGGGTTAGGGTTTGGATTATGGTTACGGTTGGGATTAGGGTTAGGGTTGGGATTAGGGTTAGGGTATGTTAGGGTTAGGTTTGTGCTTAGGGTTATGGTTAGGGTTGGGATTAGGGTTAGGGGTGTATTGGGGTTAGGGTTGGAGTTAGAATTGGGGGTTTTCCACTGTTTAGGCAAATCAGGGGCTCTCCAAACACAACATGGTGTCTGATCTCAATTCCAGCCAATTCTGCGTTGAAAAAGTCAACGATGCTCCTTCACTTCCGAGCTCTGCCATGCACCCAAACAGTGGTTTACCCCAGATATGGGGTATCAGCATACTCAGGACAAATTGCACAACAACTTTTGAGGTCCAATTTCTCCTCTTATCCTTGGGAAAATAAAGAATTGAGGGCAAAAATATCATTATTGTGAAAAAAATATGATTTTTTATTTTAATGGCTCTACATTATAAACTTCTGTGAAGCACTTGGTGGTACAAAGTGCTCAGCACACATTCAGATAAGTTCCTTAGGGGGTATACTTTCCAAAATGGTGTCACTTTTGGGGGGTTTCCACTGTTTAGGCACTTCGGGGGCACTTCAAATGAGACATGGCTTCCGCTAATTATTCCATCAAATTTTGCATTCAAAAAGTCAAATGGCGCTCCTTCCATTCCAAGCCCTGCCATGCGCCCAAACAGTGGTATTCCCCCAAATATGGGGTATCGGCGTACTCAAGAGAAATTGCAAAACAAATTGTATTGAGCAATTTCTCCTGTTACCCTTATGAAAATGCAAAATATGAAGCTAAAAAAGATTTATTTGGGAAAAACGTGAATTTTTTTTTTATTTCCACGGCTCTACGCTATAAACTTCTGTGAAGCACCTGTGGGTTTAAGGTGCTCAATTCACATCTAGATAAGTTACCTAAGGGGTCTAGTTTCCAAAATGGTGTCACTTGGTGGGGGTTTCCACTGTTTAGGCACATCAGGGGCTCTCCAAACGCGACATGGCAACCGCTAATTAGTGTTGAGCATTCCGATACCGCAAGTATCGGGTATCGGCCGATATTCGCTGAATCGGAATTCCGATACTTAGTTCCGATATTTTCCATATATCGTATACCGGAATCGGAAGTTCCCATAATTCTTTGAGAGACAATGTGATTTTAGTCAGCCAATGAGGAATCCTAAGAAGTGTGGGCACATCCTGTACTGCTGCGGTCATGTTAACTAATGGCATGGCTGTGATTGGATGCTGAAATGATGTCAGAATGCACTATAAAAGGCGCCGCCGCCATTTTAGCGTCACTGTGCTGTGAACTCAGTTAGGAAAGAACGCTGCTCTGCTGACTCTGAGGGACAGTTAGAGATTGCGATTTAGTGTACTGTGCTGTAGGCAGGCTATCACCAACCGCTGTGTAAAGCTTCCTTTTGCCTGCAGTGTTGTTTTAACAGCTCTGCAAGGTGTGTGTGAGTGCAGGTGACGCTGCAGTTTGCTCTGTATGCAACGCTGTCTGTAGGCATCTGCACGTGTCACTCACAGACTCTTTTTTTTTTTTCTTCAGTGTATAAAAGGCGCCGCCGCCATTTTAGCGTCACTGTGCTGTGAATTCAGTAAGGGACAGAACGCTGCTGTGCTGACTCTGAGGGACAGTTAGAGATTGCGATTTAGTGTACTGTGCTGTAGGCAGGCTAGCACCAACCGCTGTGTAAAGCTTCCTTTTGCCTGCAGTGTTGTTTTAACAGCTCTGCAAGGTGTGTGTGAGTGCAGGTGACGCTGCAGTTTGCTCTGTATGCAACGCTGTCTGTAGGCATCTGCACGTGTCACTCACAGACTCTTTTTTTTTTCTTCAGTGTAATTCTTGCTGCTCCATGTAATTGAAATAATAGTGTGACGCGCTTCCATCCGTATACAATACCTTGGTTGCAAACACTATAGAAGTCCACAATGGAGCCTTTCACAGCAAGTGAACAGTTGTGTTTCAGTGTTCACTGCAGTCTGTGATTTTTTTTTTTTTTTGAGTGCAGATCACGCTCCACTTACTTCAACTAATGCAGCGTGTACTCTGCTGAGTGTCTGTCACTGGCTCATCCTTGTAATTTTTCAAAAATTGCTGCTGCTTTATTCTATTTTAAATTTACAAAAATATATTAGTGTGACGCTCTTCCATCAAAATACAATACATTGCTTGCAAACTTAATAGAAGTCCACAAAAAGGCCTTTCACAGCAAGTGAACAGTTGTGTTTCAGTGTTCACTGTAGTCTGAGGTTTCATTTTTTTGTAGGAGTGTAGATCCCGCTCCACTTCAACCACCGCAGCGTGTACTCTGCTGAGTGTCTGTCACTGGCTCATCCTTGTAATTTTTCAAAAATTGCTGCTGCTTTATTCTATTTTAAATTTACAAAAATATATTAGTGTGACGCTCTTCCATCAAAATACAATACATTGCTTGCAAACTTAATAGAAGTCCACAAAAAGGCCTTTCACAGCAAGTGAACAGTTGTGTTTCAGTGTTCACTGTAGTCTGAGGTTTCATTTTTTTGTAGGAGTGTAGATCCCGCTCCACTTCAACCACCGCAGCGTGTACTCTGCTGAGTGTCTGTCACTGGCTCATCCTTGTAATTTTTCAAAAATTGCTGCTGCTTTATTCTATTTTAAATTTACAAAAATATATTAGTGTGACGCTCTTCCATCAAAATACAATACATTGCTTGCAAACTTAATAGAAGTCCACAAAAAGGCCTTTCACAGCAAGTGAACAGTTGTGTTTCAGTGTTCACTGTAGTCTGAGGTTTCATTTTTTTGTAGGAGTGTAGATCCCGCTCCACTTCAACCACCGCAGCGTGTACTCTGCTGAGTGTCTGTCACTGGCTCATCCTTGTAATTTTTCAAAAATTGCTGCTGCTTTATTCTATTTTAAATTTACAAAAATATATTAGTGTGACGCTCTTCCATCAAAATACAATACATTGCTTGCAAACTTAATAGAAGTCCACAAAAAGGCCTTTCACAGCAAGTGAACAGATGTGTTTCAGTGTTCACTGTAGTCTGAGGTTTCATTTTTTTGTAGGAGTGTAGATCCCGCTCCACTTCAACCACCGCAGCGTGTACTCTGCTGAGTGTCTGTCACTGGCTCATCCTTGTAATTTTTCAAAAATTGCTGCTGCTTTATTCTATTTTAAATTTACAAAAATATATTAGTGTGACGCTCTTCCAGAGGACAGCGTTTGTTGGCCATTTGTGAGTCTGCAGCACATGGTTGATTTCATGCTGCACTGCCTGAGAAACGACCGCTGCATCGGCCACATTCTCACCACGTCAGATTATTGGGTGTACACCCTCCTAGACCCTCGCTACTGGGACAACTTACAAAGCCTCATCACACCGTTGAACCGGGACCGTAAAATGTTGGAGGACCAAGACACACTGTTGAAATCCATAATGTTCTCCATTCCAGCCGAGAGCGCTGCTGCTGCTACTGCTTTACAAAGCAGCTCTGTGCGTCGAGGCATTGTAGACACCTCTGCAACAAGAGAGAGCACAAGCAGCGCCTCTGCACAGGGCAAGAGCTGTATGTTACAAATGTGGCAAAGTTTTGTGACAGCGCCACCAAGGTGTACACCATAGTGATGGGAAATCTAGTTAATTTTGGTGATTAGTTCACCATGAACTAGTTCACTGAAAAGATTAGTTCAACAGATTAGTTCATTTAGTTCAGTTTTTCTCCACCCTATCCTGTGAGTAGTTGATAGGAAATGCATCATGTGACCTCTGAACTAAATGAACTAGATGAACTGCTGAACAAAATGTTCTATTGCGAATGACTCAGGACAGCCTAGTTCAATCTGATGCCTCTGACTGAGCCCAGCAGTGCCACATAATGATTGTGTATGAGGGGGCTGAGAAGCAGTTCAGCATCCACCATTTTAAGAACAGAACAGGGGTCAGTGTTAAAGATTTTAGCAAGACTGATCTTCTAGGCTAGAGGCATGAACTACACACAGAAACACTCTCTCATACACACATATGAGCTGTGTCTGTGTACTGTGTGTGCAATTTCATTTTTTATTGATAATATTATTATTACTGTTATATTTGTATTTGATGTGTGGTATGCTTTGGAGGTGCTGGCTTGCCCTGCTGCCAGTGTATTATCTGAGCGCGTCTTTAGTGCTGCAGGTGGTGTACTAACAGACCGTCGCATGCGACTATCCTCAGACAATGTAGACCGGCTTATTTTTCTGAAAATGAACAAGGCATGGATCTCACCTGAATTTGCCTGTCCGTTTTCAGATTAAATAACTGTTTGCCAACGTTTTCCAAGTCTCCTGTTATGTTCATCTTTCTACCACCTGAACTCTACTCCCTGGGCTACAACACTGCCAGTCACAGGGGAATGATCATTTACAAAACAAAATGTTATCCCCAACAAATAGTAGCGCAACGACTCCAGTGCCCACTTTATCGCCAGGCACTCTCTCTCTACAATGCTGTCTCTGTTTTTTGATGGAGTAAGTTTTCGACTCAGGAAACTAATGGGATGCTCCTCCCCGTTAAGCTCCAGTCCTGAGACAACACGGCACCCAGACCTACCTCTGACGCATCAGTCTGGACAATGAATTCTCTTTTGAACTCGGGTGTGCTCAAAACTGGTGACCCACACAGTGCCCCTTTTATTGCCCCTGTTGATGACCCCTTGCTGATTTATTAACCGGCTCCACCAGATCCATGGGTATTCTCTCAAACTGGACCTCTAAAATTTTTAATGGCACCAAGGGACTTACTAAATGAGGCTGAGGACTGTGTATCTGGCGCATGCGACAAGAGTTACAATACCGTTTAACTTCTTGATAGACCCCCAGCCAGTAAAACCGTTGTATAATTCTGTGTAGGGTTTTCTTTTGGCACAAATGTCACCCTAGTACATGCGCATGCGCTAAGTCCATTACCAACCTCCGATATGACTGCGGTAGCAGCAATTGCTAAAAAATTTCAACATGTATTTTATAAACCTGATACAGCAAATCTTGGTTCAGCTCTAATTGTTTAAATACTGTAGCTGCCCCGGGGTGTTGGGGTTCCCCATTGACAACCAGTAAATTTTCACGGGCTAGACTCAACGTAGGGGCCGCGTAGTTGCGCCTTAACAAATTTGTCACCTGTCACATTTAAGTATTACAATTCAGGTCCCGGTGTCAAATCTTCCATCTCCCCAACTAACACTTCGATAGGAGAGGGGTTTTCCTACTCCACAGAAGGCAAAGGTAATACTGCCCACTGCACACATGTGTTATGCATAGTGAGACTGATAGTAGCCAACAAAGTAGCTAACAAAGGCCACTTGTGATCACCCTATCAGCGTAGGAACAATGCTACTCAAAAGATCTGCCATGATCCTGGACAAAATCTTGATATAATGGTCAATGAGTGAGAATGTACGATAGGATCCAGGCAGATGTGAAGGTTTGTTTGGTTTTAGTAGCAACTTCATGTGTGACATGTTTGAATGGCTGGGCAACCCTCCTGTCTCCAATATATGATTGAAGGTGCGTACCAATGTGGACGGGATATCCTCACTCAATAATTTTAATAATTTGGCTGTAAACCCGTCAGATCCTGGAGCTTTCCCGTATTTAAAGTAACTTATCGCCGCTGTCACTTCCGTCACCTCAATTTGTTTTTTTAAAAGGAGAAGCTGATAGTTTGTGATGGATGGTAACCGTATTCCATCTACAAAGGTGTTACCCTCCTCACTATCCGTATGTTCCACCTTATATAAGTCTGAGTAGTATTCTTGTAGAATGGTGTTTATGGTTCGAGGGTCTGTATTCATGATCCCATGTTTATTCGTTAACGCTGTAATATGTTGATGACGAATGTGATTTCCTTTCGCTAGTCGTGCTAATAGTCTCCCTCATTTGCTACCATAACGATATACATCGGCTCTATAATTGTTATTACTGCTTCTCTCTCGTCGATATACCCATACGTGTAAGTCAACCTTAGCCTGCTTACATCTATTTTTAACCTGTGTTGATGAACTTGTCTTGTTTGCCGTGTACCTATCGCGTAATATCCTGCTAGCCTGCGAGTAGTTTGTCGCCATCTTCTTTTTTAGCGTTGTCTGATAACCTATTAGTTTCCCGCGCATTACTCCCTTCCCTGCTGCCCATAAAAGTTCCGGCCTATCCCTAGTATCTCCATTATCTCTTACATATTAAAAACACCATTGCTTCACATGATGTCGAAACTTCTCATCCATTAACAAATAGGTCGGGAAGCGCCAAGTTTGGTTTGGCCCCATCTGCACCATATCTGCCAGGGTCACTGATACGGGCGCGTGGTCATATATAGCTACGCTGTGCACATCTGCCTCTTCCACTCCCCTTAATAGCTCCTGTGCTAGCAATATATAATCTATTCTGGACCAAGAGTCATGTGGCGCCGAATAGAATGAATATTCACTGCCATCTGGGTTCAGGTGTGTCCAAATGTCTACAAAGTTACTCGTGTCTAGCAAGGGTTATTATAAACGTGTGTCATGTGATCGCACATTCATTCGCATCGACCTACAGTTCTTCACTGGTTCGATTCACCATATTTAAGTCACCACCGTGGGTGGTTTTAATGCTCTCCTATCGGCCTGATATGCTTGGATACCTGGGATAAATTCAGGAACGTCTCCAAACTCCCTACTCACATGTCAGCGCAGGAACCGTAAGAGGGAACGTGCTTGTTTTGTTGCGCATAGGTGGAGTTTTATACAGTAAATGATTACTGCTGTCTTATTTTTGCGTCCCAAGGGCAGAATAAGTCTGCGTAACGTTACATTTTACAGACACTCATATAATAGACACACGCTACCCTAACCGTGACACAAGGAAGGTATTGTTGTGGGATAAAGCCGCCATTTTAGCGTCACTGTGCTGTTAATTCAGTTTGGGACAGAACGCTGCTCTGCTGACTCTGAGGGATAGTTAGAGATTGCGATTTTGTGTACTGTGCTTTAGGCAGGCTACTTTACCAACCGCTGTGTACATCTTCCTTTTGCCTTGCAGTGTTTTTTTCACAGCTCTGCAAGGTGTGTGTGTGAGTGCAGGTGACGCGCTGCAGTTTGCTCGGCATACAACGCTGTATGTAGGCATCTGCACATGTCACTCTCACACTCTTTTTTTTTTTTTTTTCTTTAGTGTAATTCTTGCTGCTCCATTCAATTGAAATTATAGTGTGACGTGCTTCCATCCGTATCCAATACATTGGTTGAAAACACTGTAGAAGGACACAAAAAGCCCTTTCACAGCTAAGAGTTGTGTTCACTGTAGTCTGAGATTTTAATTTATTCAATTTTGATCACGCTCAAGTTACTTCTTCAAGCAATGCTGCTTGTACTCTGCTGAGCGTGTCTTACTGCCTCATCCTTGTCAGTTTTCTCGAATTGGTGTACATGTACATCAAAGTAGTCTTCATTTTGATCGAAATCCAAGCAGGTACCCGGACACTCTATGGCTGCTTTTGTACGGTGGACTGGCTCCAACATTCAATAAGACTTAAGATGCAATCGGGCACCTTGTCAAGGCCCAATCCTCTTCTCCCTCTGATATAATAATAATAATAATCTTTATTTATATAGCGCCAACATATTCCGCAGCGCTTTACACTTTAACAGTTTCAAAACACAAGTCATAGGTAACAACGTTAACAATACAATAATTAAAGCAAAATAAGCCGACCCTGCTCGTGAGAGCTTACAATCTACAATGAGGTGGGGGAGATACAAAGTACAGGTGTGTATATATAATGGTGCATTTCCAATGATGGTCCAGCCATCTTGAGGGAGTGAGGCATGGATGGAGGTAGTGAATGGGCTCCACATACACACTTAAACATAGAACGACTTTGGTTATTGAATGTGATAGGCCACTCTGAACAAATGTGTTTTGAGGGAGCGCCTGAAACCAGGCAAATTGTGGATAGTCCTAATTTCTTGTGGTAGAGCATTCCAGAGGATTTGCGCAGCGCGGGAGAAGTCTTGGAGTCGGGAGTGGGAGGTACGGATTACTGCAGAGGTTAGTCGAAAGTCATTTGCAGAGCGCAGCAGTCGGTTAGGCCGATAGATAGAAATGAGGGAGGAGATGTAGGGGGGTGCTGCACTGTGGAGAGCTTTGTGGGTGAGAACCAGTACTTTGAATTGGATCCTATAATGAATGGGCAGCCAGTGTAAGGACTGGCGAAGAGCGGACGCGTCCGAGTACCGATTAGCCAGATGGATGACCCTGGCTGCTGCATTAAGGATGGACTGGAGAGGGGATAGTCGAGTAATGGGGAGGCCAAGTAATAGAGCATTGCAGTAGTCCAGGCGGGAGTGGATCAATGCTACAGTGAGGGTTTTTGTTGTTTCCATGGTGAGAAAAGGGCGGATTCTAGAGATGTTCTTTAGGTGTACACGGCAAATATCTAACAAACAGGTCATGCTGGAGAGACTTGCACCTACTGCCACTCAGGGTCTTCAGCTCCTTTGTGAGAAACTAATGTTTGGCCAGCCAGTATATCAAATAAAGTTCATGAGAAATGGGAACTGTGGTTGGCTTCACTTTTGGTACTGGGTGCTAATACCAAACCATGGTGTGCCATTCAATGGATATTCCTGGCTGGTTGGAGACAAGCTCATTCCCACAGAAAAGTACCAGAAAGCTAAGGATATGGTGGCCTCTCTCAACATGAAGGAGTTTGCTCGTTGTCTAGGAGACCGACCACCCCTGCTGTGTACCTTGTCAACGTTGTGTTGAAGCTTGCAAGGATTAAGAGGTTACAGTGGTAAGTCTGGTTTTTACTAAAGATCCTGCTGTGTATTATAGTTTTTATGTTTAAAAAAAATTTTTATCTTAGGAATGTTAAATAAATTTTTCTTTTTTTTTTTAAATACAATGTATCTTATGAATGTTAAATATTTTATTTTTTTTTGATAAAATAAAATGTATCTTATGAATGTTAAATAACCATTTTTTTTTTTTTTTTTTTCAGGTATTTGATCTACCGTAGCTAGTTGCTGATCGTTGACTCTACACCCCTCTCCCCAGAATGTTACTCGGGTTATGGGGAGAAAATCACCGCTATTCCAGACTGATTTCATGTTAATGTGTCTGGCTCTTACACAGCACACAGCACTTGATGTTAGTTTATCTTTTTCCTAAATTATTTGTTACACTGCCCTTCTCACATTTAATTTGCACTTTTTTTTTAAGCACAAGTTTTTTTACACTTCCTTGTTCTGTAAGTAGGCTTAATGGTTAAATGTTTTATACTAGATGTAAATATGTAACATGTAAATTTTATATTAAGATTTTGCAAATTATTAGGTACACACCATCAGGCTCTTTCGTCCCCTCTCCCTTAGAGTAGCGGTAATATATCGGACCCCAGGCTCGCCCACACAGTTCCTTGACCACTTCTCTGCCTGGCTGCCGCACTTTCATGTCCTCAGAAGTACCAACCCTTATCCTTGGAGACTTCAACATCCCCATTAACAGCCCTACTTCCACACTCAAAACACATTTGTTCAGAGCGGCCTATCACATTCACTAATCAAAGTCATTCTACGTGTAACTGTGTGTGTGTGTAGCCCATTCACTATCTCCATCCATCCCTCACTCCCTGAAAATGGCTGGACCATCATTGTAAATAAACCATTGTATATAAACAACTGTACTTTGTAGCTCCCCCTCCTCATTGTAGATTGTAAGGTCTCACGAGCAGGGGCGGCTTATATTGCTTTAATTATTGTATTGTTAACGTTGTCACTTATGACTTGTGTTATGAAACTGTTAAACTGTACAGCGCTGCGGAATCTGTTGGCGCTATATAAATAAAGATTATTATTATAGAGGCCCACTCAGTAGTGGTGAAGTGAACGGCGCAAATTGCGAGTTGATTGCAACTGATGCAGCTGATACTCCATTACTGCTGGCTGCTGCTCACACAACCGCTCCAACATATGTAACGTGGAATTCCACCTGGTGGGTACGTCACATATGATGCGATGTTCAGGAAGGCAAAATCTGCGTTGCAGAGCTGCAATGCGCGATCTGGCCATGGTGGAACGTCGCAAGTTAGCGCACTGTAGGCGGACCTTGTGCAGCAGTGCATCAAGATCCGGATAGTCCCTCAAAAAACTCTGGACGACCAAGTTTAGCACATGTGCCAGACATGGTATGTGAGTGACGTTGCCTAGGCCCAGACCTGCCACCAGATTTCGGCCATTGTCACACACTACCAAGCCTGGCTGGAGATTCGCTGGCAAAATACACATGTCGCTCTCTTGCTTTATGGCATTCCAGAGCTCCAGCGCTGTGTGGCTTTGATTCCCCATGGAAATTAATTTCAGGACGGCCTGTTGACGTTTGGCCACGTCTGTGCTCATATCGGTCAACAGGCTCGCTGTCTGGGTGTTATGTTTGACACCAATCTCTCCTTCACCTCCCATATACAATCTGTTGCCCGCTATTGCCACCTACACCTAAAGAACATCTCTCCCGAATCCAAGACTTCTCCCGCGCTGCGCCAATACTGTGGAATGCTGTACCCCAAGAAATTAGAACTATCCACAATTTGCATGTTTTGGGGCTCTCACTCTAAACACATTTCTTCATAGCGGCCTATCACATTCACTAATCAAAGTCATTCTATGTGTAAGTGTGTGTGTGTAGCCCATTCACTATCTCCATCCATCCCTCACTCCCTCAAAATGGCTGGGCCATCATTCTAAATACACCATTGTATATAAACACCTGTACTTTGTATCTCCCCCACATATTTGTAAATTGTAAGCTCTCACGAGCATGTGCGGATTATATTGCTTTCATTATTGTATTGGTAACGTTGTTACTTATGACTTGTGTTCTGAAACTGTTAAACTGTAAAGCGCTGCGTAATCTGTTGGCGCTATATAACTAAAGATTCTTATTAAGCGTTCACGGGTCCATGTGGAGGTAGACCGTGACGGCTCCTGCAACGATGTTTCTGAGGAAATGGAGAAGGAGGAGTCAATGTGTACAGACTTGATTCCCGCAATCCTTGTAGTTGCCTGAACACGTACAGCGCCACTCGCAAGATCTGTACCCGGCTCCACAACATTGACCCAATGGGCAGTAAGGGAAAGGTATCGTCCCTGGCCATGGGTACTGGTCCACGCAGCGGTGGTCAGGTGGACATTGCTACTGACGGAGTTTAGTAGCGCATGTTTAATTTTAACCTCAACAACATGCTTTTGCAGACCAGGGACGGCTTGCCTGCTGAAATAAAATCAGCTTGGCACATTGTATTGTGGGACTGCCAATGCCATTAAGTTCCGTAAACTGTCAGTCTCCACCAGCCTGAATGACAGCATTTCAAGGGACAGGAGTTTTGCAATGCCAGCATTCAGAGCCTGTGCTCGTGGATGGTTTGCCGAGATTGGGCCTACACCCGATACGCCACAACCTGACACCCACAGATAAACAAGCCATAAAATCTCTGAAAGATAACCCCAACATTATTATTAAACCAGCAGATAAGGGGGTGCTATCGTTATTATGAATAAGACCCAATCTATTGCCGAAATTCATAGACAACTGTCAGTTAACCTAATCTACAGACAACTCAATTGTGACCCTACATTTTACATCTGTCAAAAAATTGATCGTATCCTGACAAAACATCTTTAATTGATCACCATAGACTGTAAGACTATGACATTCCTTAATATTCAATACCCCATCACCCCTGTTTTCTACACACTCCCAAAAATCAACAAAAAACTACATTATCCACCCGCATACCCTAAGGGATAATTCTCCGTGTTCTACAGTATCACCCAAATGTTTAACATGTTGCCTAATTCCTATGTATATATATTCTTCACCCTATGTATTTATTGTATATATATTGTATATATTATACATTGTCATTGACTGTAAATTTTTCTATCTCTTCCAGCGACTATTTGATAAAGGCCACTGCGTTGCCCAAAACGTCAGTCAGTAGTCTCATAGCTATTTTCTTTTTTCACATCAAGTGTGCAATAAAAATTTCCAATTTAACCATGACATATGCAGTTAAACTTGTGCAGTGATTCTCTATAGACTGTACATCTTCAGTGTGTCTTTGTAACTCAACTACGTTTTTCTCCGCACATGTTTACACATATTTGTGGTATTGAGGTTACTGACACTTTACCTCTTTTTACTTTTTGATTACACAGCTTGCATTTGACATAGCAAATATCATCTGCAAGTGTGTGAAAAAAGGACCACGCAGTGCAAGTCCTGGGAGCGTCCGTTTAGACTTTTGTAAGAGAAATCCGAACAGGTGCCAAAATGGAGGCTACAGGCAACAGAGTATGCAGCCTAACTCTCCCTCCTGTTTGTACCGTTGGGGCAATCGCTTCCTCAGAGCTGCTACCACCACCTTCCTGTTCCTCACGCCATGTTGGGTCTTGGACCTCATCATCTCCACTAACCTCTTCCAACACCTGCTGCTGTTGGGTGGTCTGGCCACCACCATGCTCAACAGAAACTGGCACCTGAGTCTCATCATCATCAGATGCGTTCTGCGGTGTGCTGACCATCGGCACTGTCTCACCCGCCTCTTCAGATTCAGAGAGACACAGCTGTTGCGCATCACTGCATACTCCCTCTTCTTCACATTCCAGAATGCTGCTTGGCTGTGCCCCTGTTTGCAAACCAACAGATTCTGAGAACAGAAGCAGAGACTCAGCTGGCTCCTGTACAGAACTCTCTGACTGACTGGGCAATTTGGCAGGCGGTGAAGAGACAGATGGTTGATCAACAGTGCTGTGTTCCTGAGAGGAGGTGGAAACAATTGAAGTCGATGCATTGGACCCTGGGCTCCAACACCGCCAGTTGTTGCCTGTAAGTGCTGTTAGCACAGTCAACACTTGCTCCTGTGTTACTGGGGTTGAGTAATGGCAGCTGTTCCCCTGCTGTGTGTACGACAAAAAGTCATGCTGCCTCCACCCTGTCCTCCTCTCATCCCTGGGCTCCAACACCGCCAGTTGTTGCTCGGAAGTAATTGGCACGGGTACTGACTCATGCCCACCCTGGTTACAGCACCACAGCTGTTTCCTGGCAGTGTCAACGTAAATTAGCCTCAAATAAGTTGTCCTGTCATGTTGCATTCCGGTTATCCGACTCTATGGTGCCTGCAGTTTAGGTGATTCCTATGTGTGCTGTGGGATATGTAAATAAAGGCTCTTTCCGTTGTGAAAATAGGACAAGCACCCACTGTAGGACTGTGTGATTTGGTAACTGCAGACGGCTTGCGGCCTGTCAACTTACATTTTCATGGGTGCCTTATGGTACCCGTCCGAGTTCCAGTACCGTCAGCTGGTTCTCCACAGTGCCTTTGGCCTAGGTGCCTCCATCTCGGTATCCGAGTTCCTGCAATGTCTGCTTGTCCTTGGTAGTGCTTTGGAGCACAGGTACCTCCTGCTTAGTAACCGTGTCCCAGTAACGTCAGCTGGTCCTCTGTTGTGCCATTGGCTCTTTTCCTTCTGCTGCCCCTCCGGGTTCCAGCACAGTCAGCTGGTCCTCGTTACTTGCATTGGCTCTTGTACCTTCTGCTACCCGTCGGGGTTCCAGTGCCGTCAACTGGTTCTCCGCAGTGCCTTTGGCCTAGGTGCCTCCATCTCGGTATCCGAGTTCCTGCAATGTCTGCTTGTCCTTGGTAGTGCTTTGGAGCACAGGTACCTCCTGCTTAGTAACCGTGGCCCAGTAACGTCAGCTGGTACAAGGTTGTGCCATTGGCTCTTTTCCTTCTGCTGCCCCTCCGGGTTCCAGCACAGTCAGCTGGTCCTCGTTACTTGCATTGGCTCTTGTACCTTCTGCTACCCGTCCGGGTTCCAGTACCGTCAACTGGTTCTCCGCAGTGCCTTTGGCCTAGGTGCCTCCATCTCGGTATCCGAGTTCCAGCAACGTCTGCTGGTCCTTGGTAGTGCTTTGGAGCACAGGTACCTCCTGCTTAGTAAACCGTGTCCCAGTAACATCAGCTGGTACAAGGTTGTGCTACAAATACAAGATACAGAACAAGAGACACAAGAACAATAAGCAGAAGATCTAAAGGCAGAAGAACATGAAGTATAAGACCAAAATGAAGAGCAAAATATATGCTCTAAATTATAAGCAGAAGAAGACTAAGCAGTGTATGGGGGTGAGTCCGTTCCTCCTCGTGGTGCCCCTGGTAAATGCCTGATGCTGCAGGCTAAACTGAACACGGACAAATACTGTTGTAATTTAAATCTTTTGTGGCAGCAAGAACGGAACGATGAAAAAATCATACTTTTACAGATTACAAGTACAGGAATCTATGTCACAAATAAGAATATGATGAAGAAGATGAAGGACTATAATATGAAGAAGAATAATAGTTTAAAAAGAACAATATGAGTAATGTTAACAAAAACATGAAAAGCAAGAAGTTTTAGAAGAAGATAAAGAAGGTGAAAATGAAGAATAATTTGATGACAAAGATGATGCTGCTGAAGATTATGAAGGAGAAATTGTGTCAAAAGTTAAAAAGGTGAAGAGCATGGAAGTTGTGAAACATACATATTTGCCAAAATAGAAAAAAGGTTAACAACATTGTCAATTTCTTCGTCAATCCGAACGTATTTCCTAAAAAAAAAAAATTAATGCTATTCCATTGGATTGGGTTAAACATCTATGCCTTTAATGTCTCCTCAACCT
Source organism: Oophaga sylvatica (assembly GCA_033576555.1). Lineage (NCBI taxonomy): Eukaryota > Metazoa > Chordata > Amphibia > Anura > Dendrobatidae > Oophaga > Oophaga sylvatica. Next base: position 748,735,095 of record JARQOD010000001.1, on the reverse strand, counting down.
CCCCCAATACATTCTACATTACTCTTTGTTGTTTTCCTTCATGTACAATTAACCTACAAGGCTAGAATGGGTTTTTTTTAATTTCGATATTTTGTTCCCATAGACTTACATTGGACTTCCGGTATCGGTATCGGGTATCGCCGATATTTTTTGGGTATCGGCGATACCATTCCGATTCCGATACTTTTGGATATCGGAAAGTATCGCTCAACTCTACCGCTAATTATTCCAGCATAGTTTACATTCAAAAAAATCTAATGGCGCTCCTTCCCTACCAAGCCCTGCCGTGTGCCCAAAGAGTATATTTCCCCCACATATGGGTATCGGCATGCTTAGGAGAAATTGCTCAACAAAATGTATGATCCATTTTCTCTTGTTACCCTTACGAAAGTAAAAAAATTAAGACTAATTGAACATTTTTGTGAAAGAAAAGTAAATGTTTATTTTTCCTTCCACATTCCAAAAATTCATGTGAAGCACCTGAAGGGTTAATAAACTTCTTGAATGTGGTTTTAAGTACCTTGACAGGTGCAGTTTTTAGAATGGTGTAACTTTTGGGCATTTTCTGTCATATAGGCTCCTTAAAGTTACTTCAAGTGTGAGGTGGTCACTAAATAAAATGGTTTTGCAAATTTTGATGTTAAAATGAGAAATCGCTGGTCAAATTTTAACCCTTATAACTTCCTATCAAAAAAAAAATTATGTTTCCAAAATTGTGCTGATGTAAAGCAGACACGTGGGAAATGTTATTTATTAACTATTTTGTGTGATATGACTCTCATTTAAGGGCATAAAAACTAAAATTTGAAAATTGCAAATTGCAAAATTTTCAATATTTTTGCCAAGTTTCCATTTTTTTCACAAATAAACGCAAGTCATATCAAAGAAATTTTACCACTATCATAAAGTACAATATGTCTTGAGAAAGCATTCTCAGAATCACCAGGATCCGTTCAAGCGTTCAGAGTTATGACCTCATAAAGTGACAGTGGTCAGAATTGTAAAAATTGGCCTGGTCATTAATGTGAAAACAAGCTTCATCTCAAAGTTGTTAAACATATTGTTCCTGATTGTTCCTGAATAAACAAGTTCTGCTGTCACACTCTTGGAGAGTATTGTGAGTATTTTGCTGCCAACAGGTTATCGGCCCAGAGTGACAAAGAACCCGAGAGTAACAAAGCAGCACAGAGCAACAAAGATGTCCACTAGCAGCAATCCTGTCAAGTTCTCAGTGCCAAGCCTCACTAACCAGAACTACAAGTCCTGGAAATTCAAGGTGAAGATGCTGCTCATAAGAGATCGCTGATCGTGCTGGGATATCCTAGGCCATTTTTTGATCGTTGGTGTCCCGCTGGCCAGCATGCATCGCTGTGTTTGACGCCATAAAAATGGCGAGCGACCTCGTTGGCGACTCAGAACTCAGCGACGCAGGCGTAATTTTGCTTTCTCTTGTCAGAATTGCTGCTGTGACAAAGTCCCAATGACCGCTGAGGTCGTTATATGGATCGTTGTATCGTTGCTGCATCGTTGAGTAGATCTGCCTGTTTGACAACTTACTAGCGACCATGTAGAGATGTACCAGCGATCCTTACCAGGTCGTATCATTGTTGGGATCGCTGGAGTGTCGCTATGTGTAACGGGGCCTTTACCAGATGATTGGTTAGAGAAGGATCAGAAAGAACAAAGCACTATCTCCCTCAGTGTAGATGATAATTAGATTGTGCATATATGCAAGTGTGCAACTGCCATGGAGATGTGGTATGAGTTACAGAAAGTGCATGAAAGATCAAATCTCTGCAATAAGCTTTATCTCATGAGAAAGCTGTATCAGTCTAAGCTAAGTGATGGACAGAATACACAGGACTATATAAGAAACACCCTAGAGATTATGGAGCGTCTCAGGGGTATTGGAGAAGAAATTAAAGATTTTCATGTTGCTGCAATTCTATTAAGTGGACTTCCAGAGAGTTATGACACACTCGTGACTGCACTAGATGCACGGCCAGATGGTGAGCTGACACTAGAGTATGTTAAAGGAAAACTTGTGGATGAATTCAAGAGAAAAATGCAGCATATAAGCAGCAGTTATGAATCCAGAGCAGAAACAGCATTAAAGACACAGGATTTCCCTAAACATAAGAGAAATCTAAGAGAAACTTGTGAATGTTTTGTCTGTAAAAAGCCTGGCCACCTTAAAGCAGACTGCAGAATTTGGAAAGCAATAATGAGCCAGCTTAAAAAGCAGAACAGTCATCAAAGGGTTAAAACAGCTGTAAAGGAAGATTCTTCATGTGTTGAAGCTGCATTTAATGTCAGTACAAGCCCATCTGCAAAGCATATATGATGTCTAGATTCTGGTGCAAGCAGTCATATGACAAATAACAAGGATTTCTTCACTGACCTTAATGAAAGCAAGTCAGAAAAGGTCATCTTAGCTAATGGTCACTATATGACTTCAGGAGGAGTAGTAGACTGCTACCTCCACTGTCCAGTTTCCTCAGCACAAAGCAGAAAGATCCCAGTATAGGATGTTCTCTATGTTCCCAGCCTTGAAAGCAATCTTCTGTCAGTAAAGAAGCTCACGCAAAATGGGAATGTAGTTACTTTTAAAGCTAACAGCTGCATCATCTCACAGAAGGGTCAGGATATGTTTTAACGGGCTGGATTACATCCGGATTAGCTGTGGATTGAACGCTGCATACAGCCGCAGCATTCAATCCGCAGCATCGAGATGTTACAGCATAGTTAAGGGGATTTTATGAAATCCCATCTCCACTATGCGTGCGAACACGCATCCGGCTGCCCTGTGTTTCCGGACATGCGGCGCGTCTTTTTAGTCCGCAGCATTTCTGTTTACCTTGCGGCGATGCTTCGTCTCAGCAAGGTAAATAACACAGTCCTATGTGTAGGGTGTGGCGATTCATTGAACACATCCGGAATCACCGCGCGTACAGAAGGGGGCTGCTCTTTGGGCGGAGCGGGGTTTCCGCTCCGTCCAAAGCGCAGACAGTACGGCCCGTGGAGATGAACCCTTACACTCTTGCTGAAGGAAAAATCCAAGATGAACTTTATCAGCTAAAATGCAAAGAAAGAGTGTACAGTGCTAGACAAGATCTGCATAAGAACTGTTTCCATGTATGGCACAGATGTCTTGGGCACAGAGATCCAGAAGTCGTAAGGAAGCTAGCTCAACTTGCAAATGGTATTGAAATCAACTAGTGTAGTCTAATGATAAAGTGCACTAGCTGTCTTAAAGGGAAAATGTACAGAAAATCCTTTCCTAAAATAAGCACCACTTGATCTGCACAGTCTCTAGATCTGATACATATAGATGTATGTGGTCCAATGAGTGTTCAAAGTCCTACCAAGAAGAGATATTTTCTCACATTTATTGATGACTACTCCACATATACAGTCGCCTACCTGCTTCACAGTAATGATGAAGTTCCACAGAAACGTGAAGAATATCTTGTTGTAGTGTTTAACAAATTTGGAAGAATGCCAGAAGCTCTGCGCGCAGATAGTGGAACCGAATATACAAGTGGTAAGGTGCAAACCATTTTGAAAAAGGATGGAATCATGTTCCAGACTACCATTCCATGCAACCAAGAACAAAATGGCATTGCAGAGAGAAAGAACCGCACTCTCTGTGAAAGTGGAAGAAGTATGTTGTTTGATGCGAATCTACCTACAACGTATAGGGGAGAAGCCATCATGACAGCTTGCTATTTTCAAAACAGAGTGCCAGGTAAAGCCACAAATAAAACTCCATATGAGCTATGGAACTGCAAGAAGCCTAACATGAAGCACCTCAGGATGTTTGGAAGCAAAACTTTTATGTATGTTCCCAAAGAAAAACGTTTCAACTGGGAATCACACACAAAGCAAGGAGTCCTGGTGGGCTATAGCAAAACTCAAAAGGGATACAGAATCCTGCACCCAGAGACCAACATAGTAACAATCAGCAGAGATGTCGTGATTGATGAAAACTCTGTATTGCTCAAATTTCATGAAGTTACACCAGTTATTCAACCTAAGAAGCAAGAACAAGAATCTCAATCACCAAACCCAGACACGGAAAAGGAAAACATTGAAGTGTGGATAAGCTCTGAAGCCACCAAGTCAACTTACAGTCAGGAGTAGTGTTGAGCATTCCGATACTGCAAATATCGGGTATCGGCCGATATTAGCTGTATCGGAATTCCGATTCCGAGTTCCGATATTTTCGTCTTATCGGATACCGGAATCGGGATTGTCACTGTCACTGTCAGTGTCCGTCGGTCGGGTCTGTCAGGAGTCAGCGGCACTTACCCGGCAGAAGATCTCCGGCGGTCACGTCCTGCACTGCTTCATGGCCGCCATCTTCTTTCCCCGGCGGTCACATGCAGTTTCTCGCGATAACTGCAGTGACTGCTGGGTAATCGCGGCCGTAAAGCAGTCAGTTCGATGACGTCACCGCCGGGGAAGCAGGTAATCAGCTGTGCTGCGTCGCGATGACAGGCTCTGCCTGTCATTGCGATGTAGCAGAGCTGGATCGTCGTGGGACTATCGTTATGGACTGCGTCGGACAGGTGGTATACTGTTGGTTTGTTTTTTTTCTTTTTTTACAGGAGATCGATGGCGTCGCAGGAATGAGAGAGTAATAAAAGAAATGAAAACTGTGTTGTCTCTTTTATTTCATTAAAAGACTTTTTTCTTGCTGTGTCTTTTTTTTATACATTTAATAACTTTGGGATTAATAATGGATCGGTGTCTTATTGACGCCTATCCATTATTAACCGGGCTTATTGTCACCGTGCAATCAACGGTGACAATAACCCCTTATTACCCCGCTTGCCACCGCTACAGGGCAAGTGGGAAGAGCCGGGTAAAGTGCCACAATTGGCACATCTTTTGATGCGCCAAATGTGGGGCTGCTGTAGCCTGGTATTATCAGGCTGTTGAGGGCCAAAATCCATGGGCCTTGACAGTCTTTTAATACCAGGCCGCAGCAGTCTGCATTTTACTTGGCTGGTTAACAAAAATAGGGGGGATCCCCACGCCGTTTTTTTTTCGAGGGGATCCCCTATTTTTGTTAACCAGCCAAGCTAAGCAGACTGCTGTGGCCTGGTATTATCAGGCTTGCAAGGTCCATGGATATTGGATCCTTACCAGCCTGAAAAACCAGGCCTCAGCGGTCTGCTTCATCTGGCTGGTTAACAAAAATAGGGGGGACCCCACGCCAATTTTTTTCGAGGGGATCCCCTATTTTTGTTAATCAGCCAAGATATGCAGACTGCTGTGGCCTGGTATTATCAGGCTGGCAAGGTCCATGGATCTTGGCTCCTTAACAGCCTGAAAATCCAGGCCTCAGCGGTCTGCTTCATCTGGCTGGTTAACAAAAATTGGGGGGACCCCACGCCAATTTTTTTCGAGGGGATCCCCTATTTTTGTTAATCAGCCAAGATATGCAGACTGCTGTGGCCTGGTATTATCAGGCTGGCAAGGTCCATGGATCTTGACTCCTTAACAGCCTGAAAATCCAGGCCTCAGCGGTTTTCTTCATCTGGCTGGTTAACAAAAATAGGGGGGACCCCACGCCAATTTTTTTCGAGGGGATCCCCTATTTTTGTTAATCAGCCAAGATATACAGACTGCTGTGGCCTGGTATTATCAGGCTGGCAAGGTCCATGGATCTTGGCTCCTTAACAGCCTGAAAATCCAGGCCTCAGCGGTTTTCTTCATCTGGCTGGTTAACAAAAATAGGGGGGAACCCACGCCAATTTTTTTCAAGGGGATCCCCTATTTTTGTTAATCAGCCAAGATATACAGACTGCTGTGGCCTGGTATTATCAGGCTGGCAAGGTCCATGGATCTTGGCTCCTTAACAGCCTGAAAATCCAGGCCTCAGCGGTCTGCTTCATCTGGCTGGTTAACAAAAATAGGGGGGACCCCACGCCATTTTTTTTTCGAAGGGAACCCCTATTTTTGTTAATCAGTTCCCTCTGACGTCACTGATTGTGTCCCTGGCTGACCTGAAGTGAAAGTGGAAAGCAATCAATTAAGCTTTCCACTTAAGGGCCCGTCTCACATAGCGATATCGCTACCGAGATCGCTGCTGAGTCACTAGTTTTGTGACGCAGCAGCAAGCTCACCAGCGATATCGCTGTGTGTGACATTCAGCGACGATCAGCCCCCCTGCCGGGTATCGCTGATCGTCGCTGAAATGTCAGGACCTTTGATCGCTGGTTTCCCGCTGACAGGCACACATCGCTGCGTGTGACAGGCGGGAGACCAGCGATCCGCTGGTAACCAAGGTACACAGCGGGTTTCCAGGCGCGGGGCTGTGCCTAGAAACCCGCTGTGTACCTTGGATACCAGCGCCCTGATGCAGGGAGCTGGTATCCAAGGTACACAGCGGGTTTCCAAGCGCTGCGCGGTGCCTGGAAACCCGCTGTGTACCTTGGTTACCAGCGGATCGCTGGTCTCCCGCCTGTCACACGCAGCGATGCGTGCCTGTCAGAGGGAAACCAGCGATCAAAAAAAGGTCCTGACATTTCTGCGACGATCAGCGATACCCGGCAGGGGGCTGATCGTCGCTGAATGTCACACACAGCGATATCGCTGGTGAGCTCGCTGCTGCGTCACAAAACTAGTGACTCAGCAGCGATCTCGGTAGCGATATCGCTATGTGAGACGGGCCCTTAAGCGATGTTACCCGCAGTGTCGCTGTCCCAGATCGCTGCCTGAGCTGCCTGTTTGGCAGCTCAGCAGCGATCATGTAGCGATACACCAGCGATCCTGACAAGTGCATATCGTTGTCGGGATCGCTGGTGTATCGTTATGTGACACCCAGCCTTTACTCTCCTGTCAGGCAGGAGAGGAACTCATTCATTTGGGGTTTACTGTGAGGCTGCAGCATTAGCTGCGGTCCCTGCAGTAAACATTAACCCTTTCTGAAGGATTACACCGTGGGACCTGACTGTGCATGGGATAGGTAAGAATAATTTTGCTTTTTTATTTTATTTTTATTACAGGAAATGGTTTTTGCAGTAAAATAAAAGATGGTCAAAAACATGTGTCTTTATTTCATTAAAATGATTTTTAATTAAAGTGTGTGTGTTTTATTTTTATTTCATGCAATAGGATTAATAATTGATAGTTGTCTAATTGACAGCTCTCAATTATTAACCTGGCTTAAGGTCACCTTTCAATAGCAAGGTGGCTTTAACCCCATATTAACCCATTCGCCACCGCTACAGGGCAATGGGAATAGACGGGCAAAGTGCCAGAAAGGGCGAATCTAATTATAGATTTGTCTTTCCTGGGGTGTCTGGGGGCAGATGTTAGTAGCCGGGGGGGGCAAAAATAATGGTCCCTCTCTGGGCTATTATTATCTGCCCCCACTCACTGGCTTTGTCTGTCTGGTTGCGAAAATAGGGCGGGAGCCCACGCATTTTTTTTCAGCAATTTTACACCTCATATATATATATACATGTCATTGAATTTGTGACACATATATATATATATTTATATTTGTAGTTCATACACTTCTACATAGTATAATAGCCGCTAATTCAATTGCCGGCTTTTGTGAAAATGCAGAACCCGACATGAAATGACACTTGGTGTACATAGGGTTAACCATGTCTTTTCATGTCCTTTGCTATCTAATTTGCACAAACAATTAAATCAGACTATGTGTGCAAAATTTCACACCTGTAGGGGTTAATTAAAGGTGTAAATTCGTAGCAAAAAAGTCCTTTTTTTTACAACGAATTTACACCTTTAATTAACCCCTACAGGTGTGAAATTTTGCACACATAGTCTGATTTAATTGTTTGTGCAAATTAGATAGCAAAGGACATGAAAAGACATGGTTAACCCTATGTACACCAAGTGTCATTTCATGTCGGGTGACATGAAATGACACTTGGTGTACATAGGGTTAACCATGTCTTTTCATGTCCTTTGCTATCTAAGGCCGGAGTCACACTGGCGACAAAATCGGACGACTGCAATGCGATGAAATATCGCATTGCAGTCGGACCTATGTTAATCTATGGAGCAGCTCCCAGTATCAGATTTTTTGTGGTCCGTTTTAAACGTCCGTGTACAATCGCAGCATGCTGCGATTGTCACCGATTGTCGGTCGACAATCGCCAATGCAAGTCTATGGGAGCGATGAAAAATCTGATTACAAACGGACCACACTGTGTGACTTGCGATGAAATCGCATCGGTGTCCTTTAGAAAAGCCGGCAATTCATCCCCGCCTATACTGTAAAATCACACTGACAGCTTTAATAAAGACTAGAAAGAATAGATATATACACATAGAACACATACATATATATATACATGTCATTGTGACATGTATATATACATATATTTATAGTTCCTAGACTTCTACATACTGTAATAGCCGCTAATTCAATTGCCGGGTTTTGTGAAATCACAGAAGCCGACATGAAATGATACATTGTTTCCACACATTTAACCATGTAATTTCATGTATTTTTATATATGTTTGAAACATACAATTACATGAGTGTATTTGTGCAAAATTTCAGACATGTAGGGGTTAATTAAAGGTGTAATTTCGTTGAAAAAAAATGCGTGGGCTCCCGCTGTATTTTCTCCACCAGACAGACAAAGCAAAGCGAGTGGGGGCAGATAATAATAGCCCAGGGAGGGTGCATTTTTTTGTGCCCCCCCTGGCTACTAACATCTGCCCCCAGACACCCCAGAAAGGGCAAATCTATAATTAGATTCGCCCTTTCTGGCACTTTGCCCGTCTATTCCCATTGCCCTGTAGCGGTGGCGAATGGGTTAATCTCACCTTACTGTCACCTTGCAATTGAAAGGTGACCTTAAGGCAGGTTAATGATTGATAGCTGTCAATTAGACAACTATCAATTATTAATCCTATTGAAGTAAATAAAAAAACACACACACTTTAAGAATAAATAATTTTAATGAAATAAAAACACATTTTTTTGACCATATTTTATTTTACACTAAATCCGTGCGAAGCCATTGATCTCCTAAAATAAAGAAAAAGAAATAAAACAACATTATTCTTACCTATTCCGCCGATCTGTCACGTCCCACGCTGTAATCCTTCACAAAGGGTTAACTAGCTTTGAGCCAAGCAGTGCAAGTAATCCTGCATGCTCAGCTCAAAGCTCATGAATGAATAAGTTCCTCTCCTGGCGACAGGAGAGGATGTGTTTCATGAATGAAGCTTAATTGATTGTGTCCACTTTCCCTTTAGGTCAGGTCACTACAGTTAAATTGGCAAGAAATCAATTAAGCTCCATTCATGAATCTATTCCTCTACTTTCGCTGGGAGAGGAACTTATTCATTCAGGGGAATACAGGTCTGAGACAGCATTATTAGCTCTCTGCGACCTGTAACCTGTTAACCCTTTCTGATGGATTACACCGTGGGACCTGACTGTACATCGGATTGGTAAGTATAATTTTGCTTTTTTATTTTATTTTTATTACAGGAAATGGTTTTAGCAGGAAAATAAAATATGGTCAAAAACTGTGTGATTATTTAATTAAACTTATTTTTTATTAAAGTGTGTGTGTTTGATTTTTCTTTCATACAATAGGATTAATAATTGATAGTTGCCTAATTGACAGCTATCAATTATTAACCTGGCTTAAAGTGACCTTTCAATTGCAAGGTCATTTTAACCCCTTATTAACCCATTCGCCACCGCTACAGGGCAATGGGAATAGACGGGCAAAGTGCCAGAAAGGGCGAATCTAATTATAGATTTGCCCTTTCTGGGGTGTCTGGGGGCAGATGTTAGTAGCCAGGGGGGGCACAAAAAAAATGTACCCTCCCTAGGCTATTATTATCTGCCCCCACTCGCTTGCTTTGTCTGTCTGGTGGAGAAAATACAGCGGGAGCCCACGCATTTTTTTTAAACGAATTTACACCTTTAATTAACCCCTACATGTCTGAAATTTAGCACACATATACTCATGTAATTGTATGTTTCAAACATATATAAAAATACATGAAATTACATGGTTAAATGTGTGGAAACAATGTATCATTTCATGTCGGCTTCTGTGATTTCACTGAAGCCGGCAATTGAATTAGCGGCTATAACAGTATGTAGAAGTGTAAGAACTATAAATATATGTATATATATATATGTCACAATGACATATATATATATATATATATATATATATATATGTGTATATATCTATTCTTTCTTTTGGCATTTAAATACTATTCTTTTGGATCGATTATATGTCAGTTTTGCAAGCCTGCGAGAAAATCTCGCAAGTCGGATGAAAATCGGATGTTACAAGGTACACACACATGCGATTAAATCGCATCTTTGAAGGAAAATCGGATGCCAGAAGGATGTGTGATGTTTTTATTTTGATCCGATTGTCGACCGTCTAAAACGGACCGATTTTTTGTGGTTGTGTGTGACTCCAGCCTAATTTGCACAAACAATTAAATCAGACTATGTGTGCAAAATTTCACACCTGTAGGGGTTAATTAAAGGTGTAAATTCGTAGCAAAAAAAGTCCGTTTTTTTTACAACGAATTTACACCTTTAATTAACCCCTACAGGTGTGAAATTTTGCACACATAGTCTGATTTAATTGTTTGTGCAAATCAGATAGCAAACGACATGAAAAGACATGGTTAACCCTATGTACACCAAGTGTCATTTCATGTCGGGTGCTTCTGTCTTTTCACTGAAGCCGGCTTTACCCGGCAATTGAATGAGAGGATATTTTACTATGTAGAAGTGTATAAACTATACATATATGTATATATATATGTCACAATGACATGTATATATATATATATGTATTCTATGTGTGTATATTTAGTGTTTACAAGGAAAGAATGGGTTTTTTTTAGTTGCGATATTTTGTTCCCATAGACTTACATGGGACTTCCGGTATCGGTATCGGGTATCGCCGATATTTTAGTGATATCGGCGATACCATTCCGATTCCGATACTTTAGGATATCGGAAAGTATCGCTCAACTCTAGTCAGGAGATCAAAAAAATATTTAGAGTTGAGAGTCCTCAGTGGTTGATACCTTTTAATGGCTAACTGAAAAGATGGTAACAAATTGCAAGCTTTCGAGACTACTCAGGTCTCTTCATCAGGCTGAACTAATACAAAATCTGAAGAATCACATATTTATACACAAAAACACAGAAAAAATGCAATAGGTAAGACAAGTGACGTGAAGCAGAATAGTACAACCTTTACTACAAAAAGATGCCCGGTTACAATCCATATTTCCAGACCCCCCACTACTGTGTTTTAGGCAGCCCCCAAATCTAAGAAGCATCATTGTCAGAAGTTCCCTGTCCTCCCCAACAGCTGCAGGAACCTTGCCTTGCAATCAGAAGAAATGCAAAACCTGTCCATTTATAATGACCACGGACAAGATAAAGATCCCCAACTCACATCAGGACTACAAGATACCAGGTACTTTCAGCTGCATCACATCTAATGTTGTGTACCTAATTATATGTACTAAATGTCCAACTGGGGGTCTGTATGTGGGGGAGACCGGGCAAAAACTGAGAACAAGGATGAATTCTCATCGCCACGCAATAAGAGAAAAAAGAATGGATCTACCTGTGGCAAAACATTTTTGCTCCCCTGATCATAGCATGTCAGATATGAAAATACTGGTACTAAGAAGCAGATTCACATCTCAGAGGCAGAGAAGAATTTGCGAATACAAATTGATGGTGACCTTTGACACTCTTAATGCTGGAATGAACCTGTCACATGGTTTTATGGCCTATTACATCAATTAAGGAATTTACTCCAAATACCCTGTGAAAACATCACAAAACATTACCAGACCCCAATCAGAGGGTAATAAAACTTTCTCTCCTTATCTATGAATTGTTCCAATATTTATGCTCATCCCTCTGCCATAATGACTATTCTGCTTCACGTCACTTGTCTTACCTATTGCATTTTTTCTGTGTTTTGTGTATAAATATGTGATTCTTCAGATTTTGTATTAGTTCAGCCTGATGAAGAGACCTGAGTAGTCTCGAAAGCTTGCAATTTGTTACCATCTTTTCAGTTAGCCATTAAAAGGTATCAACCACTGAGGACTCTCAACTCTAAATATTTTTCTATCTACTGGCTAACACGGTACGAAGATATACATCTTTACTGAGTCAGGAGATCAGAAAGGCCAAGCTAAGGTATCCCAGCTAGACGCCTTTGTTATATGGTCAGAACACTTCCTGAACCAGAGCCACAGTCATGGCAAGAGATGCAAAAACTGCCTGTCCACGAGAAGCAGAAGTAGATAAATGCCGCTAATGAAGAGATGGAGTCCCTTCACCAAACTCCATACAAGGGAGCTTACTGAACTACCACAATGAAAAAGAAATTGCAAAGCTAGGTGAAATTCTCAACCAGCACTTTGAGACTAAGGACCTTGGAAATGTGACATATTATTTGGGAAACCACATCCAGAGAGAGGAAGATAGAAGTTTTCTTCTCAACGAAAGTTCTAAAATTTCCGCAATACTAAACCAGTTTGGAATATCAGAAGTCAAAGGTGCGTCAACACCAATGGATCCGTCCTACTTAAAGTTGGAATGAGAAGATCTTCTACCCAGCAATGAGAGTTACGGACAAGCAGTGGGGGTACTTCGGTACATAGCAGCCACAACTCGTCCGGATATGACAGCCACAGTCGGAATTCTCTGCAGACGTGTAATCAAGCCACGCCAAAGAGACTGGAATGCAATTAAGAGAATTCTTCAATATCTTAAAGAAGCTCAGTCTAAATCTTAAGATTTCTGCACCAGAAGCTCTCACTCTCAGAGGTTATGTGGATGTAGATTGGGCTGGAGATTCAAGTGATTGGAAATCAACAAGTGGTTACTTGTTCAAGTTAAGAGAAAATTCAAATTCTTGGTCCAGCAGAAAACAAGTGTCAGTCGCATTATCTTCTACAGAAGCAGAATATACTGTATGTCTGCTGCTTATGCAAGTCAAGAAGTAATTTGGTTGAAACAACTTTTGGAAGATTTCGGCAAGCCATTAGCTCAACCAACAGTTACCTATGAGGACAACCAATGATATATTAAACTTGCCAGCAGTAAGAAGATTAGTGCAAGGACTAAGTACATTGATGTAAAACACCACCACTTATGTGACTTAGTGGAACGTGGTGTACTCGAGTTTGTTTATTGCGAGTCTGACAAGATGATAGCTGATGGTATGACAAAGCCATTATCAAGAGCCAAGTTTGTGGACCTCAGAACCGCAATGGGACTAAGGCCAGAGTCACACACAACACGTAAAAAATCGGTCCGATTTTGTAATGCGATAATCGCACAATTGTTTTCCATATGTTGATCCGTATGTAATCTGTTTTAAATGCCATAATGCGATTTCCTCGCATCTAAGGATCCGTGTGACATCCGTATGGCATTAGTACGGCGAGATTTTCTCACTGGCTTGCAAAACCGACATATACTGGATCCAAATGACAGTTTTTAACTCACAAAAGAAAGAATATGTATACACACATAGAATACATATATATACAGTTATATGAAAAAGTTTGGGCACCCCTATTAATCTTAAGCTTAATGTTTTATAAAAATTGGTGTTTTTGCAACAGCTATTTCAGTTTGATAAATCTAATAACTATTGGACACAGTAATGTTTCTAATATTTAAACCGTGTGCACTGCTATCAAAGAAGGTGCCAAAGTAGGTTCCCAAACCGTAGTAATATGTAAGATAAACTCGGCACTCAACTTAATAAATGGTATGAAATTTATTGTGGACAGCAATAAATGTCAAAACGTTTCGGTCGTACAAGACCTTCATCAGTTGCTGTGCAAACAAAAGAAAAAATAATGTACAAGAAAAAGAAAGAAATATACATATAATAATTCCATTATGAGTAACTATATACATGGTAATAAGTGATCATTTAGTTATTTTTGTTTTGTGAAGAAATAATTTTGGTACAATCGTATTTCAAGTGTTCATAGAATCAGATGAACATACCGTTTATCACGCTGTAGATAAGTCCAAATTGTGAGTTAGATAAAGTATAACCGATGTGAGCCTGTAGTGACCAAGAGAAGGGAAATATGCCCATAATATAATATAATATAATTAATACTCCTATTAGGTGCCAGTGAAATCATATGGTAGAGAGATTACCCAAAATTTTGTGGTAGCTCCGTGCGGTGAGTAAACGTATCAGCACCTAAGGGAGTTATATATCATATGCCAGTAATATAGCCATTGCGCGGTAAAATCAATTAGGTGAAGGATTTAGAAAAAATGTTATCAAAACTTTACCCTGTTGCACTGGGGAAAAAACGTGCTATGGACGGGCATGAGCAGCAGCCTGAGGGAGATATACATGCTTATGTCTATAGACATCCATCTTATAAATAGACGTTGTAATGCATATCAAATGTAATACTTTTGGTAGGTCAGGAATGCTTACCCCGTTTGCGTCTAAGTCGCGGCTTCCACCGCTGGACATGAGCGATAAGTGGTGGCGGTGACCCTTTCATCCAATGGCGTGCTGCTGCCATGTGTGAGCATTTCCTGGTTTAGATAGCGTGCGTACTGTCACGTGACAACGGAAGTGACGTTGCCGGAAGTGACATGTGCGTTATACTTTATCTAACTCACAATTTGGACTTATCTACAGCGTGATTGTACATTATTTTTTTCTTTGTTTGCACAGCAACTGATGAAGGTCTTGTACGACCGAAACGTTTTGACATTTATTGCTGTCCACAATAAATTTCATACCATTTAGCATCATTAAGTTGAGTGCCGAGTTTATCTTACATATTACTACGGTTTGGGAACCTACTTTGGCACCTTCTTTGATAGCAGTGCACACGGTTTAAATATTATTGTACGTACCCATACGTGTAGCACGCTATCCGTGGTTATGTCTTCTGCCACCTTTTCATATAATTCTGAAGAATCCACTGCAATTTTGGCACAATCTAGTTTCTCTAGTGATTTTCTGAAAGCACCTCCACGTGAGACACGCGGACGTGATTTAGAGCGGGCACTTAGACACCAGGTTAATTTGCGACTTCATAGCGCAACTCTCTCAGAATACCTTCGGGTTAAAAGGATAGCAAGAGGCCTTCCCACTCCGTCCTACGTTATTTCACGACTCACCAGATTTTTGTTCTCGTTATGAACAAATATTAAACAAGTGTTCTTTTGACTTAATGACACTTACCCTAGAACACCTGCATAAGGCCATCGACACTAACAACACCGCCATCCAGAACATTGAGACACAGCTTTCTACTACTGGGTCCACGGAAGAACTACAGACACTCCGGAGTCAAATCCAGGGAAGGATTGACCAACACACCAGAGATACTGAAAGCCGCAAACGGAACAAATTTTCGAGGGACGCAGCCGACTACGAATCCAACAAGGTATATAGATGGCAGGACAATTCCTCCTCCAGAAGACAACCGCCTCGCAGTCAACGATCTTCCACCGACTACTCAACGTCCGGATCGGAACAAGAGCGCAGCTCCTTCATTCCACCATCAGCCTCTTTTTTAGGACAAAGACGCCGGTTCCCCAGAAGAAGACAAGACGGGGCCACGGACGGAAGAACCAACGCGGATCAGATGCGGATCACACGTTCTCAGGTACTGAGTCACTAGTGATTAACATTTCTTCCAAATCCCTGGGGATTGCAGAATACCAAGTCCTACAGAAAGGACTCTCTTTCTGTCCAGCATACAAATATAGAACCTTTGACTTGGACATGGACCTTCAGCGTTTTTTCCGTTCTTTACGATTAAAAGTTCATTTTTCTAATTCTCTAGCTGACACGATTGTACCCCAGACTCCACACAATAGATTGTCCATATCTAACCTAGGACTCCGCAATAAGAACACATATCGCCCACCACATGGGTCTCATGCCGTCGAAACTTTTATCGACTTTATACACACCTCTTTCCAAACACTACGGAAGGATATTGAACAAGGGAAATTGTTCTACCCCCCGAATTTAACTCAAGTCGAAACACAGGCTTTGAGATCTCTCCATGAGGATACATCCCTCATCATTAAACCGGCAGATAAAGGCAGAGCCTTAGTAGTTATGGACAAATCACAGTATATTACCTGTTACCTATATGGATGCTGCTCAGTTCCCGGCTCTGCTGCGTACCCGTACTTGCGTGAGTGGCTCCGCTGCTTTGCATGACCGCCCGCATGTGCGGTTCCTGACTTGCTGTGAAAGCCGTCCGTAGCTTGCAAAGTCCTCTGCAGTGGTGCATGACTTACTGCGTGGTTGGCAGCAGCCATTGTTGGGTTCCCTCTGTGTTGTGCTGTCTGGCTCTGCATAGGGGGCGCGGCCCACACCTGTCCTGCTTTTATGTGGATTGGGTGTTTACTAGAATTACTGCTCCAGCCTATCGCTGTGAAGCAGCTCATATATAAAGTTCCCCAGCCCTAGTGGGCGTTGCCAGAGCTTCACATTGAATCCACACTGAATCCCTGAACCTAGCCGTATGTGGTTGTGTGTTCAGCTCCTGCTCTGAATTTGATCAGCTCTGGAGAGCTGATTCCCTGTTCCTGTTGTGTCTTGTTCCCTGATCCTGGATCAAACCCGGTACCTGAATGTCTGAATTATGTCTTGTGTTTCCGCCTATGCTGGGGGCTGATTACCCAGATCGCCGTTCCTGGAGGCTGTATATCCAGGCCTGTTCCTGCTGTGTCTAATTACCTGAACCCCTGATCCTGGATCGCATCCTGTACCTGCCTGTCTGAACTGTGTCCTCTGTGTTATGTTCCTGAAATCCTGCTGTGTCCAGAACCCTGTGCCAGTGACTGTGAATCCTTGCTATATAACCTGAGTTCATCTTGGAAGGAGGAGTCCGGTGTGTGCTGAGTTTCTGTTACTCTGTGCTCAGCCT
Organism: Oophaga sylvatica; assembly: GCA_033576555.1. Lineage (NCBI taxonomy): Eukaryota > Metazoa > Chordata > Amphibia > Anura > Dendrobatidae > Oophaga > Oophaga sylvatica. Next base: position 748,718,136 of record JARQOD010000001.1, on the reverse strand, counting down.
CTGTGCAATCCCCGGCCAGCTCCCGTTGAGCCTGGCGGGGCTTGCACCAGACCGCTGGGGTTCCTTTTCAGGTCGCTGCCAGATGTCCGGATCCTATGCCTGATGACCATGGCCTGATGTCCAATGTCCGACGACCACTTCCAGATGTCCGGATCCTATCCTTCCTGCCTGATGTCCGGATCCTGCCGATCATTGCCAGATGTCCGGAGTCCGAGGCCTGTGTTCCAGTCCGTGTTCCTGTGATCCAATCCATGTTCCTGTCCGTGTTCCTGACTCCCCGAGACCCAATCCGTGTTCCTGACTCCCTGAGATCCAATCCATGTTCCTGTCCGTGTTCCTGACTCCCTGAGATCCAATCCGTGTCCCTGTTGTTCCTGTGCAGTCTAACTCTGTTTCAGCCATCAGCTCCTGATTCCAGTTTCCTGCCTGTTACCTGTCGGCTTGCCTGTCTGCCATCCGACTGCAGCTCCATCCGGAAGTTCGGACATCATCTGCAGAGATCCCCGGCTCTTGCCTGCTCACCTGGAGCGATCATCTGCCATCTGACTGCAGCCTACCTGGAGGCTCCACCATATCAGGTCGTATATACCTGCCTGTCTAGAGACTGCCTGGTCACTAGCCGTGACAACCTGCCTGTCCCAGAGACTGCCTGGTCACTTGTCGTGACAACCTGCCTGTCCCAGAGACTGCCTGGTCACTTGCCGTGACAACCTGCCTGTCCCAGAGACTGCCTTGGTCACTTGCCGTGACAACCTGCCTGCCCTGGTCACTAGCCGTGACAACCTGCCTGTCCCAGAGACTGCCTGGTCACTTGCCGTGACAACCTGCCTGCCCTGGTCACTAGCCGTGACAACCTGCCTGTCCCAGAGACTGCCTGGTCACTTGCCGTGACAACCTGCCTGTCCCAGAGACTGCCCTGGTCACTTGCCGTGACAACCTGCCTGCCCTGGTCACTAGCCATGACAACCTGCCTGTCCCAGAGACTGCCCTGGTCACTAGCCGTGACAACCTGCCTGTCCCAGAGACTGCCCTGGTCACTAGCCGTGACAAGCTGCCTGTCCCAGAGACTGCCTTGGTCACTTGCCGTGACAACCTGCCTGTCCTGCCGGTTCCTCCTTGGTCTACCCTGTGATGACGTCTGTCCTGGGTCGGTGTCTGATGTTCTCCTGCTGAGCCTGTGCTACGCCTGAGGCCTGAGAGAGAGGCCGTCCTAGTATGCCCGTGCCAGATGACCCTGGACTTCATCAACCCGTGATGACCCCGCCATCGTCTGACGTTCGTCCTGGGCCGGTGTCTGATGTTCTCCTGCTGAGCCTGTGCTATGCCCGAGGCCTGAGAGTGAGGCCATACTAGTATGCCCGTGCCAGATGATCCTGGACTTCATCAACCCGTGAAGACCCCGCCATCGTCTGAAGTCTGTCTGAGGTCGGTGTCTGATGTTCTCCTGCTGAGCCTGTGCTACGCCTAAGGCCTGAGAGAGAGGCCGTCCAAGTATGCCTGTGCCAGATAACCCTGGACTGCATCTACCCGTGATGTCCTCCAGCACTCGTCTGTGATCCTGAGTTGTGTACCCTTCTCTGATGTGCGGAATCGGGAGCCCGGTCTTATGTTCTGTTTATGTACTTTGTTTCTTTAAGTAAACTTTATGTTTCTTCTTACCTGAAGTTGTGCGGTGTTGTCTAGTCCTGCAGGTCGCCACCTTGCCCACATGCTCAGCTGCCACGGATCCCGGTCACTGCCCTTCCCTAGTCCGGGCAGGCCCGGGTCTCCCTCCGTGGTCCAGTGGGTCCACATTCTCTTACCATCTGGGACCCATGCCTCACGTCGTCGTGGACTGGCGGCGTGGGAGCATTGGCTAGCTAGGCAAGCTATGCCATGTCCCGACGCCCCACAGCCGTGGGAAGCGCCACAGAAAGCACTGGCCATGGACTCCGCTGAGCATGTGCGGTCTGCAGGACTTTCTCCAAGCTCCACCTGATGTGCGAACTAGACTACTTGGTCCCCACAGGGTAAGTGGACTAGATGGCTCGATTCCCCGCTTGGTCAGCGGTTCGGACTTTTCGAGCTATTAACTCTGCTGCCATATTGTGAACTATGGGACTTACCGCCAAACCCAAGTGAATTTTTCTGGGGAATTTTTTTTTTTTACTTGGGTCTTCAGAAGAGGGGGCCTGAGGAGGGGGATACTGTAACGCTGGTATTGTCTGTACTTTGTTTTCCAGCGTTACTCTGCATGTTTTTTGCATTAACCCTTTTGCTCCTTTCCCCCTAACCAGCTGGGATACTGTTGTCTGTTACCTATATGGATGCTGCTCAGTTCCCGGCTCTGCTGCGTACCCGTACTTGCGTGAGTGGCTCCGCTGCTTTGCATGACCGCCCGCATGTGCGGTTCCTGACTTGCTGTGAAAGCCATCCGTAGCTTGCAAAGTCCTCTGCAGTGGTGCATGACTTACTGCGTGGTTGGCAGCAGCCATTGTTGGGTTCCCTCTGTGTTGTGCTGTCTGGCTCTGCATAGGGGGCGCGGCCCACACCTGTCCTGCTTTTATGTGGATTGGGTGTTTACTAGAATTACTGCTCCAGCCTATCGCTGTGAAGCAGCTCATATATAAAGTTCCCCAGCCCTAGTGGGCGTTGCCAGAGCTTCACATTGAATCCACACTGAATCCCTGAACCTAGCCGTATGTGGTTGTGTGTTCAGCTCCTGCTCTGAATTTGATCAGCTCTGGAGAGCTGATTCCCTGTTCCTGTTGTGTCTTGTTCCCTGATCCTGGATCAAACCTGGTACCTGAATGTCTGAATTATGTCTTGTGTTTCCGCCTATGCTGGGGGCTGATTACCCAGATCGCCGTTCCTGGAGGCTGTATATCCAGGCCTGTTCCTGCTGTGTCTAATTACCTGAACCCCTGATCCTGGATCGCATCCTGTACCTGAATGTCTGAACTGTGTCTTGTGTTTCCGCCTATGCTGGGGGCTGATTACCCAGATCGCCGTTCCTGGAGGCTGTATATCCAGGCCTGTTCCTGCTGTGTCTAATTACCTGAACCCTGATCTTGGATCGCATCCTGTACCTGACTGTCTGAACTGTGTCCTCTGTGTTATGTTCCTGAAATCCTGCTGTGTCCAGAACCCTGTGCCAGTGACTGTGAATCCTTGCTATATAACCTGAGTTCATCTTGGAAGGAGGAGTCCGGTGTGTGCTGAGTTTCTGTTACTCTGTGCTCAGCCTCTGTGCAATCCCGGCCAGCTCCCGTTGAGCCTGGCGGGGCTTGCACCAGACCGCTGGGGTTCCTTTTCAGGTCGCTGCCAGATGTCCGGATCCTATGCCTGATGACCATGGCCTGATGTCCAATGTTCGACGACCACTTCCAGATGTCCGGATCCTATCCTTCCTGCCTGATGTCCGGATCCTGCCGATCATTGCCAGATGTCCGGAGTCCGAGGCCTGTGTTCCAGTCCGTGTTCCTGTGATCCAATCCATGTTCCTGTCCGTGTTCCTGACTCCCTGAGAACCAATCCGTGTTCCTGACTCCCTGAGATCCAATCCATGTTCCTGTCCGTGTTCCTGACTCCCTGAGATCCAATCCGTGTCCCTGTTGTTCCTGTGCAGTCTAACTCTGTTTCAGCCATCAGCTCCTGATTCCAGTTTCCTGCCTGTTACCTGTCGGCTTGCCTGTCTGCCATCCGACTGCAGCTCCATCCGGAAGTTCGGACATCATCTGCAGAGATCCCCGGCTCTTGCCTGCTCACCTGGGAGCGATCATCTGCCATCCGACTGCAGCTCCATCCGGAAGTTCGGACATCATCTGCAGAGATCCCCGGCTCTTGCCTGCTCACCTGGAGCGATCATCTGCCATCCGACTGCAGCCTACCTGGAGGCTCCACCATATCAGGTCGTATATACCTGCCTGTCTAGAGACTGCCTGGTCACTAGCCGTGACAACCTGCCTGTCCCAGAGACTGCCTGGTCACTTGCCGTGACAACCTGCCTGTCCCAGAGACTGCCTGGTCACTTGCCGTGACAACCTGCCTGTCCCAGAGACTGCCTTGGTCACTTGCCGTGACAACCTGCCTGCCCTGGTCACTAGCCGTGACAACCTGCCTGTCCCAGAGACTGCCTGGTCACTTGCCGTGACAACCTGCCTGCCCTGGTCACTAGCCGTGACAACCTGCCTGTCCCAGAGACTGCCTGGTCACTTGCCGTGACAACCTGCCTGTCCCAGAGACTGCCCTGGTCACTTGCCGTGACAACCTGCCTGCCCTGGTCACTAGCCGTGACAACCTGCCTGTCCCAGAGACTGCCCTGGTCACTAGCCGTGACAACCTGCCTGTCCCAGAGACTGCCCTGGTCACTAGCCGTGACAACCTGCCTGTCCCAGAGACTGCCTTGGTCACTTGCCGTGACAACCTGCCTGTCCTGCCGGTTCCTCCTTGGTCTACCCTGTGATGACGTCTGTCCTGGGTCGGTGTCTGATGTTCTCCTGCTGAGCCTGTGCTACGCCTGAGGCCTGAGAGAGAGGCCGTCCTAGTATGCCCGTGCCAGATGACCCTGGACTTCATCAACCCGTGATGACCCCGCCATCGTCTGACGTTCGTCCTGGGCCGGTGTCTGATGTTCTCCTGCTGAGCCTGTGCTACGCCCGAGGCCTGAGAGTGAGGCCATACTAGTATGCCCGTGCCAGATGATCCTGGACTTCATCAACCCGTGAAGACCCCGCCATCGTCTGAAGTCTGTCTGAGGTCGGTGTCTGATGTTCTCCTGCTGAGCCTGTGCTACGCCTAAGGCCTGAGAGAGAGGCCGTCCAAGTATGCCTGTGCCAGATAACCCTGGACTGCATCTACCCGTGATGTCCTCCAGCACTCGTCTGTGATCCTGAGTTGTGTACCCTTCTCTGATGTGCGGAATCGGGAGCCCGGTCTTATGTTCTGTTTATGTACTTTGTTTCTTTAAGTAAACTTTATGTTTCTTCTTACCTGAAGTTGTGCGGTGTTGTCTAGTCCTGCAGGTCACCACCTTGCCCACATGCTCAGCTGCCACGGATCCCGGTCGCTGCCCTTCCCTAGTCCGGGCAGGCCCGGGTCTCCCTCCGTGGTCCAGTGGGTCCACATTCTCTTACCATCTGGGACCCATGCCTCACGTCGTCGTGGACTGGCGGCGTGGGAGCATTGGCTAGCTAGGCAAGCTATGCCATGTCCCGACGCCCCACAGCCGTGGAAGCGCCACATTACTGAAATATACAGACAACTGACTGACACTACAATCTATCATGTTCTTCCTAGAGACCCTACCACCATGATTCAATCCAAAATTGAGGAAATCATACAGAAATACTCTAACCTTGTTATCCTTGATACCAAAACAAGTGAATTTTTACGCAAGAAAAACCCAATTACACGAGTTTTCTATACATTACCTAAGGTTCACAAAAATCTAGAGAACCCCCCGGGAAGGCCTATAGTGGCCTCTACAGAGTCTATTCTGTCACCCATTTCTAAGTACTTAGAAAAAATCCTCACGCCCTTCACACAGAAGGCACCATCTTTCCTCCTTGATACAGGGGACTTTCTTAAGGTCATTCACACAGTAGGTACAATACCCGCTAATACTATTCTGGTCACCATGGACGTAAGAGACTTATACACCTCTATTCCCCATATTGAGGGCATAAACTCGGTCCATCACCTCCTCATTACTCAGGGTATGGAAACTGATCAAATTAACTTGATTATTGATTTATTGACTGTCATCCTATATAACAATTTCTTTTTGTTCCAGGATTGCTACTATCTACAGGTCCGTGGCACTGCAATGGGCTCCAATGTGGCGCCTCCATATGCTAACACCTACATGGCCAATTTCGAGTCTTCCTTGATATATAAACATCCACTCTTCATACAGAATGCCATAATATGGAAAAGATATATCGATGACATTTTTTGTCTCTGGGGCGGCACATTGGAGTCCTTACAGGAATTCTTTTCATTCCTTAATGGTTCCTGGCCAGGAATCAGCTTTACCATGACACATGACCTTCACAACATGAATTTTCTTGATACCATGGTATCAAAAGATCAACATGGTAAAATCACGACTGATCTGTATACCAAACCCACGGACAGGAACAGTATACTACACTATTCAAGCTTCCATCCGCTGTTAGGGTCTGCGGAAAGCACCAAATATAAGATGTGGAGAGGTGCGTTCGCAGCCCGGGGTCCACCGTGCAGGCGGAGCCTGCTGCTAGTAAAATGGCGTAAGAAGCAAACTCTGTTATCCCGCAGAGTCGCCAACATAAACGCCGTATCGCGCTGTGGCAATAAGTGCGAACTCTGTTACTCCACAGAGCCGCTAGAAGGAGAGCCGCAGCGCTATATGGCGATGTGTGCAAACTCACTAAACACAACTGAGTCGCAAAGAAAACACGCTAGGGCGCTGTCTAGCGTTGAAAGCGAACCCTGTTACGTCACAGGGCCGCTGAGAAAAAGTGCTGTGTCCTGTCAGGCTCTCAGGTACACAGTTAAGTGCTAAGTGTACATAAAGCGTGATCATGTGCTAATGTCCTCGCGGGAGTCACCCGCAATCTATGGCGTCTGAACGCCAGACCCTGAATACGGCAATCAAAACTCCTCACCGGTTATGCCGGTAATCTAGGGCATCTAGGACGCCGACCCTGACCAGCTAGCACACCAAACTCCTCACCGATTAAGTCGGTATTCTAGTGGCTTATTTCAGCCGGGTCCCTAACCACACACACACATGACCACACTGGCGCATAGCATACAATGGTTGATATTAGCGCATGGCGGCCCAGCCATGCTACCCTTTTATAGTAACAGCTACAGGACCTGCCAGAAACAAGGACCAATGAAGCTTGTTCCAGAACAACAGTAGTCACAGGACCTTCCTGGCAGACCAATAGGAGCTTCTGCAGTACC
>JARQOD010000001.1:748590950-748711103 GCA_033576555.1 Oophaga sylvatica | reverse complement strand
GGGCTCTGCCATCAGTTGTACCATGTCGATATTTTAACTTTTTTTCCTATAAAATGTTTTCTTTTTTTAGTTTACGCAAATTTCCCCTAGGTTGCATTTGCGTGGGTTTTTTGGGAGCGTATTTCCATGGGGAAACATCGCATTTTATTAGTTAAAACCAAGTAAAATAAGATAATTAAAAATCTCATGCATACTATGTGTTTTTACGCCATGGAAATTGAGCTGCACTACTATATTGAGATCAACAGCATCTCAATTTCTCTGTTACCAGACAAAAGTGACCATTTGTTTGCTCCTGTTTTTATTCCTCTGCTCCCCTGAGAAAATCTTCTTTTTGTTTTTTTTTCTTAAGTCCTCTATACGGTTCCAGAGATATGGGCCCTTTAATTTAGTGCTAACCTTTATGTTTTTTACATTTTGGGGGATTAATCACAGATTCTCAGGGGCATGTCTTTAGACTACTCCAGCATTGTTACCCTTTGAGCTACACTCCTTGGGGCAAAGACCGAAAAAAATAACAAAACACAAAAAAGGCTCATATGTTTGGAAACAATATGGCAGAAAAAAAAAAAATTTACAAAAAAAAAATACTCAGGAGCAGCAGAATAAATAAGAGTAAAAACGTCCACTTTTTGACCTGGGATAGGGGCTCGTTAAGAGGCTGTCCACAACTTTACATTGATGACCTATCCAACACCGGCCCCTTCGCCTATCAGCTGCTATCGATGTTGGCAGCATAGCTACCAGCCGGAATACTCACTCGCCGAGTTGCTCCGTCTTCTGATAAAGGCCACTGTGCAGTAAAAAGCTCAGCCACTACCAGAAAACAGAGCAGCTCGGCAAGTGAGTACTTCCGCCGGCAGCTGCCGACACAGATAACAGCTGATCGGCGAGGGGTGGCGAATGTCAGACCGGCCAATGGGACATTGATGACCTATGCTAAGGATAGGTCATCAATGATAAAGTATGGACAACCTCTTTAGGGACTGTTATACAAGGGGCAGAGCAGATTTTTTCACTGACGGAATCTGAGTGTGAAAAAAAAATCTCAGCATGCACTAGTTCTTTCTGTAAATCTAAGGGCTCTTTCATACGTCCGCACCCTCCGGTACGTGTGGTGACAGTTTTTGCACGTACCAAAGACACAGACACACGCAGACCCATTCAGGTGAATGTGTCTGTGCACATGAGTGTTTCCACGGACCGTGTGTCTGTGTGACCCACACGTACACATGTCTGTTTTTTACCATCAGCACAGGCCGCAAAATGTCCCGCATACGTGCACATGGAGAACACAAATTGATGTCATTCGTGTGACACGCATCGGCACCGGGAAAGAAGCGCTACAGTAAACGGTGTTCCCCGCTGCCGGGTGCTGAAGACGGCTCTCGTCATTCTCTCCCTCCTCTACCGGCGATCAGCTCAAGCAGGGGATATTTATGAGCATTATATTCAAGTCAGAACAAAGACAGCAGGTGGGGGCTTTTGGGACTATTACTCCCATCAACCTACACCTGCTGCCGCTAAGAACAGTGACAGAAGGAGCGGATGATGGGGGTATTCCTCACCCGCCGCCTGCGCTATAACTAAATAAATTAATGAAAAACCTGGCGTGGGTTCCCCTCTATTTTCTATAACAAGCCTGGTAAAACTCACAGCTGGGGCTGCAACTCTCAGCTTTCTGCTTCAGCAAGGCTGGCTATCAAGAATAGAGGGTTCCCCACGCTATTTTTTTAATTATTTAAATAAATAATTTAAAAAAAATGGCAAGAAGTCCCCCCCATTTTTGACAACCAGCCTTGCTAAAGCTGACAGCTGGGGGCTGGTATTCTCAGGCTGGTAAGGGGTCATTGATATAGGCCCCACCAGCCTAAAAACAGCAGACCACAGCTGCCCAGAAAAGACACATCTATTAGATGTGCCAATTCTGGCACTTTGCCCGGCTCTTCCCACTTGCCCTGTAGCGGTGGCAAGTGGGGTTCATATTTGTGTGGTTGATGTCACCTTTGCATTGACAGGTGACATCAAGCCCATGGCTTAGCAATGGAGAGGAGTCTATAAGACACTTATCCATTACTAATCCTATAGTTATATGGTAAATAAAGACATAGCCAGAATATTTTTTATTTGAAATAAAACAAAACACAGATTTCCATTTTTATTTAAAAATATCAAACACAGCTATTCTCACCTAACGCCAAATTCCATCGAAGCCCTCGTTCTCCTGTAATAGAAGTAAAATAAAAAAACAACAATGCCCCTCACCTATCCATCATTCTGTCCCATGCCATAATCCATGTCTGGGGGCTAAATAGTTTTCAACCTGGACTGTGCCAAGATGGGACAGTCCAGGCTGAGAACCACTGGTGAATGAGATGCTGTGAGTGCGAGCGTTTCCCACGATGCTGAGGTCAGTTCAGCCCTTCTGGGAACGCAGCCCCACTGACAGCGGTAACCTCGATGATGTCACTGCTGGTCAATGATGCTGCGCTCGCATCGGTTCAAAATACTCACTAAACCCCTAGATGAAATCCTTAAAGCAAACCTGTCAGCAGGATTTTGCTAAGTAAGCTACAGACACTGTCAGGTTGGCACTGTTAAACTGATTAAAATGATACCTTGGGTGAAGAAATTAGTCTTGTAGTTCTTGTGTAATCAGTGTTACAAATTGTCAGTTAATGATATGCCCATGCTCCGGGGTTGGATTGTAGGCAGAGTCTTATCTTCCTGCTCTAAGCCAGGGAAACCAAAAAGAGACCTACACACAGGCCGCCCTGAAGCACAAACAGTCTGTCTCTCTCTCTCTGTCTCCATGATGAGGTGCTACGGGGCAGCCTGTGGGCAGGTCTCTCCTTAGTTTCTCTGGCTTGGAGCAGGAAGATAAGACCCTGCCTACAGTCCTGCCCCAGAGCACGAGCATCTCATTAACTGAAAACTTCTAACACTGACTACACAAGAACCACAAGACAGATTTCTTCACCCCAGGTATCATTTTAATCAGCATAGTGGTGCCATCCTGACAATGTCTGTAGCTTACTTAGCAAAATCCTGCTGACGATTCACTTTAAGCAGTGAAGTTCCAATATGGTGCCATGTGGCGGTGGGTTGCTGTTCTGGCACCTCAGGGGCTGGGCTAATGGAGCGCACAATCTATTCAAACGTAATCTCCATTCAAAAAGCCAAGTATCACTTATTTCCATCCAATCACTGCCATATGCGCAATCAGTAATGTGCAAACACATATGGGGTACTGCCATGTTCAGTAAAAAATGTATAACAAGTTATGGGGTCCATTCTCTCTTATTACCATTCTTGTAAATTATCAATTTGGTGCTAAAACAGTATTTTAGTGGAAATTTTTTTTTTGTTTTTGTAGAGCCCAGCTGCGCTTGGAATCTCATTTCCAGAGGGAAGCACCGAAGGTAATGACCACTAGAGGACCCAATATGCATACACACATCTTCACCAATCCCTAGAGCCACCAGAGGGAGCCTTTTGTAGTGTATATAAGGATGGTGAAGACACAGAGAGCAGATCAGTCTGAGTTTAGTTCTCTTGGAGAGAAGAGAGAGAGAACAGCTGTTGTTGAAAGAACCTGAAATCTGCAGCTTGAAGCTTAGTTCAAACATGTGGAGGCTAGTACAAGTGGAAAGGAAGCCAATCCAGCCTAGTCAGAACTGAGTCAACCGAGTGCAGTTCAGTGAGCAAGCGTGCCGACGCTTTGAGAGCGGTGAAGAAAGGAAAGAAGCAGTCCACCATCTGCTAGTGTGTGATAGTGTGAGGGTCGAGTAGGATGAAAGGCGAGTGGATAAGAAGAGAGTGACAGAGGTGGAAATAGCATTGTGTCATGTATAGTGTACAGTTCCTATAGCGTCTTGTGCTTGGGTGCGAGGAAACACAGGAGACATAGGTTGAAATGAAATGACTTGTATTACTTCATACAAGCATGCTGAAAAGTTCACACAGTTTGCAGGAACAGCGACAGGAGACACAGCAGGCCAGAGTAACTTCAAGCACTACAATAAATCTCCAAAGCAGGTTCAGGATCTCTTCTCTGTACCGTAATTCCTCTGCAAACATGGATTCACCAAACAGCAGGTTTCCAGAGTCCAAAAGTGCTCCAAGGTTCCTCAGTAGGGAATAGCTGGAGCACAAGTCCAAGGCTTCCAGGAGTCAGGTCACAGACTGACTGAGGCTTGATTCAGGAGCACTGATTGTTCAGCTGAGGCTGCTTAAGAAGCAAGAGGGAAGAATCAGGGCGGGAACATGAAAACTGGAAACTCCATATTAACTGAGGGCAAGAGCTGCAGAAAGACAGAAAGCAAAATGGCCGACGGAAAACTGAGTTTCAAGGAACATGACAACAGAGACAAAGAACCTTACATTACTCCCCCCTTAGGGACAACCTCCGGATGACCTCAGACCAGGCTTGTCAGGGTACCTCTGATGAAACTGGCGGAGCAGGCGAGGGGCATTTACATTATTGACTGGTTCCCATGAGTTGTCCTCCACTGGGTAGCCCTGCCATTTAATCAAATATTGCAACTGATTTCTGTACAACCTGGAATCTAGAATCCTTTCCACCATAAATTCTTCCTGACCATCGACCAGCACTGGGTCAGGGCAAGGAGAAGAACGTCCAGGAAACGTATTGGGTGTTGCAGCCTTTAGTAGGGATACATGAAAGACAGGGTGGATTCTCATAGTTCTGGGCAGTTGAAGACGACAAGCAACAGCACTTATAATCTTATTGATCTTATAAGGTCCAATGTACTTATGTCCCAATTTAGACGATGGAATCTTTAATTTAAGATTTCTGGTTGACAGCCAGACCAAATCTCCTACCTTGAAAGCTGGTGCAGGTTTACGAAATTTATCTGCTGCTTTCTTGTACCTTTCCTGAGCCAATTCTAGATTTTCCTTTAGAAGATCCATATTCTTTTGTAAAGAAGTGATTCTTTCAGCCACTGCCGGCAAGGGCGTATCTATGGGAAATCGAGGAAGAATGTTAGGATGATAACCTAGATTGGAGTAAAAAGGAGACTGCTTAGTGGAGGCGCTCTGAGAGTTGTTATAAGAGAACTCAGCCAGTGGAAGTAGATCCACCCAATCATCCTGTAGGTGGCAGATAAAACAGCGGAGATACTGCTCCAGGGTCTGATTGGTTCGTTCTGTCTGTCCATTAGTCTGGGGATGAAAAGCAGAAGAAAGGTTTACTTTAATGTCCAATGCTGCACAGAAATTTTGCCAAAACCTTGAAGTGAATTGCACCCCTCGATCCGAAATGACCTCATCCGGTACTCCATGTAAGCGAAAACACATTCTTAATCATCAAGTCTGATGTCTGTTTTGCAGTGGGTAAGCCGACACAAGGGATAAAATGAGCTGCCTTTGTTAGACGGTCAACCACCACTAGAATGGTGTTCTTCCCTTGAGAGGTTGGTAACTCCACAATGAAGTCCATAGAAATGGAACCCACGTGCGGGACGGGGTGGGAAGAGGTTGCAACAGACCAGTTGGTGAGGAGCGAGGTGTTTTGCATCTTGCACAGACTTCACATGAAGTGACATAGTTTAAAACATCTTTCCTGTAAGTGGGCCACCAAAAGAAACGAGAAAGAAATTCTTGTGTCTTTAGAATTCCCCTATGCCCGGCTATCTTGGAATCGTGGATGAGTTGCAATACTCTCAATCTGACTGTTTCAGGTATATACAGACGTTGTCCCTGAATCCACACACCATTCTTAAAGAGAAGACTTACGTCCCTTGGGGGTTGAGCCAACAAAGAATCCGCATGGTATGCTTCCTTGATGTCCTTAAGTAGGTCTTGATTATGAATCACTCCCAGGAATCTAGAGTCAGGAAGAATAGTCTTAGGAGGAGTAAGTGGACGTGTCTCTGCTGAATGAATCCTAGAGAGTGCATCAGCCTTTCCATTGCGCGATCCTGGTCTATAAGAAATGACAAAATTAAATTGGTTTAGGAAAAGATTCCAGCGAGCCTGGCGAGGAGTCAGGCACTTAGCCGACCTGATAAATTCAAGGTTACGATGGTCTGTCAGGACGACTATTTGCTGTGCAGCTCCCTGAAGAAGGTGTCTCCATTCCTTGAAGGTGGCAATAATGGCCAACAATTCTCTATTGCCCACATCGTAGTTCCTCTCAGCCGAAGACAACTGCTGGGAAAAGAAGGCACAGGGATGCAAGACATTCTTCTCACCTGTTCTCTGAGAGAGTATAACTCCAACGGCACAGTCTGAAGCATCCACCTCTATTATGAAGGCAAGCTTGGGGTTGGGATGTACTAAGATAGGTGCGGTGGTAAATTTATCCTTTAAACAGGAAAATGCTTCCTGAGCTTGCGGGGTCCAGGAGAACCTAGACTGTTTCCGGGTAAGTTGGGTGATAGGTGACACTACCTCAGAAAAATTCTTAATGAAACGTCTATAGAAGTTGGCAAACCCGATGAAACGCTGCACCTCCTTCACATTTCTAGGAATTGGCCAATCCTTGATGGCTTGGGTCTTGCTTCCATCCATACTAATCCCTTGCGTAGATAGTACATACCCCAGAAATTGAATTTCGGTCCTATGGAATTCACATTTTTCAAGTTTGATGTAGAGATGGTTTTGTCTTAGGCGTTCTAAGACCATTCTCACATGTCCATGATGTTCCTCTGTGGAGTTAGAAAAAATTAGAATATCATCCAGATAAATCACCACAAATGTATCTAGGAGATCCCTGAAGATATCATTCACGAAGTGTTGGAAAGTGGCTGGGGCGGTACTCAGACCAAAAGGCATAACTAGATATTCAAAGTGTCCATAGCGTGACCTGAAAGCAGTCTTCCATTCATCCCCAGGTCTAATACGGACCAAGTTATAGGCCCCACGGAGATCCAGTTTAGAGAAAATTTTGGCATGCCGCACTCTCTCCAACAACTCAGGGATTAAAGGCAATGGATAACGGTTTCTAATAGTAACCTTATTGAGTTCCCTATAGTCTATGCAGGGTCTCAGAGATCCATCTTTCTTCTTCACAAAGAAGATGGGTGCACCTGCGGGAGATGAAGAGGGGCGTATGAAGCCCTTGGCTACATTTTCGTCTATATAATCCTTCAAAGCTTTTAGCTCGGGCCCCGCTAGGGGGTAGATCTTACCAAAAGGTATCTCGGCTCCAGGCAATAATTCAATTGGACAATCATATGGACGGTGAGGAGGAAGCTGATCAGCGTTCTTCTTGTCACATAAATCCACATAGTCCTGGTATACAGCTGGTAGTTCAGGGACTGACATGGTTCCTTAAGGAACAGAGCAAGCTGAAACTCCTTGACTCATCTGTTTCTCCGGAAAGTGTAATTCCTTGGTCTCCCAGTTAATCGTAGGATTCTGCGCCTGCAGCCATGGTAGCCCTAGAATAATGGGAAAGTGGGGAGAAGAGATAAGCAAAAAAGACATTTTCTCCTGATGATCTTTACCCATAAGGACCCTCAAAGGCTCTGTTTCTTGATCCACTGGTCCAGAAGTCAGTAGAGAGCCATCCACAGTCTCCATCTGTACTGGAGTAGCCTTCTTCACTGAACGTATCCCCTGTTTCAGAGCAAAGGAGATATCCATAAAATTTCCACTTGCTCCTGAGTCGATCATAGCAGAGCTAGACACCCAGACTGAGTCAACCCAGAGTTTGATGGAAAGGAAGCAATGAGAATTGTTTATTTTACAACTCAGCTGGGACACCGCTGAGGAAACTTGAAAAATTGCAGCGTTTATACCGTCATCGTCCCCAGAACTAACAGAGTTTAAGTCTGAGAAATCAAGATCTCTTGCAGCAGATCTCTCTGGAGCCTGAGGCTCTGACGTGACAGAGCTCCTCTCGCAACACTCACAGTGAATGACTGCTGCAGTAGTCTTACGAGAACGGCTGGGGCAGTTTATAATGAAGTGCCCTGACTTACCACAGTAGAAACATAGATTTTCCTTTATACGATGTTCTTTGCGTGCATCACTAACCCGTCTTTGTAAAGAGTCCACCTGCATGGGTTCAGGTTCTGGTTCCCTTGTGATCCTACTCAAAGGTTCCTTAGCTGAGGAGGGAGGTAGTAAAAGGTTAGTGCGATTATTTTCGAACCATCTCTCTTGTCTGCGTTCAGTCAGACGAGCATCAATACGGATACAATAGTTAATAAAGTCACCTAACGCAGTGGGAGGGTCGGCACGAGCAAGTTCATCCTTAATCAGTGGAGACAACCCTTTCCGAAAAATAGATTTTTTAGCGGAAGTGTCCCAAGTGGTATCAAGAGCCCATCTCCTGAAATCCAGGCATATTCGGCTACTGAACGCTTACCTTGGCGCAAAGTTAACATGGCTGCTTCAGCTGTTGCACCTCGATTGGGGTCATCAAACACCTGCCCCATGGCTGAAATAAAAGCATTAAGGTGATTCAAACAATCATCCTCAGTCTCAATCAGAGGGTTTGCCCACATCAAAGCCTTATTGGTAAGCAACATGATTATAGTAAGCACTTTGGATCGTTCAGTGGGAAATTGTGAAGCATGTGTAGAGAAAAATAAATTGCATTGATTAATAAATCCCCTGAATTTCTCACGTTCACCGCCAAAACGAAAAGGAGGTAATTTGGGGATCCCAGAACTCGGGGTTATGGCAGGAGCCTGGGCTCGTTCCTCTAGAGCCTCAATCCTGGCTCGCAATTCCTGGGTAGTCTGTCCAAACACTTGCAAATTATGATTAGTGAGGTCCTGTAGGCTTGCAAAACGGGTTTTTAAAGTCTGTACATCTGAAAGGATTGTATCAGTCACTCCGCAAAGTTCCTTTATGCGGGCCTCCATCTTCCAGATCTTTTAAGGCAGAAGTGCTGGAAGGAGAAGAGGAAAGGAAAAAAAAAAAAACAATAGTGTTTACCTGTGGTAACACTCCAGAGTAAAATTTTAAGGGAATGCGCTCACCTGGAATGGTTGTGAGAAGTCACAACCACTGTCATCACATAAGGTATTAAACGGACATCTGATATCCACAGTCACAGCAGACACGGCTTTCCCAGACCCAGCAGACACTAAACATTGGCTCCTGAATCTTGTCATGTATAGTGTACAGTTTCTATAGCGTCTTGTGCTTGGGTGCGAGGAAACACAGGAGACATAGGTTGAAATGAAATGACTTGTATTACTTCATACAAGCATGCTGAAAAGTTCACACAGTTTGCAGGAACAGCGACAGGAGACACAGCAGGCCAGAGTAACTTCAAGCACTACAATAAATCTCCAAAGCAGGTTCAGGATCTCTTCTCTGTACCGTAATTCCTCTGCAAACATGGATTCACCAAACAGCAGGTTTCCAGAGTCCAAAAGTGCTCCAAGGTTCCTCAGTAGGGAATAGCTGGAGCACAAGTCCAAGGCTTCCAGGAGTCAGGTCACAGACTGACTGAGGCTTGATTCAGGAGCACTGATTGTTCAGCTGAGGCTGCTTAAGAAGCAAGAGGGAAGAATCAGGGCGGGAACATGAAAACTGGAAACTCCATATTAACTGAGGGCAAGAGCTGCAGAAAGACAGAAAGCAAAATGGCCGACGGAAAACTGAGTTTCAAGGAACATGTCAACAGAGACAAAGAACCTTACACATTGATAGCTTACCTCTACTCTGATTACCCGGACACCGGGTCCGAGCTTGCTGGATCCTTCACGACTAGCAGGAGATACCGGAGACCCTGCGGGACTACAAGTCGCAGGGGCCCATAAGTGTTGATACGTGGCTGGGTTAGGAAGACAGGAGTCTGGCAGGATCCGCCATTAGAGACTGTGTTCTTCCAATAGAAGGCCCTACACATAGTCAGCCGGGTGTAAAGTTGAAGACAGAGTTAGGCCTCGTTTCATACAGGTCAGAGACTCACATTACAGGAGTAAGGAGGCCCTACACCTACTCAGTGGGAAGAACTGGACGTGCATCCTTTACGCTGCCAGGAGCCCGGGACATGCCTGCAATTCCATCAGTAAAGGTACAGAAAGAGACTTTTGTGTGTGTGTTCACATTATTACTCCTACAGCCGAACTCCCTTCCTCCATCCTGCACCCCTACACATCCTATCTACCCTGAAGGAACCCAGCCTTGCCTGTGGAAGGCTTAACACCTTGCTGCCCAATACCATCCCTTCAGCGGACCTATACAGCAGTGCTGATCACCCTGACCAGGCACCACAGGTGGCGTCACGAACATTTCTACAAACAATTAATCTCCCATGTAAATATCCCCCATAGAAGTTAATAGGTTCAGTGCCGAGTACCCCACAGGCCCTGGCGTGCGACTCATTTTTGGCGTCACGAACAGGATCTCGTGCCCTGGAGCAGCGGAGGATTCGTGCCCGTTGCCACCGGGTACTGTGTGCCTCACTAAAAGACTGTCCTATTTGTGGTGAAGATTTCCCGCCATTGTCCGCCAAATTGTAGCGTTACAGCACGAAGAGAAGGAGGCGTACCTGTAGAAAGCGCGCTGAATTGTGGACACGCCCCCAGCGCTGACGTGGCGGCGGGTCCTGTGGAGAGCTGCAGTGAACGCTCTGACGTCAGAGCGCCGGCGACGCAGGTCCTTCTTCACCGCTGTGCCCTGCGGAGCTGCGGCCTTCAGAGAAGGTAGGCCACGTTTTACTAGGGGGGCGCCAAGATGTCGCAGCAACAGGTCGACGGCGCGGACCAGGCCGATAGCCCCAATGATGATAACTAGGGTTGAGCATTCCGATATTGCAAATATCGGGTATCGGCCGATATTGGCTGTATCGGAATTCCGATTCCGAGTTCCGATATTTTCGTCATATCGGATACCGGAATCGGAATGTCACTGTCACTGTCAGTGTCCGTCGGTCGGGTCTGTCAGGAGTCAGCGGCACTTACCCGGCAGAAGATCTCCGGCGGTCACATCCTGGACTGCTTGATGGCCGCCATCCTCTTCTCCCTGGCGGTCACATGCAGTTTCTCGCGATAACTGCAGTGACTGCTGGGTAATCGCGGCCGTAAAGCAGTCCGATGACGTCACCGCCGAGGAAGCAGGTAATCAGCTGTGCTGCGTCGGGATGTCAGGCTCTGCCTGGCTTTCCGATGTAGCAGAGCTGGATCGTCGTGGGACACTCGTTACTATATGGACTGCGTCGGACAGGTGGTATACTGTTGGTTTGTTTTTTTTCTTTTTTTACAGGAGATCGATGGCGTCGCAGGAATGAGAGAGTAATAAAATTAATGAAAACTGTGTTGTCTCTTTTATTTCATTAAAAGACTTTTTTCTGGCTGTGTCTTTTTTTTAAACATTTAAAAACTTTGGGATTAATAATGGATCGGTGTCTTATTGACGCCTCTCCATTATTATTGTCACTGTGCAATCAACGGTGACATTAACCCCTTATTACCCCGCTTGCCACCGCTACAGGGCAAGTGGGAAGAGCCAGGTAAAGTGCCACAATTGGCACATCTTTTGATGCGCCAAATGTGGGGCTGCTGTAGCCTGGTATTATCAGGCTGTTGAGGGCCAAAATCCATGGGCCTTGACAGTCTTTTAATACCAGGCCGCAGCAGTCTGCATTTTACTTGGCTGGTTAACAAAAATAGGGGGACCCCTACGCCATTTTTTTTTCGAGGGGATCCCCTATTTTTGTTAATCAGCCAAGCTAAGCAGACTGCTGTGGCCTGGTATTATCAGGCTGGCAAGGTCCATGGATATTGGATCCTTACCAGCCTGAAAAACCAGGCCTCAGCAGTCTGCTTCATCTGGCTGGTTAACAAAAATAGGGGGGACCCCACGCCAATTTTTTTCGAGGGGATCCCCTATTTTTGTTAATGAGCCAAGATATGCAGACTGCTGTGGCCTGGTATTATCAGGCTGGCAAGGTCCATGGATCTTGGCTCCTTAACAGCCTGAAAATCCAGGCCTCAGCGGTCTGCTTCATCTGGCTGGTTAACAAAAATAGGGGGGACCCCACGCCAATTTTTTTCGAGGGGATCCCCTATTTTTGTTAATCAGCCAAGATATGCAGACTGCTGTAGCCTGGTATTATCAGGCTGGCAAGGTCCATGGATCTTGGCTCCTTAACAGCCTGAAAATCCAGGCCTCAGCGGTCTGCTTCATCTGGCTGGTTAACAAAAATAGGGAGGACCCCACGCCAATTTTTTTCGAGGGGATCCCCTATTTTTGTTAACCAGCAAAGATAAGCAGACTGCTGTGGCCTAGTATTATCAGGCTGGCAAGCAGGGTCGGACTGAGCCACCGGGACACCGGAGAAACCTCCGGTGGGCCCCAGCTCCTGCGTGGTGGGCCCTGATTTGAAAGGATAGGTCGCGGGGCAGAGGGGGCGGTGGCCCCGGGCCCCGCGCTCTGAGGGGGCCCACCTGGAGCTATGCTACAGTAACTGTATCGGCGTGCACAGCACGCCGATACAGTTACATTCTGTGGCAGAGCAGGGAGAATCGCTCTCCCTGCTCTGCCGCCCGGAAGCTATGGGGCCTGAACAGGCGGTGGGGGGGCCTGGTGCCAGCAGTGGGCCCCCCACCCGTCATCGGAGGGTCAGCTGTATCGGCATCCAGCCGATACAGCTGACCGCATAGAGAGAGAAGGAGCAAGCGCTCCTTCTCTCCCATAATCCCCCTCTCAGCGTCTGACAGCGGGCGCGATGACATCACCTGCCGGCGCCCGCTGTCAGACGCAGAGAGGGAGAACAGTGAGCAGCACAGGAGCCGGGAGGTGAGTATTGTTTTTTTTTTTTTTTTAATGGGGGTGCATTATACTACAGAGGCTGTATATGGGGGTGCATTATACTACAGAGGCTGTATATGGGGGCTGCATTATACTACAGAGGCTCCATATTGGGGTGCATTATACTACAGAGACTCCCTATGGGGATGCATTATACTACAGAGGCTGCCTATGGGGGTGCATTATAATATAGCGGCTGCCTATGGTGGTGCATTATATTATAGACTCTGCCTATGGGGGTTTATTATAATATAGAGGCTGCCTGTGGGGGTGCATTATACTATATTGAGGACTATCTGGTGTATTATGCTGTATGGATGCTATCTAGGGGCCATCATACAGTGTTGGACCCATTAAATAGTTTGGGGACACTAAGGGGTCAGTATATATCCAGTGAGGGGCATTATTCTGTGTATAGGGGAGATGTACAGGGGGAGACTTGGGACATTATTAAATGTAAAGTGGACACTTATTGTTATAGGGGAACTCGGGTTACTGTGACTGTCAAAGGGGCACACAGGGCATTATTACAGTCTAGGGGACAAAATGTGGGCACTGTTTTCTAGGGCACTTGCACTACTATATTCTAGAGGGGTGCTTTAAAATGTAGAGGTCACACAGAACCACACAGCAGGTGCAGTAATAGGGACACATACGGCAGCAGCAGCTCAGTATTGGGGTATCAGGTGCAGTAATAGGGACACATACGGCAGCAGCGGCTCAGTATTGGGGTATCAGGTGCAGAAATAGGGACACATATGGCAGCAGCGGCTCAGTATTGAGGTATCAGCAGGATGAGGAGTTTGTGCAGGTTGAGAATAGTCCAATTGGTGACCGTGACAGTGCTAAAAATATGAGAAGTGAAATGTGTCTTTGTTGTAATCTCTGCAGTCGAGTCCTGACTGGAGAAGTCGTCATGTCGGTCTGGGCCAGATGGAAAAGACATGAAAAGTGAACAATTCCATTAGAAAGAACATCAGCGGTAAGTCATTATCTGTACCTGTGCTGTAATCTATTATATGTTCTGTAGGACTGGTATTATTTACCACAGACCATATGGCGGTAATATCAATATTGGTCTTTTTATATATAGATTATTTTTGGAAACAGCGCGGTCATTTGTTGAGGTTCTCTGATTAGGGGCCCACTCAGAAGTTTCGCCCCACTAAACTAAAACCCTAGCTACGCCTCTGGCTCTCTCTCTAGTCTTTCTTTCTCTCTCTAGTCTTTCTCGCTCTCTGTTCTTTCCTTCTCGCTCTCTGTTCTTTTTTCTCTCTGTTCTTTCTTTCTCTCTCTCTTTTCTTTCTTTCCTCTCTTTCTTTCTCTGCTTGTTCTTTCTCTCTCGATGCTCTTTCTTTCTTTTCCTCAGTACCAGCCACTGTGCCCTCATTACCAGTCAGTGTGATCAGCAGTGCTAAATGGGTACGCTTGGGGCGAGGATATGGGTGTGATTAGCTGTGAAATGGGTGTGGTCGGGGCGTGGCCTAAAATTTGCAGCGGCGCGCGTAGCGCGCCGCAGCCTTTAGCCCTCTTTCCTGTCTTCAAAATTTGGGAGGTATGCTGTATGACCTCCCTACAACTTCTGGCCATGCTCCTGATGAGCACGAAGGATGGTCTCCTGAGGGATCTCCTCCCACACCTGGACTAAAGCATCCACCAACTCCTGGACAGTCTGTGGTGCAACGTGGCATGGCCTAAAATTTGCGTGCCACAGCCTTTGTCCCTCTTTCCCTTCTTCAAAGGTTGGGAAGTATGATGGTGGGCCCCAAGAATAATTTTTCTCTGGTGGGCCCAAGGTACTCCAGTCCGACGCTGCTGGCAAGGTCCATGGATATTGGCTCCCTAACAGCCTTAAATACCATGCCTCAGCAGTCTGCTTCATCAGGCTGGTTAACAAAAATAGGGGGACCCCACGCCATTTTTTTTTCGAAGGGAACCCCTATTTTTGTCCATTTTTTTTACAACGAATTTACACCTTTAATTAACCCCTACAGGTGTGAAATTTTGCACACTTACACTCATGTAATTGTTTGTGCAAATCAGATATCAAACTACATGAAAAGACATGGTTAACTCTATGTAAACCAAGTGTCATTTCATGTCGGGTGCTTCTGTCTTTTCACAAAAGCCGGCTTTACCCGGCAATTGAATCATAGGCTATTTTACTATGTAGAAGTGTATAAACTATAAATATATGTATATATATATGTCACAATGACATGTATATATATATATATGTATATATATATATATTCTATGTGTGTATATTTAGTGTTTACAAGGAAAGAAAGAGGTTTTTTTAGTTACGATATTTTGTTCCCATAGACATACATTGGATTTCCGGTATCGGTATCGGGTATCGCCGATATTTTAATGGTATCGGCGATACCATTCCGATTCCGATACTTTTGGATATCGGAAAGTATCGCTCAACTCTACCGATAACATTATCGTATATGCCCGGAGCAAAGTGGCTTCCCCAGTACAGCGGTAAGCCAGACAGCCTGTCAGGGTTTAAGCGCAAAATATGCAGCATAATGGACATGTACCCTATGTCAGAGAAACAAAGAGCTGCAGTGGTAGTGGGACAACTGACTGGTGCTGCAGAGAGGGAAATAGAGGCTTGGACAGCTGCAGACCAGGAGACAGTACCTGCAATTTTCTTAAAGCTACAGACTATCTTTGAGGACCGCACTGAAACAGATCTCCGGATGAGGTTTTACCAATGCTCCCAGAAACCAGATGATAGCATTAGGGACTACGCCTGCCGACTACAAGGGGCCCTGCGAGCTCTCAGACAGGTTAACCCCATAAGTGTCACCAATGAAAATAAAATGCTAAAAGAACAATTTGTACGGGGACTGAGGTCCCAAGCTGAAAGCAGAACTGTGCATTGGTGGTCCTTGGATCATCCTGACACTACCTTTGATGCCCTTAAGGATATAACACAAAAAGTCGCTGACAGCACTCACTGAATCGGGACGCTCGCTCCAACCAAGGAACCTTCTTAGAGAAATCCAGCAAAGACAAAAAGGAACAGCGCTCCATCCGGGTGTATACAAATAGAAGAACGTTTATTACGCCATATACAGCAACGTTTCGACCTGCATGAGGTCTTTGTCAAGCATACATATGCTTGACATATGCTTGACAAAGACCTCATGCAGGTCGAAACGTTGCTGTATATGGCGTAATAAACGTTCTTCTATTTGTATACACCCGGATGGAGCGCTGTTCCTTTTTGTCTTTGGCCCTTAAGGATATGTCTACAAAAGGACTGCGACCCCTGGAAACGCCCGAAATGGCAACCCAGTGTCACCTGGGTGAAGCCACTCTAAAGCCAGCAGCATCCATCTTTCCCCAGCTGGTTGCGGAAGCCAAAACGCAGGTGGCGCCCCCCACTGAGCTGGACTGTCTGCGCTCAGAAGTGCGCCAGCTGACCAAAAACCTGGCCACTATAATGAGTGCCCTGCAACTGCGGAAGGAGGAAGAAGGAAAGATCCTGCTAGCTGACTTCCCAGAGGATGTCCCTTGGATGAGCCGGAGGAGAAGGAGGACGTCGCCCCACCGGAGGAGTACAACGCCACCCCCAGGAGCGACCCCCGACCAGCACCATCCTCGCCGAGAGATCATCTGCTACCGTTGCCACAGAGAAGGTCACCCAGCATGTCGGTGTCCTTTAAACGAGCAGATCCTGGGTCCGAGGGCCAACACCCAGGACTAGACTCTTCAGGCCCCTCAGACTGGAACCGCAGGTTCGTGGGAGGAAGACCATACCTGTCCATCATACTGGACGGGATCGCAATCCCTGCCCTGCTGGACACTGGATCTTAGGTAACCATCATACCTGATGTCCTGTATAATAGATTTTGGTCCATGGACAGTCTCCAGCCCCCGAGCCCTGACTTTGCAGTATACGCCTCTAATGGCCTCCCTGTTGATATACTCGGAGCCAAAAACATGGACGTAAAAGTGGGTAGAGTGGAGCTGAAGGACCAGGGACTCTTAGTAGTAAAAACTGTAAATGAGGAAAATAGCTTAAATGTGGTTCTAGGTACAAACATTATCAGTAACTGTTTGGAGGAAGTTGTGTTTTTGCTCCAGCAGCTCGCCGATGTTGCCAGGCCGAAGCAAAAGGGAGTGATCCAGAAGGAGATCCGGGCCCTGATGTGCCAGCAGCAAGTGAAACTGACCGGTGGTGAGATTGGTAATGTACGGGTGACAGACCCGAACCCCATTGTGATACCCCCAATGAGTGAAATGCTTATTTGGTGTAGAGCAGCAATAGGTCTGAGAGGACAGAACTACCAAGCAGTAGTAGAGCCCCATTGTTCAGAACATAGACCTACACTCTTGACTGCTAGAGGGGTAGTGGAGGTACAAAATGGGAGGGTGCCAGTGCGTCTTCTCAACTAGGGAGAAGATGAAGTGAACTTACCACGATATGCCACTGTTGCTAAATTACATGCAGTAGATAACAACTCCATTCACACGACGGAGTCCTTAACCTCCCCACAACCAGCGGAGGATAACTGCCCAGCAACCCAGGTGGAGGATTGGTGTCAGCAGCTCCATGTCGGGACAGACACCACTCCAGCCCACTAGAAACAGGGAGTACTTCGAGTGGTACAGGAGTACACACAGGTATTTAGCAAACACCCACTTGACTTTGGGACAATTAAGGGAGTGCAACACCATATCCCTACAGGCAACCACCCCCCCATTAAAGAATGTTACAGGCCTATACCACCAACACACTACCAGAAAGCCAAGGAGATGTTGCGTGATATGAAGGAAGCAGGGGTGATAAGGGATAGTTGTAGTCCCTGGGCAGCACCTCTAGTCCTAGTCAGGAAAAAGGATGGAAGCAAGAGAATGTGTGTAGATTACAGACAAGTAAATCGCATTACACATAAAGATGCATACCCTTTACCACGCATTGAGGAATCCTTAGCTGCATTAAAGACTGCTAATTACTTTTCCACCCTTGACCTCACTAGTGGGTACTGGCAAGTAGCTGTGGCTGAGGAGGATCGGGATAAGACGGCTTTCACCACCCCGATGGGACTCTGTGAGTTCGAAAGAATGCCGTTTGGACTCAGCAGTGCCCCTGGAACGTTCCAGAGAGTGATGGAGAGCTGCCTGGGACATCTCAACTTTGAAACTGTGTTGCTGTACCTGGACGACGTAATAGTGTACTCCAAGACGTATGAAGATCACTTGAAGCACCTGGTGGAGGTATTCGAATCACTGTCCAAGTATGGGATGAAACTGAAGCCTTCAAAGTGCCATCTGCTCAAACAAAAGGTACAGTACTTTGGACATATTGTTAGCTCAGAAGGAGTAGCGCCAGACCCCGAGAAGGTCACCGCCATCCAGAAATGGATGAGCCGAAGAATCTCAAGGAGGTACGTCAGTTCCTGGGACTGACAGGATACTACCGGAGGTTTGTGAAGGACTACACCAAGAAAGCAGCACCTCTGCAAGACCTCCTGGTAGGACAGTCCCTCAAGAGCAGAAATTCTCCATTCCCATGGGGTAAAGAACAGGCTGAGGCATTTAAGGAGATGAAGGAGATCCTGACAGGCGACGAGATCTTAACCTACCCTAACTACAGCCAGCCGTTCCTGCTGTACACTTATGCCAGCAACGAAGGATTGGGAGCTGTCCTCAGTCAGAAGCAAAATGGCCTGGAGAAAGTCATCGCATATGCAAGCAGGAAGCTCTGCCCGACCGAGAGGAACCCAGAAAACTACAGCAGCTTCAAGTTGGAGTTCCTGGCACTGGTCTGGGCCATTACTGAAAGATTCAAGCATTACCTAGCCTCCAGCAAATTCACGGCCTACACTGACAATAACCCTTGACACATCTTGAAACAGCTAAGCTGGGAGCCATGGAGCAACGTTGGATGGCTCGGCTGTCAAACTATCAATTTACAATCAAGTACAGGGCGGGCCGCAAGAACGCCAACGCTGATGCCCTGTCCAGAATTCCTCATGAGTCTGACACGGAAGAGGAATTGGATGACCTAGAAGAGATTGAACTACCTGCCTTTCACAGAAATGGGATGATCCATGAGCAACGAGCCTGCAGGAGGCAGCGTGGTAAGACGTTAAATCCTCTACCTCACCACAGCTGGAAGGAGACCCAGAACGGTGACCCGGTTGTCAGCCGTATCAAGGAGCTGATAACTCAAGAAGGTTCCTCCTTGGAGAAGGATGCGTCCCAACAAGCAAAGCAGCTGTGGAATGAGAGAAGCCGGCTGTTTATCTACCGTGAGAAGCTGTGCCGCAGGTACGTCAACCCAAAGACCCATGAGATGGTATGGCAGATAGTAGTTCCCAGAACGGACGTCCAGATGGTTTTGGAAGCCTACCACGATCAAGCGGGGCACTTTGGCTGGAAGAAGCTGGAGACCCTGTTGAAGTGTCGTTTCTACTGGGTGGGAATGCGCAGTTCCATTGAGAAATGGTGTAAAAACTGTGGACCCTGTGGCCTCAGAAGAAAAGACTACAGCAGCCAGAAGGCACCCCTGCAACCCATCAAGACGACTCGTCCCTTGGAGATCGTGGCCCTGGACCATGTCAAGTTGTCACCCAGCCGGTCAGGATATTCTTATGCCCTGACAATGGTGGATCACTACTCCAGGTTCCTGGTGGTCGCCCCTGTCAAAGATCTGACGGCAGAAACAGCAGCAAAGACGTTCCAATCGTATTTCTGCAGACCCCATGGATATTCTGAGCAAGTGTTAACTGACCAGG
This sequence comes from Oophaga sylvatica, assembly GCA_033576555.1. NCBI lineage: Eukaryota > Metazoa > Chordata > Amphibia > Anura > Dendrobatidae > Oophaga > Oophaga sylvatica. The sequence goes on along the minus strand of JARQOD010000001.1, from coordinate 748,691,598 downwards.
GCCCTGCCTTTGAAGTCAAATTATTCCAGGAATTCTGTAATTTGTACGGATGCAAGAAGATAAGAACCACACCGTACCACCCTCAAACAAATGGTCTCTGTGAAAAGATGAATCACATTGTCATTGATCTGCTGAAGACAGTACCACTTGAGGAGAGAAATTGGTGGCCAGACTTACTACCTGATCTGGTAGATCTGTACAATTACATACCTGTGAGCTCCACCAATTGCACCCCAGCCTATCTTATGCGGGTAAGACCAGGAAAGCTGCCCATGGGTCTGGAACTTGGTGTTGTAGAACCAGAAGCAGATGTTACTACTGAAGATTGGGACACAAACAGACAGGAACAGTACAGGAGAGTACAAGCCTGCGTGGAAGATAGTCTCAATAAAGTAAGGGAAAAACAAGAGGATAACTACAACAAAAGTGCGCCAGTTGAACCTTTTGTGCCTGGAGAAATTGTGCTGAAAAGAAAAAGGAGAATGCACAAATTAGATGATCAATGGGAAAGAGAGCCCTATGTTGTGCAAAATTCAAAGTTTGACAACAGGAAAACGTGTATTATTAGTAGAGATGGAGGAAAAACGACTACAACTGTATCCAGAGATCACCTAAAACTATGTCCAGATCTATTAAAGCTTCAAGAAGAAGAACCTGTCATTGACAAAGAGAAGCAAGGTGGAGTCATACATACGGACTTAGGAGATTTTCCCGCAAATTGGCCTCGTATTGGAGAAGCTGTAATAATTCCCGTACTCCAATTCTATCAACCGCAAGAAGCACTCCAACGTCAAGTTGAGCCAGTTGTTGCAGAAGAAATAGTTCAAGAGGAACCTGCTCCAGCAGCATCTCAAGAAGTGGAGTCTCAAGACGTGGAATCTCAAGATGTTGGGTCTCAGGAAGAAGAATCCCCTGGCGAGACAGAACCGCATCACCCAGCTGCAAGTATACTTGCCAGATCCCTAGAGAGGTTAAGGCTGTATTACAGTTTACCTGCACGTAGGACAGACAGGTCAAATGCTACCTCACCTAACGCAACACCACGTAGGTCAGTACGCATGACAAAGGGACAGTTACCTGTTAGATACCGAGAGTAGGCCTAATAAATATAAGCAGTTAACTAGAGTCACAGTGTGTATAAATGTAATATAAATTATTGTGTAAATATATGTACATATGTTACCTGTTAGCAACTGTTAAAGATTCTTGCCTCCCATAAGGGAAGAGTTCACTTGTTATTTAATGTTAACGTTGTATTTAAAAATATTTTCTTTCAACCCGGGAGTGCTGATGTTTACTAGGAGGGGATGTAGAGCCCAGCTGCGCTTGGAATCTCATTTCCCAGAGGGATGCATCGAAGGTAATGACCACTAGAGGACCCAATATGCATACACACATCTTCACCAATCCCTAGAGCCACCAGAGGGAGCCTTTTGTAGTGTATATAAGGATGTCGAAGACACAGAGAGCAGATCAGTCTGAGTTTAGTTCTCTTGGAGAGAAGAGAGAGAGAACAGCTGTTGTTGAAAGAACCTGAAATCTGCAGCTTGAAGCTTAGTTCAAACGTGTGGAGGCTAGTACAAGTGGAAAGGAAGCCACTCCAGCCTAGTCAGAACTGAATCAACCGAGTTCAGTTCAGTGAGCAAGCGTGTCGACGCTTTGAGACGGTGAAAAGAAAGAACAGTCCACCATCTGCTAGCGTGTGATAGTGTGAGGGTCGAGTAGGATGAAAGGCGAGTGGATAAGAAGAGAGTGACAGAGGTGGAAATAGCATTGATAGCTTACCTCTACTCTGATTAACCGGACACCGGGTCCGAGCTTGCTGGATCCTTCACGACTAGCAGGAGATACCAGAGACCCTGCGGGACTACAAGTCGCAGGGGCCCATAAGTGTTGATACGTGGCTGGGTTAGGAAGACAGGAGTCTGGCAGGATCCACCATAAGAGACTGTGTTCTTCCAATAGAAGGCCCTACACATAGTCAGCCGGGTGTAAAGTTGAAGACAGAGTTAGGCCTCGTTTCATACAGGTCAGAGACTCACATTACAGGAGTAAGGAGGCCCTACACCTACTCAGTGGGAAGAACTGGACGTGCATTCTTCACCCTGCCAGCACCCCGGGACGTGCCTGCAATTCCATCAGTAAAGGTACAGAAAGAGACTTTTGTGTGTGTGTTCACATTATTACTCCTACGGCCGAACTCCCTTTCTTCATCCTGCAACTTTGGCATGTCAGGAGCCCTGCAAATGGAACATGGCATTCACAAACTATTCCAGACAAATTTACACTCCAAAAATCAAATAGTTCCTTTACGATCCCTGTCAGGTGTCCAAACAGCAGTTTTGACCTCATATGGGGTTGCATCGCATTGAGGAGAAATTGCATAACAAATTACGAGGTCTTTTTCTATTATTGTGCATTTTGAAAATTACAAATTTGGGGCTAAAACAACATTTTAGCAGAAAAAAAATTATTTTCGTTTTCACATGTACATTTTAAAAAGTTCTCTGAAGCACCTACGGGTTCAACAAGCTAAACACACCCATAGATGAATTCCTTGATGGGTCTAGTTTCTAAAATGGGGTCACTTGTGAGGGTTTCTGCTGTTTTGATACCTCAGAGGCTCTGCAAATGAGGCAAATGTCGCTTCTTCACTTCGGAGCCCTGCTGTGTGTCCAAACAGAACTTATTGACTGCTTTGGGGTATTAGGTAAGGTATATTGGTGTGCACTCAGTGTAAGGAAAAGAGGTGCTGGTGTCAAGGACTAGAGTCCTTAAAGTCAAATATTAGAATGAACCGCACACTCAAATGGTTATACATGCAAAAATTTTGATTTTTATTAAGATAATATCTAATGGGAGCAAATAAATATATAGAAAGCAACCGGAATAATTTGACGTTTCGACTCTACCGAGTCTTATTCAAAATGTCGCTTCATATATAAGTGATACAATTATGTAATGTGACCTTTTCCAAAGATATGAGTGATGCTGATTTGTAGTGATAAGGTGCCTATAGAGTAGAGTTGACCTGCATACGGAAAGTGTGACATGCAGAGTAGAAGCTGCGCTCCCGTGCCTTGCTGGTGACGGCGTCCATGTTGAAAACTGTTTATCCCCCAGATGTGGATTACGGCGTGGAAGAGAACGACGGACAGGTGAGGGAAATTGTTGTTTTTTTTTTGTTTTATTACAGAAGACAAAGGATTCAGTGGAATTAGGCGTTAGGTGAGTATATCTGTGTTCACTTGTTCATTCTGTCTTCCAAAAATCGGAATAGAAAGTGATCAAAAAATGTCATGTGCCCAAAAATGGTACTAATTAAAACGTCAGCTTGTCCAGCAAAAAACAAGCTCTCATATGACTCTGTCGGCCGAAATATGAAAAAATTATAGCTCTCAAAATATAGTGATGCAAAAACTAGTTTTCGCAATAAAAGCATCTTTTGTGTCTGAAGCAGGCAAACATAAAAACCCGATATAAATCTGGTATCGCTGTAATGGCACCGACATGAAGAATAAAGTCACCTAATTACTTATACCGCACGAGGAATGGCATAAAAAATAAATAAAACCAATACTTCAACAGAACAGAAATTCAGCAAATTCTCTGCTCCCAAATCCAAATGCCCTCCTCCCTTCTGAGCCCCAACGTGCCTAAAAAACATTTAGCGCCCACATGTTTGGCATTTCTAAAAATGTGATGAGAGCCCGCCTAATTTACAGGTGAGTGTCTCCAAAAACATGAGCTGGGCATAATGTACTGGTCACTACAGCATACTGGTCACTACAGCGTACTGGTCACTACAACGGCAGTTTGCAATTTTCACTCAGCAACATCCACTGCTGCTTGTTTCTGGAAAACACCCATGGAGTCAAAATCGTCACTACAACTGTAGATTTATTCCCAAAGGGTTAAAATTTTCACAATGGGGTCCCTTATGGGGGGTACATCTGCACTGTAATATGGCGCTACTTCACTTTTGAGCTTTGCACTGTACCTCAAAAGTAGTTTTTGACCACATATGGGGTATCGGTGAACTCAGGAGAAATTGCACAACAAAACTTGTGGTCCATTTTCTCCTTTTGCCCTTGTGAAAATACAAAATTTGTAGCTAAAAAAGATTTTTGTGGGAAAAATTTGATTTTTTTTTTATGGCTTAACGTAATAAACTTCTGTAAAGCACCTGGTGGTTCAAGGTGCTCAATACACATCTAGATAAGGTCTCAAAGGGGTCTACTTTCCAAAATGGTGTCACTTGGGGGGGTTTCCACTGTTTAGGCACATCAGGGGCCCTTCAAACGGGACATGGCGTCCGCTAATTATTCCATCAAATTTTGCATTCAAAAAGTCATTCCAAGACCTGTCGTGCGGCCAAACAGAGGTTTTCCCCCACATATGGGGTATCAGTGTACTCAGGAGAAATGGCACAACAAATTGTATGGAGCAATTTCTCTTGTTACCCTTGCGAAAGTAAAAAAATTAGGCCTGAATTAAAATTTTTGCGAAAGAAAAGTAAATGTTTATTTTTTCTTTCCAGATTCCAAAAATTCCTGTGAAACACCTGAAGGGTTAATAAACTTCTTGAATGCAGTTTTGAGCACATTGAGGAGTGCAGTTTTTAGAATGGTATCATTTTTGGGCATTTTCTGTCATATAGGCCCTTCAAGGTCACTTTAAGTGTGAGGTGGTCCTTAAAAAAAATGGTTTTGTAAATTTTGTTGTAAAAATTAGAAATCGCTGGTCAACTTTTAACCCTTATAAATTCCTAACAGAAAAAAATATGCTTCCAAACTTATGCTCCTGTAAAGTAGACATGTGTGAAATGTTATTTATTAACTATTTTGTGCGATATGACTCTCTGATTTAAGAGCATAAAAATTAAAAGTTTGAAAATTGCCAAATTTTCAAAATTTTCACCAAATTTCCATTTTTTTTCACAAATAAACGCTAGTCATATAGAAAATTTTTTACTGCTATCATAAAGTAAAATATGTCACGAAAAAAACAGTCTTAGAACCACCAGGATCCGTTGAAGCGTTCTAGAGTTGTGACCTCATAAAGTGACAGTGGTCAGAATTGTAAAAATTGGCCTGGTCATTTAGGTGAAAACAGGCTTCGTCTCAAAGGGGTTAAATAAAAAAGTAAAAGTGTTTTGTTTTTATTTCAAATAAAAGACTTTATTCTGGCTGTGTCTTTATTTACAATACAACTATAGGGTTAGTAATGGTTATAACAAAAACCAAAATAGCAAAACAGAGATACTGACTTGTTAATAACTGAGATTATAGAACAGAAAGTCATAAAAGTATCTCAAAAAATATATTTTATTTTATTAAATAATTATATATCAATAAAAATACAAAATTATGCATACATATTCAAAGATTGTATTTATAATTACGGATGTTGTGATCCACCAAAAAATAACAAACATGGACACCAAGGGTACCTACTAAAAATGCCCCATCATATGTAAAGAGCGCAAGCAATTGGTATTAAATTTTCCCATACCCATATTGGGCAAACATAGTTCAGTCAAACAACTGTGTTGTACTCCCAGAAAAAAGCGCTACTAACAACATAGACGATACTGAAAGCATACATTTAAATATAAAGGTTAAATTTACCCATTTTGAGAAGTAGGTTGTAGCAACCACGAGGTGTCCAGAGACCCTGATACGTGTTTCGCGAGCTATCCCCCTTTGAGGAAGCGAGCGGATAGCTCGCGAAACACGCGTCAGGGTCTCTGGACACCTCGTGGTTGCTACAACCTACTTCTCAAAATGGGTAAATTTAACCTTTATATTTAAATGTATGCTTTCACTATATATATACACGTCATTGTGACACATATATATTTATAGTTCATACACTTCTACATAGTATAATAGCCGCTAATTCAATTGCCGGCTTTTGTGAAATTACAGAACCTGACATGAAATGACACATGGTTTACATACAGTTAACCATGTCATTTCATGTAGTTTGATATATGGTTTTCACTAACAATTACATGAGTGTATGTGTGCAAAATTTCATACATGTAGGGGTTAATTAAATGTGTAAATTCGTTGTAAAAAAATGCGTGGGCTCCCGCTGTATTTTCTCCACGTGACAAGGAAAGCCAGTGAGTGGCGGCAGATAATAGCCTAGGGAGGGTGCATCTTTTTTTGTGACCCCCCTGGCTACTATCATCTGCCCCAGCCACCCCAGAAAAGGCACATCTATGATTAGATGCGCCGTTTCTGGCACCTAGCCCTTCTATTCGCATTGCCCTGTAGCAGTGGCTAATGGGTTAATAATGGGTTAAGGCCACCTTGCTATTGAAAGGTGAATTTAAGCTAGGTTAATAATTGAGAGTTATCAATTAGACAACTATCAATTATTAATCCTATTGTATGAATTAACAAAAAAAACCACACACATTAAATAAAAATCATTTTAATGAAATAAATACACAGTTTTTGACCATCTTTTATTGTACTGGTAATCTTTGCGAAGCCCTTGTTCTCCTGTAATAAAAAAAACATAATAAAACAACATTATTCTTACCTCTCCGGCGCTCAGTCATGTCCCACGATGCAATCCATCTGAAAGGTTAACATGTTTACAGCGAGGACCGGAGCTAATGCTGCAGCCTTGATGTAAACCCCCGAATGAATGAGCTCCTCTCCCCGGCTGACAGGAGAGGAAGTGATTAGCTGGGAAGCTTAATTGATTGTTTCCCAGGCTAATCAGTTCACTTCAGATTAGCTGGGGACTCCGCACAACATCAGCAACGTCAAAGGGAGTTTACTCTGTTTTTTACAGACTTTGTTTTCCTACACATTGCTGGCTGCAGAATGAATTTAACTGAGCTAGTCAGCAAGCTGGTTCTGACAAAGAGTTTTTAAATCTTTTATCCTCTGTGCTGATTGATGACCACAGACCACATAAAAAATTAGCTGAACTTTTATGTGGACATAAATCAGCTGAAAAATACAGATTAAACAGTAGCAAAGTCTCCCGTCAGAGTGAGCTCACTGACAGATTCTTAAAGGGAATCTGTCAAACCATTTTTCGAGTATAAGATGCGGCCTCCGCCATCAGCGGCTTATCTACAGCATTCTGTAATGCTGTAGATAAGCCCCCGATGTCACCTGAAAGAGAAGAAAAACGAGTTAGATTATACTCACCCAGGGGCGGTCCGGGGTCTGGTCCGGTCCAATGGGCGTCGCGGTCCGGACCGGAACCTCCCATCTTGTAGCGAAGACGTCCTCTTCTTTGCTTCCCATCGTGGCTCCTGCGCAGGCGCACTGCTCTGCCCTATTGAGGGCAGAGCAGAGTACTGCAGTGGGCAGGCGCCGGGAAAGGTCAGCGAGGTCCGGCACCTGTGCACTGCAGTACTTTACTCTGCCCTCAGCAGGGCAGATCACTGCGCCTGCGCAGGAGCTACGACAGGAAGCAAAGAAGAGGACGTCTTCACTAGAAGATGGGAGGCGCCAGACCGCTCCTGGGTGAGTATAATACAGTCATGGCCAAAAGTTTTGAGAATGACACAAATATTATATTTTCACATGATCTGCTGCCCTCTGGTTTTTATGTGTGTTTGACAGATGTTTTTATCACAGACAGAAATATACGGTAATTGCAAACATATGAGTAACAAAAGCTTATATTGACAGTTAGAATGAGTTAATGCAGCAAGTCAATATTTGAAGTGTTGACCCTTCTTCTTCAGGACCTCTGCAATTCTCCCTGGCATGCTCTCAATCAACTTCTGAACCAAATCCTGACTGATAGCAGTCCATTCTTGCACAATCAATGCTTTCATTTTGTCAGAATTTTTAGGCTTTTGTTTGTCCACCTGTCTCTTGATGATTGACCACAAGTTCTCAATGGGATTAAGATCTGGGGAGTTTCCAGGCCATGGACCCAAAATCTCTATGTTTTGTTCCCTGAGCCATTTAGTTATCACCTTTGCTTTATGGCAAGGTGCTCCATCATGCTGGAAAAGGCATTGTTGATCGCCAAACTGCTCTTGGAGGGTTGGGAGAAGTTGCTCTTGGAGGACATTCTGGTACCATTCTTTATTCATGGCTGTGTTTTTAGGCAAGACTGTGAGAGAGCTGATTCCCTTGGCTGAGAAGCAACCCCACACATGAATGGTTTCAGGATGCTTAACAGTTGGCATGAGACAAGACTGGTGGTAGCGCTCACCTTGTCTTCTCCGAATGAGGCATTTTCCTGATGTCCCAAACAATCGAAAAGGGGATTCATCAGAGAAAATAACTTTACCCAGTCCTCAGCAGTGCACTGCCTGTACCTTTTGCAGAATATCAGTCTGTCCATGATGTTTTTTCTGTAGAGAAGTGGCTTCTTTGCTGCCCTCCTTGAGACCAGGCCTTGCTCCAAGAGTCTCCGCCTCACAGTGCGTGCAGATGCACTCACACCTGCCTGCTGCCATTCCTGAGCAAGCTCTGCACTGCTGGTAGCCCGATCCCACAGCTGAAACACTTTTAAGAGACGGTCCTGGCGCTTGCTGGTCTTTCTTGGGCGCCCTGGAGCCTTTTTGGCAACAATGGAACCTCTCTCCTTGAAGTTCTTGATGATGCAATAGATTGTTGACTGAGGTGCAATCTTTCTAGCTGCGATACTCTTCCCTGTTAAGCCATTTTTGTGCATTGCAATGATGACTGCACGTGTGGTTAACAGAAGAGAAACAATGATGCCAAGCACCAGCCTCCTTTTAAAGTCTCCAGTGGTGTCATTCTTACTTAATCATGACAGATTGATCTCCAGCCATGTCCTCATCAACACCAACACCTGTGTTAATGGAGCAATCACTGAAAAGAGGTTAGCTGGTCCTTTTAAGGCAGGGCTGCAATGATGTTGAAATGTGTTTTGGGGGATAAAGTTCATTTTCTAGCCAAATATTGACTTTGCAAGTAATTACTGTTAAGCTGATCACTCTTTATAACATTCTGGAATATATGCAAATTGCCATTAGAAAAGTGAAGCAGTAGACTTTGTAAAAATTAATATTTGTGTCATTCTCAAAACTTTTGTCCATGACTGTATAACTCGTTTTTCTTCTCTTTCAGGTGATATTCCCTGTCTCTTAATTACCGTATATACTCGTGTATAAGCCGAGATTTTCAGCCCATTTTTTAGGGCTGAAGTCCCCCTCTCGGCTTATACGCGGGTCTATTATGATTTGGTAGCTGAGGAGAGCAGGCAAAAACGGCAATACACCAGAGAGGTTGGAATCTACTGGATTGCAGTACCCTGACTAACCACCACAACTAAAGGCAGCCGTGGAGCGTTCCTACGTTGGTCCTAGATGCCTCGTCACAGCCTGAGAAGTTAACTACACCTAAAGATAGAAAGAGGAAAGCTATCTGCCCGGAGCAGATCCCCAAAGAACATAGGAAGCCCCCAAACATGTAATGGCGGTTAGACAAGAGGAAATACAGACACAGACAGAAAATAGTATGAGAAAACGCTGGGGCCCAATCTTCCTAGACAGAAAAGGATAGGAAGGACACTTACTACAATCCAAAAAACCCTGAAAAATACCAACTCTACTAATTGCAAAAACACCTGAGATCAAAAGACCTCTACCACCTAAATTAGTTCTCTGGTGTAACAAAACAAAGCCGCAGCCACTGAAAAAACTGGAAAAGGCAAATGAACAAATAACAGTGGCTCCAGAAGAACTGAGAGGAGACCTGGCTAACCTCACAGAAATGCAGAGAAATATGCAAATGGTAAGCACAAAAACAAAAAACAGAAAATATCTTATCTGAGAGCAGGAGAAGAGGCAAGACTCAGCAAGCTTCCAAGTGAACCAGGAACCACAGTTGAGACAAGAACAATTGATCACCGGCAACCATGATGGGAGGGAACCTCCCTTATATAAGACCAGTCTGTAACTCCTGATTGCCAATCCTCATTGAATGATTCAGTACTGTTTGTAACCACCAGAGGGAGCTTCTGCTCAGAATTCATTTCTAACACATTCACAACAGTATCCCCCCCTTGAGGAGGGGTCACCGAACCCTCATTTGGGCAACCAGGTCGGTCAGGATGAGCTCTGTGATACGCACGGATCAGTCTCCTAGCATGGATGTCCGAAGCAAACACCCAAGAATTGTCTTCCTGACCATAACCTCTCCACTTAACCAAATACTGGAGTTTCCGTCTAGAAAAACGAGAATCCAATATTTTCTCAACCACATACTCCAGATTGCCCTCAACCAAAACAGAATCAGGAGGCGCAGCCATAGGAACCACTGGCTCAACAAACCTCTTCAATAAGGACTTGTGGAACACGTTATGGATCTTAAATGTCCCTGGAAGAAGTAAACGAAAGGAAACAGGATTAAGAATCTCCATGATCTTATAAGGTCCAATGAACCTAGGCTTAAACTTAGGAGATGCAACTCTCATAGGGATATTTCTTGAGGACAACCAGACCAAGTCCCCCACTTCAAACCGAGGACCATCAATCCTATGCCGGTTGGCAAACCGCTGGGTCCTCTCCTGAGAGAGGGACAACCTCTCCACTACCTGGTCCCAAATCTGCTGCATACGCTCCACAACAAAGTCAACACCTGGACAGACAGAAGCCTCCGTCTGTCCCGAAGAAAATCGAGGGTGAAACCCAAAATTGCAGAAAAATGGAGACATCAAAGTGGCAGAGTTAGCCCTATTATTAAGAGCAAACTCAGCCAAAGGCAAAAAAGAGACCCAGTCATTGTCCATTGGTCTGAGGATGAAAAGCAGAGGAGAAAGACAATTGAACACCAAGTTTAGAACAAAAAGTCCTCCAAAATCTGGAAACAAACTGGACTCCTCTGTCAGACACAATGTTCTCAGGAATGCCGTGTAACCGAACCACGTGCTGAAGGAACAAAGGCACCAATTCGGAGGAGGAAGGCAACTTAGGTAATGGCACAAGATGTATCATTTTGGAAAACCTATCACAAATCACCCAGATAACGGTCATTCTCTGAGAAACAGGGAGGTTGGAAATGAAATCCATAGAGATATGGGTCCATGGTCTCTTGGGCACAGGCAATGGCATCAACAAACCACTAGAGCTCTGAGAGCAAGGCTTGGAGCGAGAGCAAGTCCCGCAGGACTGCACAAATTCCCTGACGTCACGAGACAAAGTAGGCCACCAAAAGGACTGACTAACCAAGTCTCTGGTACCAAAAATTCCGGGATGACCGGCCAACGCGGAACAATGAATCTCAGACATCACACTCTTTTTCCACCGGTCTGGGACAAACAATTTCCCAATAGGGCAACGCTCGGGTTTATCCTCCTGACACCCTTCCAGAGCCAGTCTCAAATTGGGCGAGATGGCGGAAAGAACTACACCCTCTTTCAAAATAACAGCAGGATCAGATAACTCAGGAGAGTCCGCAAGGAAACTCCTCGAGAGGGCATCCGCCTTAACATTCTTAGTGCCAGGAAGAAAGGATACCACAAAATTAAAACGTGTGAAAAACAAGGCCCACCTGGCCTGTCTAGGATTAAGTCGCTTGGCTGATTCCAGATAAACCAGATTCTTATGGTCCGTGAGGACCACCACCTGATGTTTGGCTCCCTCCAGCCAATGTCTCCATTCTTCAAAAGCCCACTTTATGGCCAATAACTCCCGATTACCTACGTCATAATTACGTTCAGTTGGAGAAAATTTTCGAGAGAAAAAGGCACAAGGGTTACTTTTAGAGGTCTCTGGATCTCTTTGGGACAAAACGGCACCTGCCCCAATTTCAGAGGCATCAACCTCCACCTGAAATGGCAGAGAAACATCAGGCTGCCGTAGAACAGGAGCAGAAGTGAATCTCTGCTTAAGTTCCTGAAACGCAGAGACTGCCTCAGGAGGCCAATTCACCACATCAGAACCCTTTTTGGTCAAATCAGTCAATGGTTTAACAATAACAGAGAAATTACCAATAAATTTACGATAAAAATTGGCAAAACCCAAGAATCTCTGAAGAGCCTTTAATGAAGTAGGTTGGACCCAATCACAGATGGCCTGAACCTTAGCCGGGTCCATTTCAATAACAGATGGGGACAAAATGAATCCCAGAAATGAGATCCTCTGTACGCCAAAAAGACACTTTGATCCCTTCACATACAGAGCATTCTCACTCAAAATCTGGAACACAGTCCGAACATGTTTCACATGAGAGTCCCAGTCATTGGAAAAAATCAAGATATCATCCAAATAAACAATCAGAAATTTATCCACAAAATCCCTGAAAATGTCATTCATGAAGGACTGGAAGACGGAAGGAGCATTAGTGAGCCCAAAGGGCATCACTAGGTACTCAAAATGCCCCTCTGGGGTATTAAACGCCGTCTTCCATTCATCCCCGTGCTTAATGCGAATAAGGTTATACGCCCCCTGAGGTCAAGCTTGGTAAACCAAGTAGCACTTTTCACCCTGGAAAACAGGTCAGAAATCAAGGGTAACGGATATTGATATTTCACAGTGATATTGTTCAAGAGACGATAATCAGTACACGGCCTTAATGAACCATCCTTTTTGGCCACAAAGAAAAAACCAGCACCCAAGGGTGAAGAGGATGGTCTGATATGACCCTTCTCCAATGACTCCTTGATATAAGACCGCATAGCATCATGTTCAGGTACAGACAAGTTAAAAAGGCGACCTTTAGGGAATTTACTACCAGGCACTAATTCAATAGCGCAGTCATAGCTCCTATGGGGGGCAAGGATGCAGATTTACTTTCGCTAAACACATCAGAAAAATCAGTCAAAAAGTCAGGAACATCCTGAGCCTGGGGAGAGGCAGAAAAAACAGGAGTGTTGGCATTAACACATTGGCAGCCCCAACTAGTTACAGACACAGATTTCCAATCCAAAACAGGATTATGAGACTGTAACCAAGGGAAACCTAGTACAATAATGTCATGCAGATTATACAGCACCAAAAATGTGCAACTCTTCTGATGATCAGGTTCAACCCTCATTATCACCTGAGTAGAGAACTGGGGTTTATTCTCAGCCAAAGGGGTAGAATCAATCCCCAGTAGGGGAATAGACTTCTGTAGGGGTATCTAGGGAAACCCACAACGTTTAGCAAAATCAAAATCCATCAGGTTAATAGCTGCTCCGGAATCAACAAAAGCCTGAGCAGAAAATGTGGACAGGGAGCAAATCAGGGTAACAGTCAACAGAAATTTAGTCTGAACACTACCCAAGACAACTGAGCGTGCAAAACGTCTTCCCCGCTTAGGGCAGACTGAAATAGCATGAGAGGCGTCACCACAGTAGAAACATAACCCATTGCGTTTTCGAAACTCATGACGCTGTGCCCCAGAAGCCACTCTATCACACTGCATGGGTTCGGAAGCTGGTTCACAAGGCAACACTATTCCACGCATACCTCTATGCTCACGCAAACGTCTGTCAATTTGAATCGCTAATGACATAGAATCATTGAGACCAGAGGGAGCAGGGAAACCCACCATAACATTTTTTACTTTCTCTGACAGACCCTTCCGAAAAAGGGCTGCCAAAGCATCATCATTCCATTTGGTCAGGACTGCCCACTTTTGGAATTTCTGACAGTACAACTCAGTGTCCTCAAGCCCCTGATTTAATGCCAACAAGGTTTTTTCAGCTTGATCAGTGACATTAGGTTCATCGTACAATAACCCCAGAGCCAGAAAAAATGCATCAACATTACTCAAAACAGGGTCCCCAGGTGTCAGGGAAAAAGCCCAATCCTGAGGATCGCCACGCAGGAGAGAGGTGACAACTTGAACCTGCTGTGCTGCGTTCCCTGAGGACTTAGGTTTTAAGGCAAAAAACAACTTACAGTTATTTTTGAAATTTAGAAATTTAGCTCGATCCCCCAAAAATAAATCTGGCATGGGGATCCTAGGTTCCACAACCGGCAACCCTGCAAGATAGGTAGCAATACTCCGAACTTCAGTGGCAAGCTGATCCACACGGCCAGACAACTGTGCAAACTCCATTGAGAGAAAAAAAAAAATCCTCCTCAGCACCCAGAGAGAAAGAAGGAAAAAATGCAACAAACAGAGAAAAAAAAAAAAAAATTTCTGACAACTTTCTTTTTTTTTTTTCCTTTAACTATTTTTCCCTTCTGTTGCGTACCATATAAATTCAGTTTGGCCGGTGATACTGTTATGATTTGGTAGCTGAGGAGAGCAGGCAAAAATGGCAATACACCAGAGAGGTTGGAATCTACTGGATTGCAGTACCCTGACTAACCACCACAACTAAAGGCAGCCGTGGAGCGTTCCTACGTTGGTCCTAGACGCCTCGTCACAGCCTGAGAAGTTAACTACACCTAAAGATAGAAAGAGGAAAGCTATCTGCCCGGAGCAGATCCCCAAAGAACATAGGAAGCCCCCAAACATGTAATGGCGGTTAGACAAGAGGAAATACAGACACAGACAGAAAATAGTATGAAAAAACGCTGGGGCCCAATCTTCCTAGACAGAAAAGGATAGGAAGGACACTTACTGCAATCCAAAAAACCCTAAAAAATACCAACTCTACTAATTGCAAAAACACCTGAGATCACACGACCTCTACCACCTAAATTAGTTCTCTGGTGTAACAAAACAAAGCCACAGCCACTGAAAAAACTGGAAAAGGCAAATGAACAAATAACAGTGGCTCCAGAAGAACTGAGAGGAGCCCAAGCCCCCCCGGGGGGGGGGAGACCTGGCTAACCTCACAGAAATGCAGAGAAATAAGCAAATGGTAAGCACAAAAACAAAAAACAGAAAATATCTTATCTGAGAGCAGGAGAAGAGGCAAGACTCAGCAAGCTTCCAAGTGAACCAGGAACCACAGTTGAGACAAGAACAATTGATCACCGGCAACCATGATGGGAGGGAACCTCCCTTATATAAGACCAGTCTGTAACTCCTGATTGCCAATCCTCATTGAATGGTTCAGTACTGTTTGTAACCACCAGAGGGAGCTTCTGCTCAGAATTCATTTCTAACACATTCACAACACGGGTCATATACGGGGGTCATCGGGGAGGGGGTTGGGGGTGTTGGATTATACTCACCCCTCCGCCGGCGCGTCTCTCTCTGTAGCCCCCCTGCTTCTCCCACGATCTCCGGCTCCTTCCTGCAGCGGTCACATGGTACCACTCATTAAAGTCATGAATATGCACATATTCATGACTTTAATGAGCGGTACCACGTGACCGCTGTAGGAAGGAAGAGCTGCGGAGACCGCCAGGAGAAGAGGAGACGCTGCAGAGAGAGACGCGCCGGCGGAGGGGTGAGTATAGCGATATTTACCTGTCCTCTCTCCACCGCTGCTCCGACCTCCTCGTCCGACTCTGAATGTTTAGGCAGAGGGCGCAATGACGTCGTTAGTGCGCACCGCTCCCCCTGCCTGATCATTCACTGCTGAGGACCCGGAAGCGGGAGCAGAGCTGCGGTGGAGCGGTCCGGTGACAGGTAAATATCTCAGGTGCCGGGGTCTTGAGCCAGCGGTGACACCGGCACCTGTCCCCCATAGCGCGCCGGTGTCATCGCCTGCTCAGGACACCGGCACCTGGCCTCCAGCGACGAGAGGTGAGTATGTCATTTTTTTTGCAGCAGCGCGGCAGCATAAGGGACAAACTATGGGGCATAATCTGTGGAACATATGGGGCCTAATCTGTGGAACATGTGGGGGCCTAATCTGTGGAACATATGGGGCCTAATCTGTGGAACATATGGGGGCCTAATCTGTGGAACATATGGGGGCCTAATCTGTGGAGCATATGGGGGCCTAATCTGTGGAACATATGGGGGCCTAATCTGTGGAACATATGGGGGCCTAATCTGTGGAACATATGGGGGCCTAATCTGTGGAACATATGGGGGCATAATCTGAGGAGCATATGGGGGCCTAATCTGTGGAGCATATGGGGGCCTAATCTGTGGAACATATGGGGGCATAATCTGTGGAACATATGGGGGCATAATCTGTGGAACATATGGGGGCCTAATCTGTGGAACATATGGGGGCCTAATCTGTGGAGCATATGGGGGCCTAATCTGTGGAACATATGGGGGCCTAATTTGTGGAACATATGGGGGCCTAATCTGTGGAACATATGGGGGCCTAATCTGTGGAACATATGGGGGCCTAATCTGTGGAACATATGGGGGCCTAATCTGTGGAACATATGGGGGCATAATCTGAGGTGCATATGGGGGCCTAATCTGTGGAACATATGGGGGCATAATCTGAGAAGCATATGGGGGCCTAATCTGTGGAAAATATGGGGGCATAATCTGAGGAGCATATGGGGGCCTAATCTGTGGAACATATGGGGCATAATCTGAGGAGCATATGGGCGCCTAATCTGTGGAACATATGGGGGCATAATCTGTGGACCATATGGGGGCCTAATCTGTGGAACATATTGGGCATCATCTGTGCAGCATATGGGGGCATAATCTGTGGAACATATGGGGGCCTAATCTGTGGAACATATGGGGGCATAATATGTGGAGCATATGGGGGCCTAATCTGTGGAGCATATTGGGCATAATCTGTGCAGCATATGGGGGCATAATCTGTGGATCATACAGGGGGGCATAATCTGTGCAGTTTATGGGGGCCTAATCTATGGAGCATATGGGGGCATAATCATTTTTCACCCTAGGCTTATACACGAGTCAATTAGTTTTCCCAGTTTTTTGTGGCAAAATTAGGGGGGGCGGCTTATACACGGGTCGGCTTATACATGAGTATATATGGTATGTGCTCTGGAATTCTTGCTCAGTGTGTAACAAACTCTCCTTCATCTATGACTTCTTCCTTTCTGATTCTTTTAACCTTCTGGCTCTTACTGAAACCTGGATCCAGAAGTCAGACACCACCACAGCTGCTGCTCTTTCATATGATAGACTACACTTTTCCTATACCCCAAGATTGGACAACAAAGCAGGTGGAGGCGTTGGTCTGCTCTTATCACCCAAATGTACCTTCCAGGTTATCCCTCAAGTACCCTCACTTATTTTCCCTTCTTTTGAGGTCCATGCTGTCAGACTCTTCATCCCCTTCTCCATGCGAGTGGCGGTTGTGTATCATCCTCCGGGCCCCTCCCATCAGTTCCTGGATCACTTTGCCATCTGGCTTCCACATTTTCTCTCCTGTGATATCTCCACCCTCATCAAGGGAGACTTCAACATTCCCATTGCTTTTACCCTCTCCCCATCTGCTATTCACCTTTTACCTCTAACCTCCTCCTTCGGCCTTTCTAGCTTACTAACTCTTCTACATATGAAGACGGAAACACTTTCGACTTGGTCTTCTCCTGGCTTTGCTCAGTGTATGATTTTACCAACTCCCCTCTCCCGCTCTCTGACCACAACGTTCTTTCAAACGAAAATACGATAGGTCCAAGTTATTAAAGAAAAAGGAACTTCGCTGGATTTCAATCCTTGATACGTTACAGCCGAAGGGCCTTAATTTGGACTACAATTTACAGATTTGTATATGATTAGCCCCCACAAATTTGAGCTTCTCCTTGTGTATATTGCTTTTAGATGTTTTTATTGATCTAATATTTTGTTTGTTTTTCCCTCCTCTCCCCTTTTTTTCGTTTTTTAGGTTGGTGGCTGGGATTATAACACATTTTTGATATTTTGCTCCCTCCCCTCTTTTTTTCGTTAATGGCTATTTTGATTTGGTTCCCACTGTTTATAGATTATCTTATGATGTGTTTTTTCCGTCTAAGATCATCTTCCGAAATATCGCGATACTTAGCTGCTCTCTCTTGACCAGGAGGTCTGTTTTACGAGATTTCAACTCTGATATGTCCTGCGCATGCGCGGACTCTATGACGCGATTGATCAGGTGACTTTGGAACACATGACGAGAATTAGGTGATTCTGATTGGATATTCCGCGGCGCAGTTTTACACGTCATCTTGTGGCGCGGCAACAGCGTCGGTACACAAGCATTGGAGTTGTGGGAAGGTATGAAATCGATGATGGGTGGATTGAGATGGCGCCAAAGGTAGATGAATATTTTGATTGGTGCGGACTATTTAGATGTATCGGTCCGTCTGATTCGCCTATGATCTCCATGGTTATGATATAGCCAGATTTTGATTGGCAGATTGCTGTTATATCATTGTTTACCTCTGTTATCATCTTGTTTTTTTAGGGTGCCATTTGCATTTAATATGTGGTATTATTGCATTATATACAATGTCTATGTTTGATCACTGTTTTGTTATATGTTTTATCACACATGTATATATCTATTAGCATGGAGGCGTTCCCCCTGATGGTGATTGGCTCCTCCACACCATTTAAGGGCCGCCTGTGTCTGTTTTACTTATACTTGATAAAGGCCACTGAATGGTCGAAACGTCGTTGTTTCATATGGCAGAATAAAGATTTTCTACTTTTCTTCACCTGGATGGATGCTGCTCCTTTTTTGTTTTTTGGATGTCGGGGTCCATTGGGATCCATGGACCTGAGCGTGCATCCTGAAACCCATTGAGTGCTGTCTACAAATTTTTGTTTGGTATTGTATTGGATCCAAGTGGACGTGCACCAACTATGGAGAATATGGACACTTTGATTCCAGAGGTGGGTGAGCTGGAGACTGCCTGTACCTTTTCTTATACAGAGGATGATGCCCGAAGAATTTTATCAGGGACACATACTGATATGTCATTTTTAAATATGCCTACTACAGATATGCTAAAGAAAAAATATGAAAACGAAAAAAGGAAAATTATCTCATATGAATTACACGCCACTACGCTATGTGAATACTACAAAATACGTAGGATACCGCGGGGTTTAAGACCTCATTTACGGCCTACGTTATTGGCGGACAATTTACAGTTCTGTAGTAGGTTTGAATCCATTACTAACAAATATGCTTTCGACCTAATGTTGTTAAACATAGAGTTCCTTCGTGCAGAAGTTGGATCATTAAACAAGAGATTATCTGAGTTGGAACAACAATTATTAACTCAGATGAATACACAGGATCTGGATGTGTTCAAATCCCAATTAGATGAAAAGTTATTGAAATTTCGTGCTGACGTCGAGAAAACTAAGAGAACCAAATGGTTTCGTGATGCAGATGATTATGGCTCCGGTCGAGTTTTCTCTTGGCAAGGTGACAGATGTACATTTCCATCCAACAGAAGAAATAGAGCTCCACAGCAGAGAAAGAGATGGAGACCCTCCAGGAAAGAACCTCAACAGTTTGGATTCACCACAGGTGAATCTGATTCTACAGACGATTCCAATATGGGTGCACATGCCTCTTCTTCTGATTGTTTAGGCAGAGGCAAGACAGAGATCGCCGTGGCAAGAAAAGGATCCGGAGGGGTGGCAGGAAACATCGGCGAAGGGACTATGGAGACCTGCACATCGGTTCCCATACGCATTCCGGCAATGAGGACACGGAACATCGAAACGAGGAGGAGAGCAACATAGACCAGTTAAATCTGGTGGTAAATATCTCCGCTTATGTTTTGTCTGACATTGACTGTGAAGTATTATCAAAGGGCCTCTCCTTCTGCCCAACCAATTCCCCGGACTGGTTCGGTATCGAATGTGATCTTTTTTCCTTTTTTAGGAGACTGAGATTAGCGTCTTACTTTAGTGATAAAGAAGGCACATATGAGAATATGATTGTTGATGAGGTTAATGGTTTTACATTACAAAAATATGGTCTTTACAATAAGAGCAGTTTTCAACCCCCAGCTAAAAATCATTTTGTGGAGTCTTATATTCAGCTTGTTGAAAAGGATGTGAATAAGCTTAAACGTGTGTTCACAACCAATAATAAAAGGGGTAATCTGACACATATTGAAAGACAGGCATTAGACAAACTATCTAACAATCAGGCCATCACCATCAAGGCGGCCGACAAAGGCGGGGCTTTGGTGGTGATGGATACACATAAATATGTGGCTGAAATCCGCAGTCAATTGGCGGATGAGACGGTATATATCAAATTGACAGCTGATCCCACTGTACGTTTTCTTACAGAGTTACGGCTTTTGGTAAATGAGGCCCTAAGTGATGGCCTCATTGACCACAAATTATCTCAGTTTCTTATAGTGGAGTCCCCAGTGACTCCACTACTTTATACACTACCGAAAATCCATAAAGATCTGATGAATCCGCCAGGACGTCCAATTGTGTCTGGAAGGGGATCCCTTTGTAATAAGGTTTCTGTCTTTCTTGATAAGGTGTTACGCTGTCATGCTGTTGCGGCTGGCTCTTATATCATGGACACAAATGATTTTTTGAATAAAATTGAAACTCTGAATGTAACCCCGGAGACCATATTGGTTTCCTTTGATGTTATATCCCTTTACACCATCATTGAACATGATAGGGGTTTGGAGGCAGTCGGTGTGGCGCTATCGGGCTCGGGCATGGCTCCGGAGTGTGCACAGTTGGTCCTTGCACTGCTGGATTTCGTACTCAGAAGGAATTTTTTTCTTTTTGGGGACGATTTTTACCTGCAGTTGCGCGGTACCGCCATGGGGTCTAACGTGGCGCCCACTTATGCAAACATCTTCATGGCGGTATTCGAGGATCAACATGTGTACACTTCCAGCCACTGGAGCCATGTTCGGGCCTTGTGGCGCTACATTGATGATATTTTCTGTATGTGGGATGGAGATGTGGAGTCATTATTGGCCTTCCATGAGTACCTTAATGGAGTTTATCCGGAGTTAAAATTTACAATTACTTATTCAAAAGAAAAGATTCAATTTCTGGACACGCTGGTATATAAAAATGATGGGACCTTGAGGACTGATTTATTCACTAAGGAAACTGATAGAAATAGTCTTCTACTCTTTGATAGTAATCATCCCAGAAAGATGGTGGAATCTCTCCCCTGGAGCCAAATGTTGCGGGTGCGGCATATTGTTAAAGAGAGTGATATACTTAATCGAAGACTTAATGAGATGTGTAATAAGTTTGTTACAAGAGGTTATCCAGCGAAGAGTGTGCACCGATATAAACAGGATGCCATGGTTTTGGCAATGGATAGTGCCAACCGTGTACGTAGGGATACTTCCAAACGTGTTCCGTTTGTTTCTACGTTTTGTCCTGCTAGTGACAAAATAGGTGGCATTCTCAACAAACATTGGAACCTGTTGCGGAAGGGTCTCCCGCATGTTACTGAATTTTCAGATAGACCATTACTCTCCTATAGACGTGGACGTAATCTTAAGGACATGTTAGTTAGATCGGATATTGGCACGGGTAAACATTTGAGACAAACCACATTATGCCCACCAAGGTTTGGAAATTTTCCTTGCTTAGGTTGTGCATGTTGTGGTAATATGTTACGTGGTGACAGCTTTAACCATCCCCAAACAGGGAGGAAATTTTCTATTAAAGAACGCTATACGTGCTCCTCTAGTTTTGTTGTGTATGTTCTCACCTGTCCTTGTGGGTTGATGTACGTGGGGGAAACCACGATGGAGGTGAGGGCACGCATAAGCAAACATAAAAGCACTATCAGGACCAAACTCCTAGATCTACCTGTGTCCAAACATTTTGTCGACTACAGACACTCAGTAAATCAACTTAGATTCAGAGTGATTGACGGTGTTCCCATTTTGAGACGGGGTGGCGATAGGTCCAAGTTATTAAAGAAAAAGGAACTTCGCTGGATTTCAATCCTTGATACGTTACAGCCGAAGGGCCTTAATTTGGACTACAATTTACAGATTTGTATATGATTAGCCCCCACAAATTTGAGCTTCTCCTTGTGTATATTGCTTTTAGATGTTTTTATTGATCTAATATTTTGTTTGTTTTTCCCTCCTCTCCCCTTTTTTTCGTTTTTTAGGTTGGTGGCTGGGATTATAACACATTTTTGATATTTTGCTCCCTCCCCTCTTTTTTTCGTTAATGGCTATTTTGATTTGGTTCCCACTGTTTATAGATTATCCTATGATGTGTTTTTTCCGTCTAAGATCATCTTCTGAAATATCGCGATACTTAGCTGCTCTCTCTTGACCAGGAGGTCTGTTTTACGAGATTTCAACTCTGATATGTCCTGCGCATGCGCGGACTCTATGACGCGATTGATCAGGTGACTTTGGAACACATGACGAGAATTAGGTGATTCTGATTGGATATTCCGCGGCGCAGTTTTACACGTCATCTTGTGGCGCGGCAACAGCGTCGGTACACAAGCATTGGAGTTGTGGGAAGGTATGAAATCGATGATGGGTGGATTGAGATGGCGCCAAAGGTAGATGAATATTTTGATTGGTGCGGACTATTTAGATGTATCGGTCCGTCTGATTCGCCTATGATCTCCATGGTTATGATATAGCCAGATTTTGATTGGCAGATTGCTGTTATATCATTGTTTACCTCTGTTATCATCTTGTTTTTTTAGGGTGCCATTTGCATTTAATATGTGGTATTATTGCATTATATACAATGTCTATGTTTGATCACTGTTTTGTTATATGTTTTATCACACATGTATATATCTATTAGCATGGAGGCGTTCCCCCTGATGGTGATTGGCTCCTCCACACCATTTAAGGGCCGCCTGTGTCTGTTTTACTTATACTTGATAAAGGCCACTGAATGGTCGAAACGTCGTTGTTTCATATGGCAGAATAAAGATTTTCTACTTTTCTTCACCTGGATGGATGCTGCTCCTTTTTTGTATTTCACAACGTTCTTTCATTCTTGGTTAAGAACTGCCATCCCGCTGAGGACACCCCCACTTTTCACACTTATAAAAATATACAAGCCATTGACACCCAGAAACTTATGAAGAATTTGCAGTCCTCATTGGCCCCAATCTCCTCCCTTTCATGTCCTGATTCTGCACTGAAGCATTATAACGAAACACTGCAAAGTGCCCTGGATGAAGCTGCGCCTCCTATACATAGAACAACTCGGCACAGACGGCGATAACCCTGGCACACGCTGCAAACACATTTCCTACAGCTGTGCTCCAGA
Organism: Oophaga sylvatica; assembly: GCA_033576555.1. Taxonomy (NCBI): domain Eukaryota; kingdom Metazoa; phylum Chordata; class Amphibia; order Anura; family Dendrobatidae; genus Oophaga; species Oophaga sylvatica. The sequence continues at coordinate 748,668,601 of JARQOD010000001.1, read as the reverse complement.
CACCCGAATGTCTGTGGAGAAAATCCAATCTGCCCGAAGATTTCATCCAATATAAGTTTATGCTTAAAACATACAACACTGCCCGTCACCTCTCCAAACAAACCTATTTCAACACCCTCATCACCTTTCTATCCATTAACCCTAAACTTCCCTTTGACATTTTTAATTCCCTATTCAACCCAAGGGTGGAGGCCCCAACCATGGATCTCCAAGCTGACAATCTGGCCAATTATTTCAATGAAAAAATTGACCATATCCGACAGGAAATTTTCTCTCAATCCCCTCATACCATGCACTGCCCTCCCCCACTGCATCTAGCTCACTCTCTGATTTTGAACCAGTCACAGAAGAAGTGATCAGGCTCCTTGCATCTTCTCGCCCTAATACTTGCACCAGTGACCCTATTCCGTCACATCTCCTCCAGTCCCTTTCCCTGCTGTCACAACTCACCTAACAAAAATATTCAACCTCTCTCTCTCTTCCGGTATCTTTCCCTCCTCATTTAAGCATGCCTTCATACATCCATTACTTAAAAAAACCATCCCTCGACCAAACTGTGCTGCTATCTATAGACCTGTCTCTAATCTTCCTTCATTTCTAAACTCCTGGAAAGCTTAGTCCACTCCTGTCTTGTCCACTATCTCTGAGATAACTCTCTTCTCCACCCTCTTCAATCTGGTTTCCGCTCTTTACACTCTACTGAAACTGCCCTCACTAAAGTCTCTAATGATCTACTAATAGCTAAATCTAATTGTCACTACTCCAAGCTAATTCACCTGGATCTCACTGCAGCATTCAAAACTGTAGATCATCAGCTACTCCTCACTATGCTCCACTCCATTGGCCTCAAGGACACCGTTCTCTCCTGGTTTTCCTCCTACCTCTCTGATCGCTCCTTCACTATATCTTTTGCTGGCTCCTCCTCCTCTCATCTTCCCTTACTCTTGGCGTTCCTCAAGGATCAGTCCTAGGACTCCTCCTCTTCTCTTTGTATACTTCCCCTATTGGACAAACAATCAGTAGATTTGGTTTCCAGTACCATCTCTATGCTGATGACACCCAATTATACACCTCTACTCCTGATATCACGCCTGCAGTATTAGAGAACACCAGTGATTGTCTTACCGCTGTCTCCAACATCGTGTCCTCCCTCTATCTGAAAATGAACCTGTCAAAAACTGAACTCCTTGTGTTTCCTCCCTCTATTAACCTACCTATGCCCAAAATTGCCATTTCCATGTGTGGTTCTACCATTACTCCCCAGCAACATGCCCGCTGTCTTGGGGTCATACTTGATTCAGAGCTTTCATTCACCCCCACATCTGATTACTGGCTCGCTCTTGTTATCTGCACCTCAAAAACATTTCTAGAATTTGACCTTTTCTTACTTTCGACTCTGCAAAAACTCTTACTGTTTCTCTTATTCATTCTCATCTAGACTATTGTAACTCTCTACTAATCGATCTCCCTCTTACCAAACTCTCCCCTCTCCAATCTGTCTTGAATGCTGCAGCAAGGATCATATTCCTCATTACCCGTTACAACGATGCCTCTACCTTGTGCCTGTCATTGCACTGGTAAACCATCCACTCCAGAATTCAATATAAACTTATTACTCTCACCCAAAAAGCACTCCACGGTTCAGCATATCCCCTCATCTCCTCTCTCATCTCAGTCTACCACCCTACCCGTGCCCTCCGTTCTGCTAATGACCTGAGGTTAACATCCTCAATAATCAGAACCTCCCACTCCCGTCCCCAAGACTTCTCATGTGCTGCGCCAATTTTTTCGAATGTACTACTCGGGATAATTTGTTTAATCCCCAATACCCACAGTTTTAAGCATGCCCTAAAAACGCATTTCTTCAGACTGGCCTACCGCCTCAACACATCAATCTAACTTTCCCTTTGTTGACCATTCAAAATTTTTACCATGACCAGGTTCCTCGTATCATGTTCTCACACATTTAATAGCCCACTATGTCTTTACTTGTACATATTCTGACTGAAAACCGGTTCATGCAGCATTACATGAACACCCGATTTCTTACATTATGGCTGGTCAGAACAATGAAAGCAATTGTTACCATCCACCTATTTACACATAGATTGTATGCTTGCGAGCAGGGCCCTCATTCCTCTTGGTATCTGTTGATTTATGTGATTATTGTTATGTGTAATGTCTTTTGTCTGTACAAGTCCCCTCTAAAATGTAAAGTGCTGCGGAATATGTTTGAGCTATAAAAATAAAATTATTATTATTAAAGTCATTGTAATGTTTATATCCGTAGCTTTGTTTTAGAAATCCTTGTCTCTGAGAAATTCACTGGCAAATTTTTATGCTATTGAACTGAAGGTGCAGAGGAGTAGACACTGCCCTTACAGCTCTTCAGCCTCGCTACCAATTTCTACACCCGCATCTTGTCAGTGATTGACAGATCACTCTTATCTTCCCCCACCTGAGATCTCACGTCATTCCCTGGGACCGCGCATGCGCAGTAAAGTCCTGATGTTGCAAAAGCCAGACTATTCATTTATAAAACAAAGGAGTGAATTGAATTGACTTTACATGGATGACATTATATATTAACTGGAAATAGGCCCAATGCTATTTCATCGGGAGTGCGGTGAAATTAACATCTGTGTATGCTTAGTGGTGCTGACAGGAGCAGCGTGTGTGGCCATGAACTGCGCCTGCACAAGTGACATACACGTCACCGCTATTCCTGCGCATGCGTAGTAAAAACGTGGCTGTTACTGCGCCTGCGTGGTAATAGCGGAGACGTGTGCCATATATACTCGAGTATAAGCCGACCCGAGTATAAGCCGAGGCACTTAATTTTGCCACTGAAAACTGGGTAAGCTTATTGACTCAAGTATAAGCCGGTTATGCATTGTCCCCCCCCATCCTGTCCTAGTATGTGTGGCTTCCCCGTCCTGTCATGTGTGGCTCCCCCATCCCAGTCCTGCTATGTGTGGTTCCCCTGTCCCTGTCCTGCTATGTGCGTCTCCCCCCGTCCCTGTCCTGGTATGTGTGGCTCCCCCTGTCCCTGTCCTGGTATGTGTGGCTCCCCCGTCCCTGTCCTGGTATGTGTGGCTCCCCCTCCTGTATGTATGGCTCCCTGGTCCCATCCTGAATGCATAGCTCCCTGGGCCCAACCTGCATGCATGGCTCCCTGGGCCCACCCTGTATGCATGGCTCCCTGGGCCAATCCTGTATGCATGGCTTGCCTTGGCTCGGCTCCCCCGGTCCTCACTTGACCTCCCCAGTCCTCTCTCGTCCTCCCCGGTCCTCACTCGTCCTCCCTGGTCTTCACTCGTCCTCCCCCGTCCTCACTCGTCCTCCCCGTCCTCACTCGTCCTCCCCGGTCCTCCTCGCGCGATGACTGCACCATTCCTGCATCTCTCTCTGTTTTCCCGATTTCCAGCAGCACTTCCTGTATTCAGCGGTCAGGTGATACTGCTCATTAAAGTATTGAGTATGCGCTCCACGCCTGTGGGCGTGGAGACGCGTCCATATTCATTACTTTAATGAACGGTACCACGTGACAGTTGAATACAGGAAGTGCTGCTGGAAACCGGGAAAACAGAGAGAGATGGAGGGACGTTGCAGCCACCATGCCAGGAGTGGGTGAGTATGGGAAAGTTGAACAAAGAAACCAGGAGTGGGTGAGCATGCTGTCACAGCTGCTCTCTCCTGCTGCTCCCCCTCCCCCGCTGGCTTATACTCGAGTATATACCATATGTCACTGGGGCAGGCGCAGTTCGTGGCCTTGTGGCCATGAACTGCACCTGCGCAAGTGACACTGCCGCGGTGCCTTATGGGATTGGGTGACAGCGGCCAACTGGCAATTATATATGTAGCTAATAATTTTTATTTATATAGGGCTAACATATTCCAAAGCACTTTACAATTAAGCAGGGACACGTGCAGACAATAAAAACAATACAATGTAACACATTCAACAGTTACAGGACTGTAAAAACCTGTTGACGGGTCACCTAATTTTCAAGGATACAGAGGATAGGAGATCTGGCAGTAACATAATGTTAATTTTCTGGGAAGCAATGCAAAATTTTTAACAAGGTCCCCATTTGCCACAATTTATCTTGTTCCCCCTAAACTTAGAGATACTCCAATGAGGTTTCGCTGCTGAGAAACTGAGCATACTGTATTAACTACTGTACAATTGACAAGGTGCCCTGATGTTTACAAAACAGGGCTTTCTCTACTAGCAGGAGTCCCAGCTAGGCTCATTACCCATAACTAGGGATGAGTAGACCCGTGAACTAGGGATGATTGGTCTCTCTCTCTCGTTTATTATAACAAAATTCTAAAACTCATCTTAAACTACTTAGGTAAACCATATGCTCGTTACTATTACTCATTTGCTCTACATATGTCTGTGAGTGACATTAGGTGGTTGAAGAAAGTAAAAATATTTAGCAAATATGCATGTACATATGTAACTGATGAATCAGATACATTTACATTAAACTAGACATCTGCACACTGTGTAACATCTACATACATCACAAAAGGAAAGTAACCCATTCCTACCCATGAATCAAAATCGCCTCTAAATACAGGGCTATCAGTCAGTTAGTCTTGTTAGCCTGGGCTTCCCCTAGAAGTATAGACGGGTGCTTATTATTTTTATGCAGCATTAAAGCCACAGGTTCAGCAGGTCAGTACTTTTGTGATGTCCTAGACCACTGTTTCCCAATCTCCAGTCCTTGTGGCCCCCAACACATCATGTTTTCAGGATTCCTTAGTATTGCACAAGTGAGAGAACCTGTGGTAGTTCCTGATGCCCATAGAATAATCCCATCACCTGTGCAATACTAAGGAAACCCTGAAAACATGACGAATAGTGAGCCGTGAGGACTGGAATTTGGGAAGCACTGTCCTAGATCAATACACAACGATTGTGGTCCGTCAGGATTGGGAAGTCACATATGAATCCTCTCTGAAATGTCTCTACATACTACTTGTGTCGAATTCAGGGTAGTTCACGGTTCATATACGGACTGGAATGCCTGGACTGATTGTGAGTCCTCTGACCAGAACTTACAACCTCATGAACACTGTAGTGCGACGGTGTTCAAACCATGCGGTAATGAGGCAGTGACCCAGTAAAATTCAACGCAAATGTCTTTATTGTCCAATACTCACAAAAGAAAAAAAAAGAACGGTATCTTCTGGATTGCAGCCTGGTTGTCAAAACAGTCCGTATCCGAGACCTGTTGCTGTGGGCGACTGCACCACCGTGTCACGCTGAGGGGGTGCCAGGCATTCGCTTCCCTTGGCTCTGTGTTGACTTCACACACAAGCCGGGTGTTGCAGAGCCACCTGCTCTGCAGCTTGCAAACCAACACTGACACACCCAATCCTTTGCTGCAATGTTTTAAATGGGATCTGTGGCCATGGGTCACTTGTAAGATCCGACTGGAGGGAGTGAACCGCTCCACTATTATCTTGTAGTTCACTCCAAAAATAAAAGCTCATGCCGGGTTTTCTTAAATCTGCCTTGGCCAAATAGCTTGACCAAGTCCAAACTTACTTTTATCCTGCACTGCAACCACAGCTATGTCAGTGAATTCAATGCATTCCAGCAGTTCAATGCACTTTAATACACTTCAATGCACTCCAGCAACCTCAATACGATTCTATGAAGATCCTGGGGGATACATACCGTCCCTCGTATATGATCCTCCTCACTGCCTCACACATACCCTGCCTCTGTTCAAACTTGTGGGGTTGAACATTTGTCACCATACAAGGTGACCGTGACAGGGCATCCACATTTCCCTGCGACTTCCCCGTGTGATGTTCCACTGAAAAACTAAAATTTAGTAGGGAGAGGAACCATCTGGTGACCTGAGCATTCCTCTCCTTTGCATTGCTCATCCAGACGAGGGGTGAATGGTCCGTTACCAAACGAAACTGACGCCCGAGCAAATAGTAGGATAGGGACTCCAAGGCCCACTTAATCGCCAAGCACTCCTCCACTACGCTATAATTTTGCTCTGTCAGGGTAAGTTTCCTGCTCAAGTAGGTGACTGGATGTTAATTCTCGTTCACCTTTTGCGACAGTACTGCTCCTACCTCTGAGGCATCTGTTTGAACGATAAAGGTTTTCCTGAAGTTGGGGCTGATGAAGACCGGCTGTCCACATGTTGACTTCATGGACTGCAACGCTTCCTCCACTTGAGGGTTTCACTGGACCATAACCGACTTCTTACCCTTCAACTGATCGGTTAGGGGTGCCGATCTCCCAGCAAGATTGGGTATAAACCGGCGGTAGTACCCTATGATGCAGAGGAACGCCCTCACCTGTTTTGTACTTAAAAGCTTGAGCCAGTTTTGGATGGCCTCAATCTTATTTATTTGGAGTTTGATAACCCCGCGGCCAATCATGTATCCTAAGTACCGGGCTTCCATGAGCCCTATCGCACATTTTCTTGGGTTCGCTGTTAACCCTGTGATTCTGAGATAATCCAGCACTGCTTGTACCTGGGACAGGTAGGAATGCCAGTTGGTACTACAGATGACAATATTCTCTAAATATGCCGATGAGTACTTCTGATGAGACTCTTAACATTATGTTCATCAGCCTCCGGAATGTGGCTGAAACCCCATGTAATCCAAAAGGCAAGATGACATAGTGATAGATATCCTCTGGCGTTATAAAGGAGGTCTTTTCTTTTTGCCGATTCTGTCAGTGAGACCTGCCAGTACCCTTGGTAAGATCGAGCGTGGTGAAATACTGGGCCTCCTCCAGTCTCTCATTTAGCTCGTCCACCCGGGGCATTCGATAAAGGTCAAACTTTGACACCTCATTCAATTTCCAGAAGTCATTACAGAATTGTAATGACCCGTCTGGTTTCAGAATCAGTACAATAGCGGTAGCCCATTCACTCTGGGATTCCTTGATGACTATTAACTGGAGCATTAGGCTTCGATAGCTTGCCTCTGGGCTTCTGGCACTCAGTACTGTTTCATCCGTACCCTTACCCAAGGCTCGGTGACAATGTCATGCTGGATCACCGAGGTCCAACAAGGCAGTTCTGAGAATATGTCTGTATTCTGTTGCACCAAAATCCGAGCATCCTGTCGCTGCTGTTTTGTGAGAGCATCATTTATCTTAACCGCACCCCTGGCCACGTCTTTGGCCGGTAACAGAGGGTTATCTAATGGTATCGCACATTTCTTCGGGTTTGCTGTTAACCCCGCGATTCTAAGAGACTCCAGCACTGCTTGTACCTTGGACATATGAGAATCCCAGTCGGTACTAAAGATGACTATGTCGTCCAAATAGGCCAATGTGTAATTCCGATGAGGCGCTAACACAATGTCCATCAGCCTCTTGAATGTGGCCCCATGTAACCCAAAAGGCAAGACGACATATTGATAGAGACCCGCTGGTGTTATAAAAGCGGTCTTTTCTTTCGTTGACTCTGTTATGGGGACCTGCCAGTAACCTTTTATGAGATCCAGAGTGGTGAAGTACTGGGCCTCCCCCAGTCTCTCAATTAGCTCGTCCCCCAATACCATGGGATAGAGGTCAAATTTTGACACTTTATTTAACCTCCTGAAGTCATTACAGAAGCGTAATGTCCCATCTGGTTTTGGGATTAGGACAATGGGCTGGCCCACTCACTTCGGGACTCTTCAATGACTCCCAATTGAAGCATTTGCTTCACTTCAGCCGCTATGGCATGCCTTCGGCCTTCTGGCACCCGGTTTGGTTTCATCCATACCCTTACCAGGGGCTCGGTGACAATGTCATGCTGAATCAGTGATGTTCGCCCTGGCAGCTCTGAGAATACATTCGTATTCCGCTGCACCAAAGCTCGAGCCTCCAGTCGCCGGTGTTTTGTGAGGGCGTCATTTACTTTTACCTCACACCCGGCCTTATCCCTGCCCGGGGCCAGAGGGTTCCCCGTTGGTACGCCTGGAGTTGCCTCTGTGACTAAGCACTCCCTGTCCTTCTAGGCTTTTAGCAAGTTAACATGATACAATTGCTCAGGTTTCCTTTTCCCGAGTTGGTACACCCTATAATTCACTTTGCCTACCTTCCCCCATATCTCAAAGGACCCCTGCCACTTGGTCATGAGTTTACTCTCTGGGGTGGGTTACGAGGACCAACACACGATCCCCTTCTTTAAAGGTCCTGACTGTGGCCGTTTTATTATGCATGCGGCTCTGAGTGGCCTGGGCATCCAACAGATGCTCCTTTACTATGGGCCGCATGGCCACAATCCGATCCTGCATACTTGCCACATGCTCCATGACACTCTTATGTGGAGTAGGCTCCTGTTCCGTCTCCTTGGCTACATCCAGCAGTCCCCTTGGGTGCCTGCAATACAAGAACTCAAATGGGGAGAACCCCGTGGATGCCTGCGGTACCTTGCAGATGGCAAACATTAGATAGGGCAGTAAAATGTCCCATACTTGGTGACTACCTTTTTGAGCATGGCTTTGAGGGTCTTATTAAACCTCTTGGTTTGTGGATGGTACACCAACGTCCGTAGCTGTTTAATCTGGAGCACCTCACATAGCTCCCTGGTCACCTTAGACATTTAAGGAGTTCCCTGATCTGTAAGGATCTCCTTTGGTAGCCCAAGGCAACAAAACATGACAAATAGTTCACGGGCTATTTAGCTGAGGTGTGGCGGAGTGGTATTGCCTCTAGGTACCAATATGTGTTGGTGACCCTGTTCGGATTTCACTATTGGCCCTACCAGATACATCGCAATTCACTCGAAAGGTACCTCTATAATGGGCAGAGGCACCAATGCACTCCGGTAGTTCGCGGTGGGTGAAGTCAGTTGGCACTCCGGACACATATCGCAGTATCTTTGGACCTCAGCTTAGACACCTGGCCAGAAAAACCACTGCAGTATGCGCTCCTGCGTCTTTTTGGCCCTCAAATGCCCTCCCAGCATGTGAGTGTGAGCCATGTCGAGTACCGCCCGACGGAAGGACTGGGGCACTACCAGTTGTTCTACCCCCTCACCCCTGATTTTATCAACCCTGTACTGTAACTCCTGGTTGATCACCATTCGTGGGAACTCCGTCTCCACACCCGGTTGCTAAGCCACCCCATTTACCTCGATTACTCTTTCCCGTGCCCAGGTCAAAGTGGGATCCTGGAGCTGAGCTGTCCTGAACTTACCAGAGGACACTTCCAGCTCAGGGATCGGTGGGGGGGAACCTATCGGGGTTACACTTTATCCCTAGGTTGGTGACCCTACGGCAGGTATCCCTGATGCAGGGTCTTCGGGTTCTGGGCCTGGAATACCATTTACCCTAATAGGGTTAACCCTGGTCTCCCACAAGGACCAAAACAGGGGTAAGTCTCTTCCTAATACAGTCCCATACAGAAGAGTCTTTACCACTCCCACCACGTTTCATTTCTCCACACGGGGTGGAAAACGTGACCTCCGTGGTCGGGTACTCTCTGAGGTCCCCATGTATACACACCACCCCCACCTTCCGTCCTTTAAGACTGTCCCCAGCAACCAGGGACCCGTGTACCAGAGTCACCAAGCTCCCCGAGTCCAAGAGAGCATCCGTCTGGTACCCATTAACGAGTACCTTGCACAGCTGAGGTTCAGTACCGGCAGGGCCTGTAGTGGTAGTGCAGACTGGCTGGGCATAGATACATGGCGGGTATACCCATAGTCCATGGGTTATGTTGTTAGGGGGCAGTGGGCAACCACATGTCCAGGCCCTTGGCATCGCCAACACTTCACAACTGCGACACGAGGGAACCTTGGGGCCAATTTAGGGGACACGAGTCTGTTGTCACTCTCCTTCCAAGATATCCCCTCGGTACGGGCACGATCCGTATTGGTCCTGGTGGAGGGTCGGGGACTTTTCCCAGGCTCCTGGGCTGGCAGGGCCTTACATGACAGCAGCAGTGGAGCAGTGGCTGTATACCGCTCTATAAGTCCTACGACCTGGTCCAGAGTGCCCGGGTCCCCTTGCTCCACCCAACGCTGTATGGCTGCTGGCAGAGCCCTCACCAGCCGGTTGACCACCACCCTCTCTACCATCTGTAATGGGGTTAAGGTCTCAGGCTGGAGCCAATTTTTAACCAGTTGCAGCAAGTCATAGGCCTGAGACCGGGCAGGGCGAGTCTCGGAAAAAGTCCACTGGAATACCCATTGGTCTCGCACATATGTATCCCGGTCTGGCAAGGATCTCGCCTTCCAGCTTCCCATACTCCAGGGCATCGACCCAGCTGAGGTCTATGAAGGCCTTCTGGGCATCTCCCATCAGGAAGTTGTACACCACTTCAGCCCACTGAGTCACCGGCAAGTTCTTCCGCTCCACAGTGCTTTCGAAGATGGTGAGAAAAGCCTCCATGTCGTCCTCAGGTGCCATCTTCTTCATCACTGACCGGACTTTGTACCGGGCTTCCGACAAGTATGTGGATGCTGGTGGACCTGCCTATCGCATAGCTGCGATCTGCTGCATCAACTAGTTTTTTGTCTGCTGTTGTTGTGATACTGCTGCTCCCACTGACATTGCAGCTGCTGCTGGTGCTGCTCACGCTGCTGCTGACACTGCAGCTCCTGCTGGTGCTGCTCATGTTGCCACTGCTGAGTGAGGACCAATTGCTTCAAAAGTTCCTCCATTTTGTCAGCAGGCTTGAGCTGTAGCGTTGCAGGCTTAATAAACGACATGCAGCACGCTTTGAGGTATGCCTCAGTTCACACTGATCCGCATTCTCCAACCATATGTAGTGCAGCGGTGTCCACGCTGTACAGTGATGAGGCAGTGACCCAAGCAAGTTCAAAACAAAACGTGTTTAATGATCAAAAAGGCTCACAGTGCACAGCAAGCTGAATCCTCTGGATCGCAGTGGGGAAAACAACAGTCCGAGACCAGTTGCCGTGAGTGACCACACTGCCGTATACGCAGAAGGTGCCAGACCTTTTGGCTCCGCTTGCCCCTGTGTTGCCTCACACAGGGAGTGCTCTACAGAACAACTGCTTTGTCTGCTTGCAAAGACCAAAACTGACAGACCCAAAACCCTCTTGCAGGGCTTTTTTTTCCTTTTCCACCAGACTCTGTGGCCATGGGTCACTTATAAGATCTGGGCAGGAGGAAACGGACCAGCCCCACTGCCTTCCTGCAGTCTGTTTCAAAAATAAAAGCTCATACCTGGTTTTCCTGAACAATTCCTTGGTCAAATAACTTGACCAAGTTCATACTTCCTTTTATTCTATTGACACGGTCGCCCCTCTCGTTCATGGCACAGTGCGACGTACCAACAGACAACCCTGGCGCAATAACACCACTAAAAAGCTCCGGCAAGTGTCCAGGATTACAGAGCGGCGTTGGAAGAAAACAAATTCGCAAGACGACTTCACTGCATTCAAACAAGCAACACTCTCTTTCAAATCTGCCCTCACCTCTGCTAAACAGGCCTACTTCACAACCCTCGTATCTTCCCTATCCTACAACCCCAAACAGTTATTCAAAACTTTTAACTCCCTACTCCGCCCATCACTGCCCCCTCCTTCCTCCCTCATCTCTGCTGAGGACTTTGCCACACACTTCAAAAATAAGATCGACCAAACAAGGCAAGTCTTCATTGTTCAACCACCACAACCCCTTTGTATACCAGACCAATGCCCTAACCCCATAATCTCCCTCTCCAACATAACCGAAGGGGGGCTTAATTGTCGCCTCTCCAAATCGCACCTCACAACCTGTGCACTTGACCCCATCCCAACCCACCTCCTCCCCAACCTCACCACCACTATTATCCCATCCCTAACCCACCTCTTCAACCTATTACTAACTTCCAGTACCTTCCCTTCTGCTTTCAAGCATGCCACAATCACGCCTATCCTTAAAATGCCAACCCTTGACCCAACCGCTATGTCCAGCTATCGCCCAATATCGCTGCTCCCATTCGCTTCCAAATTCCTGGAGCTGCACGTCCACGCTGAGCTTTCCTACCACCTCTCTTCTAACTTGCTCTTTGACACTCTACAATTTGGTTTCCGCCCCCATCACTCCACTGAGACAGCCCTGACCAAAATTACTAATGACCTACTTACAGCCAAAGTGAACGGACAATACTCTATACTCCTGCTTCTTGACCTGTCCTCTGCTTTTGACACAGTTGACCACTGCCTTCTACTACAGATTCTCTCCTCCTCTGGCGTCAAGGACCTCGCCCTATCCTGGATCTCCTCAAACCTTTCCAACCGCACATTCAGCGTCTCCCACTCCCACACTACCTCCTCGTCCCACCCTCTGTCTGTTGGAGTCCCCCAAGGCTCTGTTCTAGGACCACTACTCTTCTCAATCTATACACTTGGCCTGGGGCAACTCATAAAGTCCCACGGATTCCAGTACCACCTTTATGCTGATGACACTCAGATCTACCTCTCTGGCCCAGACGTCACATCTCTGCTGTCCAGAATCCCTGAGTGTCAATCAACCATATCCTCCTTCTTCTCCTCCCGCTTCCTCAAACTCAATGTGGACTAATCTGAACTCATCATCTTTCCCCCATCCCACAGATCTTCCTTACCTGACCTATCTATCACAATTAACGACATCACGCTTTCCCCCGTACCAGAAGTCCGCTGCCTCGGAGTAACCCTTGACTCTGCCCTGTCCTTCAAACTGCACATCCAAGCTCTTTCTACCTCCTGTCGCCTTCAGCTCAAAAATATTTCAAGAATCCATCCTTTCCTCAACCCTCAATCTACTAAAATGATTGTGCACGCCCTCATCATCTCCCGCCTCGACTACTACAACACCCTTTTCTCTGGCCTCCCTGCTAACACCCTCGCACCTCTCCAGTCCATCCTTAACTCTGCTGCCCGACTAATTCATCTCTCTCCTTGCTACTCCTTCGCTTCTACCCTCTGCAAATCTCTTCACTGGCTCCCATTCCCTCAGCGTATCCAGTTCAAATTACTAATACTGACCTACAAGGCCATCTATAACCTGTCTCCTCCAAATATCTCTGAACTAATCTCCCGATATCTTCCCTCACGTAATCTCCGATCCTCCCAAGACCTCCTTCTCTCCTCCACACTTATTCGCTCCTTACCCAACCGCCTCCAAGACTTCTCCCGAATATCCCCCATCCTCTGGAATTCTTTGCCCCAACACGTCCGACTATCAACCACATTCAGATCCTTCAGACGGAACCTGAAAACCCACCTCTTCAGGAAAGCTTACAGCCTGCAATGACCCTGCTACCTCCTCACCACTACCGGAGATATCGCCTCAACCAACACTGGAACTGCTGCGACCCACCAACCTGCTGTCTCCTTCCCCACCATCCTGTAGAATGTAAGCCCGAAAGGGCAGGGTCCTCTCCCCTCTGTATCAGTCTGTCATTGTTAGTTTGCTTACTGTAAGTGATACCTGTAATTTGAATGTAACCCCTTGTCATGTACAGCACCATGGAATCAATGGTGCTATAGAAATAAATAATAATAATAATATTCTGCCTTGTGACTCACAGGCAACCTGCTGTGACCACTAGGCACTCCAGCGGATCTAATACGCTTTTGAGCACATCATGAGGGACACATAGCGACCCTCACATATGACACCGGTCACTGCCTCACAGGGGTTTGAACCTTTCATTGGTCCCTATACAGTTTGAATTGACCCATATAAAAGCACCTTATTCCCTTCCCTCTACATAAATTATTATTTTGCCATGTCGCAGGTTCAACTGACCTGTGTAGACCTACCCCATACAGAGCAGGTGCCGACTGTGACATGGAGCCAGCACTTGCTTCTAACAAACGACAGGGTCCCAAGCCTGCTGCTGATAAATCACTTAAATCGCCCCATCTCTTCAGACCTAAATCGCCCCCTCCACCTTCGCCCGTAACATGATTGCAGGGTGCTGATAAATTTCCTTAGGGCTGCTGAAGGGCTCCCTCGCTGTCACCTCCTTTCCATGATTTGTACTGAAAAACAGGTGAAAAAAAATCAAAACATCTTTTTGCCTAGCTAACAATCAAGAAATAAACAATCTGTATAATTGGTATTACCAGGTCTGATCTATCTGATCAAGTCTATCTATTATTTAACCATTAGGTAACTGCTTGAAAGGAGATCACAACGACAATATTTCCATTTTTTGGTCACTTGCACCTAGGCCAAAAATTGATGCAAAAAATGATCAAAATTAAAGTTGAGCAAATTTGATAGGGTTCCCTGCTTATTCGGCAAGCTATAGCGCTTACCGAATAAGCTGCAGAGGGGACCCGGCTTCCTGGATTGCTCCGGCTGATCAGCTGTTCGGCTCCGCAGCTGCATGTGTCGCGGCTGTGTGACCGTCACAACACATGCATGGAGATCCTGTGTATTGGGCTCACATCCACGACACATGCAGCTGCGGAGCCGAACAGCTGATCAGCCGGAGCAATCCAGGACGCCAGGTTCTCGCTGCAGCTTATGAATAAGCCCTGACCCGAGCAAAATCGCTCAACTCTAACCAAAATGTTTCACAATGTACTCCACAATGGTACCATTAAAAACGGCAACTCCGTGTGCCAAAGAAGCCTCATATGGATATTATCAATGGAAAATAAAAATATACGGTAACTGGCCTAGAAAAAGGCGACACAAGCCAAGTTCTTCTTTTTTTTTTTTTTACAAAGTTCAGGTTTTTTTAAGCCACTAAGGCCACGTTCACACATTCAGTTTTTGGTATTTTACCTCAGTGTAATCCAAAACCAGGAGTGGGTGATAAATACAGAAGTGGTGACATGTTTCTATTATACTTTTCCTCCTGATATGTGGCTTACAAATACTGATGTAAAAAAATGACCAAATACCGATAGTGTGAACGTGGCCTAAGATAGTAAAAAAAAAAATCGACACAAGTTTGGTGTGGCCGTGCTGGTTCTGACCCGCAGACTCGTGATACGGCTCATTTTTACCACAAAATGAACGCCGCATAAACAATTACAGAAAAACAATAACGGAATTGCATTTTTTCACCGTCTCACCCCTCTTGGTTATTACTTCCCTTTTTTCTGTACATTTTGTGGTAAAATGAATGAAAATTACAACTCGCCTCACAAAATAACAATTCCCCATACGACAATAGCAACAGGAAATAACAGTTATTAATTCTGGAAGAAGCGTAAAAACGGAAAGTGTCATATCAACGATACATGAGGCTCTGTGTGATTTTTTTATTTAAAGTTCTTTAATATAATACTGCCATGTGTATATTATTTTGCTTATGGATCATGTACAAGGATTAAAATGAAAATGGCAGCCAGGGTCAGTGAACGAAACAAGGAGCCTGCTGCTGAGGCCGAGGCTCAGACACCTGCACCGGAAACAGGAAGCTTCATATGGTTACAATTTTGCTATACGCAAATTCTTCATCATATGAACATGTCTGAAGTTCACCATTTTCTTTTCGCATACCAGGTAGCGGTCGGCTAGTTTAGGCTTCCATAACATGGCCGCCGCTAACCTGTGAAGGAGACATTTTAATTATGGTAACAGGCGCTCTACGGTTTAAGGGCGGGTCCGGCGTCAACCAATAGGAATTGAAGACTGGCGGAAGCGTGTGACCTGCTGCAGATACAGTGCGCGGTAGTCAGCCAGTGGACTGTGACTGTAGGGGGCGAGGTGACCGGCTGCACGGGGGCGCTGTGCTTGTGGTGGGTGCCCCGAGTCGTGTATCAACTGTACGGGCTGTAATGGCACTGCTCGCTGACATTCCTATGGCTGGCTACGGGGTGATCTATACAGATGTAGCAGTTCTGTGTTTGATGAGACTCTCACTGGGGTTCTTCTCTTTCGGGGACACTTTATTTTTCTTAGTTGCTTGTATTTGGACTAAAGACCATTTTTGCAACAATTTTATTAATGTTTTGCCCTATTCGGCATTTTCAGGCTTTTTATTCCCCTGCACATTTAATTTTGATGTGGTCTATAGCCATACATCAGCAGAGAGGAGCTCAGAGAAGACAGAGACAAAGGGTCCCATTAGAATGAGCTCACTGAAGGATTCTCAGTTAACTCATTCTGCAGCCAGCAGTAGACCGTGTTCAGCTGGAATAACAGTAGCGTATGGAATACGATGCAAGATACTAATGACCCCCGACTCCTGCTCTGCTGCGAGCGGGATCCGAGTGTCAGTGCTCCGAGCCTCTCGCATGCGGGAATTGTAGCACAGGTGTGAAGGAGACAGAGAAAGTAATTGCTCCATCTCCTCCATGGTCTGTCTGGGCGTATATCAGACTGCACTGGGATGACATCTGAGTGTAGTCCGATGCTTCACACGCTCCTATAGACTTGTATGGATGCATGTAAACCGAGTCTCGCTGCCGAATCGGCATGAGAAAATAATGGCAGATCTGCACTGCGCACAGTATCCGATGTAACGGCGATAATGCTCAGCCGTGTTATACGTTCGTGTGACCCCGGCTTTTCACAGAGGATACAGAAGGCAATGTTTTTATTGAAACCCGAATATAAAAATAACTTTTAGCCCAAAATACATGCCTGGAAGTAAGAAAAGATTGTCCTGGAAGATGGGCTATATTTTAATAATATTAAAAATAAATTGTCCCGCCGGGCTTCATGATTGTAATCTGCTACGTCCACTGCTGTGGTCCCTGCTATACCCTTGGTGGTGTGACATCTCGTGTGGTGACACCGCCATGGACTGTCCTCTACGTCCAGGTGTGACACTGAGGAGGTTTCTATTGACTTGGAGACCCCTGGAGGATAATTGTATGGGTGGGATAACGGCAGTATGGCCTCATCCACACAGCTGTGTCCAAACACGTATGTGAGTAATGGTATCGGTGTCATCCGTGTGTCCATTTTTACCATCTATGGTGAACTGCAGCATAGACTATAATGGGTGCGTGTTGCAGCCGTGAATATAACGGACACCACAACATGTGCAGTATGACGTCTGAGGCCTGCGTCAGTGCACGTCTGAGCTAAGTGACAGATTCAGCTCTGCTATATCAGTAGTTTAGTGTATGTTTTTAAGATATGACTCATCTTCCATAAAAGCAGCAACAGCGCTTGTAAGGAATCTTAGGTAAATCTCCATTGATTGTGACGTTCTAAGCACCCAGAACAATAAGTAACAGTCGGCACCAGTTGTAAATAGTAATTTGGGCACAGTGTTCATTTGTGCTAGATGAAGGTTTCGCGCCTCCTGGGTATAGGAAATATTCACTATTCCTTGCGGTAGGTGACATCTTGTATCTTGCAGGAAGGGACCATGTACGTGTTTCTCACTGTGCTGGCCGCATTAGTCTTGACTTTGCTCAGAAGACGCTTCAGGAGCAGACGCCTGTGTCTTGATCCCAAACGACTGGATGGTAAAACCGTCCTCATAACAGGTGAGACGATCTCACTACTAAACCTGCTATGATTCTCCAGTGTGTATTTGGTGTGACCACCCTTTTCCTTCAAAACATAATCAGTTCTTCGAGAAGGAATCTTTCTAGTTTTTGGAGGAACTCGGGTGGGAGGTTGTTCCAAACATCTTGGAGAACAAGATGCAGCAGGTCAACAACCCCAAATATGTTACAGTCAGTCATTATAAACTATCTTCAGCATGAAGAAGACAAGGAGTCCTGGGAGTGATGCTATGGCCTCCACAGAGCCCTGATCTCAATGTCATTGAGTCTGTCTGGGAGTGCATGAAAAGACAGGAGGATTGGCACAAGGATACCTCCATAGAAGATCTGTGGTTAGATCTCCAAGATGTTTGGAAATGTTTACAGCCGCTGTTCTTAGTGCGGCGACATCTGACTGTAGCCGCACCAGTGGCTCTCAGGAGGAAAGTTCATTTTCTCCAAAGTGCCGCACTTGGCTGGGCACATTCCTAGGGCTATTAATCTGCAGATTACACCCATGCAGGGTCCTCGCTCCTTCTGTACTTGTGTGTCCCTTGTCTAGCACACGTTTATTGTACCTGTCTATATTTTCCCTTTTCATATGTAAAGCGCCATGGAATAAATGGCGCTATATAAATGTGTAATAATAATAATAATATATACAGATTGATAGTATTAACAGACGTTACAGGTTCCCTTTAACTCCATCAAATGCCACGTAGTGGTTGTCTTTGTTAATGGATTGTCATTTTTTGGGAAGACATCAATCGGACAATGGTGAATGATGGTGCCCAAGAATCCCTACTGATAACTAAAACATAAAGAGACACATGTAGAGTTGCCTTCCACTCACATTCTTTGATAGTGCATCTCTCAGATATGTTTAGGCTTTTCGTTAACTTGTTTCAAGCCTCTCGTGTATGGAAAATCACTTTGTGACTCTTAATTCTAATGATCATTGGGGGCTCAGGGCTTGTGCCCTCACCAATGCAATCTTGTGCCATCACTTTTGTCCAAAAACTCTATTAATCTGCAGACATGGGGTCATTCTCTACATTAATAATGTTTCAAACCTGTGCGGCTGCTGTACTGAAAGCCCGGCTAATGGGAGGAAATTAACTTTATTCCTCCCGCTAGCCTCCGGCTTTCAGTCATATGGGTGGGCTGGATCATCAGTCACCAACCAGTATACATTGAGCTGCAGCTGTAACCTCAACCCGGCACTGACTGACAGCCGGATCTGTACTGATACACTGCTGAGCGGGCTGTCAGTCCTCATGGGGGGCAGGGTTACAGCCGCCGCTCACTGTATACTGATTGGTTACTGAAGGGCTTCCGCCGCGCCTGTATGACTGAAAGCTGGAGGCCAGCGGGAGGAATAAAGTTCATTTGCTGTAGTGGGGCTTTCAGTGCAGCAGCCGCACAGCCTTAGAACACTATTAATCTGCAGACTGACCCCATATCTGCAGGTTAATATGTTTTGGGGACATGACAGGTTACCGTTTATTCTTAGTACTTTTCAGTACCATGGACAGAAGGTTACATAGAAATGATAAGCACTGATGTATATTTTTTTGTTAGTTTGCAGAATTTTTTAGCACCACATATCTGGATAAATGCCTATACTGAATGAGTACACCTTAGTAATACAGTCAGAGGGAAAGAGGCCCATTTCTCCTAAAAGTGTATATTATCGCTCCATACAATTTGCAGGTTATATGGAGTCATAATACTACTGTGTACATGAAGCCCACTGGTGATATACATCATTACGGGGGGCAGTACATGCAACAACACTGGGTCTTCTTACCAATTATCCAATCTAGGACCGGACCTTGCATTATAATCCAGATAGAAAGCAGTGTAATGAGACCCAATCCTCTATCTGTACATTCAGGATCAGATGTAGAGCGCAGCTGCCATCTGATCCTAGTGTCTTTATTGGTCGCCCATGTGAATTGTTTAGGCGGCACTTCAGCCTTTTTCTTTGCTGGGTTTTTTGTCTAGTTCTGCAGTAAATATCCTGATTTAATGCTATAAATATAGAATAATAGTATGAAATGATATAGGCAGTAAATCCCCTGATGGGTATAGGGGGGTTCCCGGACAGACTTTGGCCAAGACTTTGTGATACCCATTATCATCAGTATTAGCAACATATTAATTTGCCTATAATCCACTTACGTAGAATGTTAGTAAATGATCTCTTAATTATCCGCTTGACCTAATGTTTTCATCTCTTATTAAAGCCTCTCGCTGCCTGGCACAAATCGCCTGGCACATGCTCCTACAACGTGTATTTGTGGGAGGCCATGCTGGGATTTGGCCACTGTAGTCCCCACCGATGCCAAATGACCAAAACTTTTTCTAAGTGGGGCTTTTGTCCAGCGGAACGTTGCGATCGATGCCTGTGAACAAATTAGCGCTGACAGTGATGTAAGAAGCCCAGTTTTCAAAAGGAAACTTAGGCTACTTTCACACATCAGGTTTTTTGTGTCAGGCATAATCCGTCCTATGCCTGACAGGACGGATCCGGCGCTGATTTTAAAAAACTGATGCAACTGATCAGTTTTGTTGCCGTCCTGACCTTTTCAACCCGGAAAGATAAAATTTCCATGTTGAAAATGCAGCTATCAATGTCCAGACCGAGGAGAGAGAGAGAGAGAGACCTTGGTTTCCGGATCAGTTTTCTGACGGATTTGTCAAAACACTGGTCCGGTTCCATAGATTTGCATTGTTTCCGGCCGCCTGAAGTGCCGATTCAGGCACTATCAGGCGGCTCCGGAAAAAAAAAAAAAAAACGTTGCAGCCAGCGTCTTGTCCGGCAGCCGGAATGTACATTTCCGACGGATCCGGCCAAAAACGGATGCAACGCAGTGACATCAGGCGCGATCCGGCGCTAATGTAAGTCAATGGTAAAAAAAACGCATCCGGTACCGGATGCGTTTTTTTAAAAACACGCCGGATCGCGCCTGACGTCAAAAGACTGATGTGTGAAAGCAGCCTAAGCCACCTGGTCTCTGTGTGACTCTTGGCGGGGCGATACAATTGTGCCAACCTACTTTACCCCAGCAGCAGGGGAAGGGACATCTCCTGGACACCAAGCCCTGCTTGAAATAGATTTCCTTACAAAATTGGTGACATCTTGCACTGATTGTCAGCACAGCCGGCTTTCTACTCCAGATCTTCTGTCACAATTCTGATGATCATTAGTGGAACCTCCAACACGCTTGTTTGTGACAGTGGTGACGTCAGATTCCTCTCCATCTGATTAGCGTCCAGAGTTTGGAGTCTTAGGGCCTGTGCACACATTGCGGATTTGCCTGCGGATTTTTCCGCGTCGAAACCGCACCTCTTGGCAGAAACCGCAGGTGCGGTTTTGATGCGGTTTTTGGCGCGGTTTTGACGCGGTTTTTCTCATGCGGTTTTGTATGCGGTTTTTACAGCTAAATAAAGATATGTTGTTTAACAAGAAAAAAAAAGATTTGTGATGTAATTTCTTGTCCAACCTCCTCTTTTACATTTGTCCAACCCACACTCCATTACACACACACAGATAGAGATAGGCCGGCGTCACACTTGCGAGTGTGATGCGAGTAAGTCGCACGACTTTCTCGCATCAAACACCCGCACGGCCGCCCGCTCTCGGACCCGAGTGTGCGGCTGCATGTATTTCTATACATGTGTTTCTATGCAGCCGCACACTCGGGTCTGAGAGCGGGCGGCCGTGCCGGGTGTTGATGCGAGAAAGTCGTGCGACTTACTCGCATCACACTCGCAAGTGTGACGCCGGCCATAGATAGATAATAGATACCAGTAGTTAGATAGATAGAAAATACATAGATAGATGGATAATAGATAGTTAGAAATATATATAGAAAGATAGATATAGAGATAGACAGAAAGATAGATATATAGGTAGATAGATAAAATAGTACATAAATAGTTAAAGACACACACGCGTATACATACACAAAATAATGCAATAGTTAATAAAAAAGAAAAATATAGGAAAAAAAATGGGCTCCCGTGCAATTTTCTGCGCCAGAGGGGGAAAGCAGACAGCCGGGGCCAATATTTCTAGCCTGGGAAGGGGTTAATACCCATGGATCTTCCCAGGCTATGAATATCAGCACGCAGCTAGCCTTCACTGGCTATTAAAATAGGGGGACCCCCCCCCCCAAAAAAAATGACGTGGTGTCCCCCTATAATTTATAGCCAGAAAGGCTACGCAGACAGCTGCGGGCTGATATTCATAGCCTAGGAAGGGGCCATGGATATTGGCGCCCCCCTGGCTAAAAATACCAGCACCCAGCCGCCCCAGAATTGGCGCATCTGTACGATGCGCCAATTCCGGCACTTAGCCCCTCTCTTCCCACTCCCCTGTAGCGGTGGGATATGGGGTAATAAGGGGTTAATATCACCTTGCTATTGTAAGGTGATATTAAGCCCGGTTAATAATAGAGAGGCGTCAATAAGACGCCTATCCATTATTAATCTTATATTAATAAAGGGTTAAAAAAAACACACACAAGAATAAATTATTTTAATGAAATAAAACACAACACGGTTTTCATATCTTTATTATACGCTCAGTTCCAAGCGACGCCCTCGATCTCCTGTAAAAAAACGTAAAAAAATAAAACAACCGTATACTCCCTGTCCGACGCAGTCCAATTAATAACGAGGGTCCCATGACGGTCTCCCCTATAGAACGGTGACATCGGGTGATGTCACCGTTCTATAGGGCCTCCCAGTGATGCACTGACAGGAGACAATGGCTCCTGCAGTGCATCACTGAGTTCAGAGTCTCACTTTATGGCAATGCTGCGTGGGAATTTTCTCACCCAGCATTACCGTGAGAGAATGAACTGTCGTGACGTCATTCTCTCCCGGCGGCAGAGGCAGAGCAGTACAGATCGATGGCGTCGGGGAAGAGGTGAGTATGTGCTCTATGTTATGTGTTGTATGTCATGTGTATGTTGTATGTCATGTATGTTATATGTTCTGTATGTCATGTGTGTTATATGTTGTATGTCATGTGTATGTTATATGTTCTGTATGTCATGTGTATGTTATATGTTCTGTATGTCATGTGTATGTTATATGTTCTGTATGTCATGTATGTTATATGTTCTGTATGTCATGTGTATGTTATATGTTCTGTATGTCATGTGTATGTTATATGTTCTGTATGTCATGTGTATGTTATATGTTCTGTATGTCATGTGTATGTTATATGTTCTGTATGTCATGTGTATGTTATATGTTCTGTATGTCATGTGTATGTTATATGTTCTGTATGTCATGTGTATGTTATATGTTCTGTATGTCATGTGTATGTTATATGTTCTGTATGTCATGTGTATGTTATATGTTCTGTATGTCATGTGTATGTTATATGTTCTGTATGTCATGTGTATGTTATATGTTCTGTATGTCATGTGTATGTTATATGTTCTGTATGTCATGTGTATGTTATATGTTCTGTATGTCATGTGTATGTTATATGTTCTGTATGTCATGTGTATGTTATATGTTCTGTATGTCATGTGTATGTTATATGTTCTGTATGTCATGTATGTTATATGTTCTGTATGTCATGTTATGTTATATGTTCTGTATGTCATGTGTATGTTATATGTTCTGTATGTCATGTGTATGTTATATGTTCTGTATGTCATGTGTATGTTATATGTTCTGTATGTCATGTGTATGTTATATGTTGTATGTCATGTATGTTATATGTTGTATGTCATGTATGTTATATGTTCTGTATGTCATGTATGTTATATGTTCTGTATGTCATGTTATGTTATATGTTCTGTATGTCATGTGTATGTTATATGTTCTGTCATGTGTATGTATATTCTTTGTCTTGTGTTATATGTTCTGTATGTCATGTGTATGTTATATTTTGTATGTTATATGTTGTATGTCATGTAATTTTTTTTTTTTTTTTTACATTCAGCACATTAGCCGGATGATGGGACTACTACTGTCCCATCATTGGCTAATGTGTCAGTCACTGTAGCAGGCATCGCCGGATGGGACTTGTAGTCCCATCCGACGATGCCTGCATACACGGAGACACGTACACAGGCCCGCACACCGCCGCACATACACAGCCCCGCACACCGCCGCACATACACAGCCCCGCACACGGCCGCACATACACAGCCCCGCACACCGATCACGCAGACACCGGCACACAATCACCGCCCACACACACAGCGCCGCACACTATACACGCCCACGCACCGCCCACACACATAGCGCCGCACACTATACACGCCCACGCACCGCCCACACACTTCCCTCCTCCCGAACTGCAGCGGTTTCACCCGCAGCAAACCCGCAGATCTTTTTTAGATCTGCGGTTTTGCTGCGGAAGTGCCCGACTCAATGCAAGTCAATGGGCGCCGAACCGCTGCAGTTCCGCACAAAGAATTGACATGCTGCGGAAAATAAAACTCGGCTAAACCGCGCGTTTTTTTCCGCAGCATGTGCACAGCAGACATGCGGTTCCCATTAGATTACATTGGTAGTGCACTGTGCTGCGGGTTGAATGCGTTTCCGCTGCGTTGAAAAACGCAGCGGAAACGCATCTAAAACCACAAAGTGTGAACGGGGCCTTACAGTTCTTCAGAATGCAAATCTCCAAAGCAAGTTATGTTTACCGACCTCGTAAGTATTGGCCCTCAGGTGATACTGTGAGATTTCAGCTCTGAAGCCATCAAAATTGTAAATCCAGAATTCAGATCTGGTCTATAATACCGACTTTAACTCCACCCACACCATCGCTGTGTACACTGTGCATAGGCAGAAAGCTGCCAATCAGTGGTGACGGTGGGGTAATACAGAGCAGTTAACTAGAAGACACAAGACATCTAGTTCTGCAGTGATAATCTCCTGCTAATAAAACTTTGATTTTAGAGAAACAGGAGCATACAGCTTAGTAAGTGATACATCACTGGAATTAGGCTCGCTTCCCCCTACATCATGCTGCTATGAAATTTCAGATTACATGGCAAAAACATGCTGACAGGTTCTACATTTTTATACAGATTGCCATGACACTAGGTTCTGATTGGACTCACTGTCTCGTTAAACATTAGGTGGGGCATCAGGAATCGGTAAAGAGACCGCCATCGCTCTGGCAAGACGTGGTGCACGTGTCCATATCACAAGTCACAATGGCCAGAAAGGGGAAGCCGCTCTTCAACACATCAAAAAAGAAAGTGCCAGCATGAATATCCGCTGGTGGAATCTAAATCTGGCGGACCTGCAAAGCATCCGCAACTTCTGTAAGGAGTTTCTGAAGAATGAGAGCCGTCTAGACATTCTTATCAACAATGACGGTAAGTGACACTGGGACAAGGTGAAACTACATAATATTCCCCATCCCAGTTCTGTACTGCCACGCTGATCTATGGGCTTCCATGGACTGTATAAGAGCAGAGACCAGTGCAGAAGGGGCGTCCTTTATCCCCCTCGCTCATCACATTCAGGAGATCCGCTTCCTCCACATCTTCTCTGGTCCAGATGAGGATTTGGATCTAGACATAAGGTAGAGGGGAAACAGCTGGGTTCACATTGCGCTAATGGCAATGCGCTGACGGCATGTTACATAGTGGCACTAACGCTATGTAACGGATGCGTTAGCGCACCCATAGACTGGCATTATGTAGTGCATCGCTAACGCATGTCATAATCGGCATGTGTTAGCGATGTGCCGTCATTCTGTGACGGACCCTGGTCGCGGTCTGCAGCGTTCGGGGGTCTGGAGCATCTGCGCTAGTGCAACCGCATAACGCGATCTTTAAAAGGCACTTGCATTAGCGCAGTCCGTTTAACGCATGTATTGAGCGGACTGCACTAACACAATGTGAACCTAGCCATGTGCATGTAGAGTGGATCTCCAGATGTGATGTGCTCAGGGCCCTCGTTTTACCATTCAGTCAGTGTATGAGGAGATAACATTGGCCTCCATAACGCGCTGTGATCGTTGACCCAAGTCTTCAGTATGGTGACAGCAGCTATGTGTGTCGTTCTGGATGAACCGTAGTATTGATGGTATCCTTGTAAATCCTTCTTGGCTTGCAAAAAGCATCATTAACCAAAAAGAGACTCTGTAAATGACCATTGCTAAACTGCATGGGATATAGTATAGGACACCATTCTTAACCGCCTCCTTGTGCTCGAATGTCATCTTTTTGGCCAAGGGGCATCATGATCCAACAGTGACCACATGGTGCCTGTTGGCTAATTGCTCGACATTAGAATATATTGTTTGCAAAAGCAAAAACTGAGTCACATTGTGAGAGTGACTTTATAGATAAACTGTATAAAAGGGTGGTCTGGTGACTGCGCCGCACCACTTTTCCCCCATCCCTTTTGCAACCACAGCTGCATTATCCAATAAAGGAGCTGTTGTTTTTTGGTTTCTCTGCTCTCCCTACATGCATGGATCTGACTAATTACTGGCATGTAAGTGAGGTGCACTGTAGTTGCAAATTACAGTAATGCTCTACAATAACAGACATGGCCACTAGATGGGGCTAGAGGATTTGTTGCAGTGACCTCCGGCTCCTACAGTGCAGCACTGCTTCTGCCCTGACCATAAGCACACAACATCGTATACACGGGAAATCCCGGTGTTTTCAGTAATATAAGGAAAGCAGGCAGAACTATAGGTAACAGCAAAACAATCACATGCAGTACTCATTCAAACCCATACATTGGTTTTAACGCCATTTTTATTTTTCTTGGTTGTTTATTTTTTATTTGAAAAGCATATATTTATGCTATGCTTTGTGCTATTTTTTTATATATATAATTTTTTTACAAATGATAGAAAGTTTATAATCCATTAGGGAACAAAAATACTAGTGCAGAGCACATGTCAATAACAAATAGTCAACCGACCTGTGAGAGCTAGCTCATAGCTGGATCTCACAGGCCACCGTACTCTGGGGTCATCACATTACCTCAAGGTGCCATGGTAATCATCGGGACCCGCAATTCTCATTGCGGTGGTCCGATGGTTACTAAATGGGTCTTGTAACCCCCTTGTAACAACTTAAATACCACTGACAGTGGTATTTAAGGGGTTAATCGGTCACAAAACCGTCCAACTTTGATACCGCAGGGTGTTAGCTGCCATGTACAGTTGACACCCGCGGGAATCACCGCTGCTGTACGGCGCTATTTCCTTATTCCCATCGCCATTTTAAAACAGCAATGAGGGGATAAGGTGCCTTAACGAGCACCGTTATAATGCGTATTGATGGCCATTAAGGGGTTAAGAGCAGAAGCGTAGCTAGGGTTTCGGTTTAGGGGGGGCGAAACATCTGAGTGGGCCCCTAACCAGAGAACCTCAGCAAATGACCACGCTGTTGCCAAAAATAATCTATATATAAAAAGACCAATATTGATATCACCGCCATATGGTCAGTGGTAAATAATATCAGTCCTACAGAACATATAATAGATTACAGCAGATTTACAGATAATGACTTACCGCTGATGTTCTTTCTGATGGAATCGTTCACTTTTCATTTCTTTTCCATCTGGCCCAGACCGACATGACGACTTCTCCAGCCAGGACTCGACTACAGAGAATACAACAAAGACACATTTCACTTCTCATATTTTCAGCACTGTCACGGTCACCAATTGGACTATTCTCAACCTGCACAAACTCCTCATCCTGCTGATACCCCAATACTGAGCCACTGCTGCCATATGTGTCCCTATTACTGCACCTGATACCCCAATACTGAGCCGCTGCTGCTGTATGTGTCCCTATTACTGCACCTGATACCCCAATGCTGAACCGCTGCTGCCATATGTGTCCCTATTACTGCACCTCATACCCCAATACTGAGCCGCTGCTGCCGTATGTGTCCCTATTACTGCACCTGATACCCCAATACTGAGCCGCTGCTGCCGTATGTGTCCTTATTACTGCTCCTGATACCCCAATGCTGAGCCGCTGCTGCCATATGTGTCCCTATTACTGCACCTGATACCCCAATACTGAGCCTCTGCTGCCGTATGTGTCCCTATTACTGCACCTGATACCCCAATACTGAGCCGCTGCTGCCGTATGTGTCCCTATTACTGCCCGATATCCCAATACTGAGCCGCTGCTGCCGTATGTGTCCCTATTACTGCACCTGATACCCCAATACTGAGCCGCTGCTGCCGTATGTGTCCCTATTACTACAACTCATACCCAATACTGAGCCACTGCTGCCATATGTGTCCCTATTACTACAACTCATACCCCAATACTGAGCCGCTGCTGCCATGTGTCCCTATTACTGCACCTGATACCCCAATACTGAGCCGCTGCTGCCGTATGTGTCCTTATTACTGCTCCTGATACCCCAATGCTGAGCCGCTGCTGCCATATGTGTCCCTATTACTGCACCTGATACCCCAATACTGAGCCTCTGCTGTCTGCTGCCTTATGTGTCCCTATTACTGCACCTGATACCCCAATACTGAGCCGCTGCTGCCGTATGTGTCCCTATTACTGCCCGATATCCCAATACTGAGCCGCTGCTGCCGTATGTGTCCCTATTACTGCACCTGATACCCCAATACTGAGTCTCTGCTGTCTGCTGCCTTATGTGTCCCTATTACTGCACCTGATACCCCAATACTGAGCCGCTGCTGCCGTATGTGTCCCTATTACTACACCTCATACCCCAATACTGAGCCGCTGCTGCCATATGTGTCCCTATTACTGCACCTGATACCCCAATACTGAGCCTCTGCTGCCGTATGTGTCCCTATTACTGCACCTGATACCCCAATACTGAGCCGCTGCTGCCGTATGTGTCCCTATTACTACACCTCATACCCCAATGCTGAGCCGCTGCTGCCATATGTGTCCCTATTACTGCACCTGATACCCCAATACTGAGCCTCTGCTGCCGTATGTGTCCCTATTACTGCACCTGATACCCCAATACTGAGCCGCTGCTGCCGTATGTGTCCCTATTACTGCCCGATATCCCAATACTGAGCCGCTGCTGCCGTATGTGTCCCTATTACTGCACCTGATACCCCAATACTGAGCCGCTGCTGCCGTATGTGTCCCTATTACTACAACTCATACCCCAATACTGAGCCACTGCTGCCATATGTGTCCCTATTACTACAACTCATACCCCAATACTGAGCCGCTGCTGCCATGTGTCCCTATTACTGCACCTGATACCCCAATACTGAGCCGCTGCTGCCGTATGTGTCCTTATTACTGCTCCTGATACCCCAATGCTGAGCCGCTGCTGCCATATGTGTCCCTATTACTGCACCTGATACCCCAATACTGAGCCTCTGCTGTCTGCTGCCTTATGTGTCCCTATTACTGCACCTGATACCCCAATACTGAGCCGCTGCTGCCGTATGTGTCCCTATTACTGCCCGATATCCCAATACTGAGCCGCTGCTGCCGTATGTGTCCCTATTACTGCACCTGATACCCCAATACTGAGCCTCTGCTGTCTGCTGCCTTATGTGTCCCTATTACTGCACCTGATACCCCAATACTGAGCCGCTGCTGCCGTATGTGTCCCTATTACTACACCTCATACCCCAATACTGAGCCGCTGCTGCCGTATGTGTCCCTATTACTACAACTCATACCCCAATACTGAGCCGCTGCTGCCGTATGTGTCCCTATTACTACAACTCATACCCCAATACTGAGCCGCTGCTGCCGTATGTGTCCCTATTACTACAACTCATACCCCAATACTGAGCCACTGCTGCCATATGTGTCCCGATTACTGCACCTCATACCCCAATACTGAGCCGCTGCTGCCGTATGTGTCCCTATTACTGCACCTGATACCCCAATACTGAGCCTCTGCTGCCATATGTGTCCCTATTACTACACCTCATACCCCAATACTGAGCCGCCGCTGCCGTATGTGTCCTTATTACTGCATCTGATACCCCAATACTGAGCCGCTGCTGCCATGTGTCCCTATTACTGCACCTGATACCCCAATACTGAGCCGCTGCTGCCGTATGTGTCCCTATTACTGCACCTGATACCCCAATACTGAGCCTCTGCTGCCGTATGTGTCCTTATTACTGCATCTGATACCCCAATACTGAGCCGCTGCTGCCATATGTGTCCCTATTACTGCACCTGATACCCCAATACTGAGCCGCTGCTGCCGTATGGGTCCCTATTACTGCCCGATACCCCAATACTGAGCCGCTGCTGTCGTATGTGTCCCTATTACTACACCTGATACCCCAATACTGAGCCGCTGCTGCCATATGTGCCCCTATTACTACACCTGATACCCCAATACTGAGCCGCTGCTGCCCTATGTGTCCCTATTACTGCACCTACTGTGTGGTTTTGTGTGACCTCTAAATTCTAAAGCAACCATGTATAATATAGTAATGCCAGGTGCATGGGCCCTAGAAAACAGTGCCCACATGTTGTCCCCTAGAATGTAATATTGCCCTGTGTGCCCCTTTGACAGTCACAGTAACCTGAGTTCCCCAATAACAATAAGTGCCCACTTTACATTTAATAATGTCCCGAGTCTCCCCCCTGTACAGCTCCTCTATACACCGTATAATGCCCCCTCACTGGATATATACTGACCCCTTAATATCCCCAAACTATTTAATGGCCCCGCCACTATAATCCCCACACTGTATGATGGCCCCCTAGATAGCCTCCATATAGCATAAAACACCAGATAGTCCTCAATACAGTATAATGCACCCCCATAGGTAGCCTCTGTATTATAATAAACCCCATAGGCAGCCTTTATATTATTATGCACCCCCATAGGCAGCCTTTGTATTATAATGCACCCCCATAGGTAGCCTCTGTATTATAATGTACCCCCATAGGCAGCCTCTGTATTATAATGCACCCCCACAGACAGCCTCTATATTGTAATGCACTCCCCATAGGCAGCCTTATTAAAAATGCACCCCCATAGGCAGTCTTATTTATAATGCACCCCATAGGCAGCCTTATTTATAATGCACCCCCATAGGCAGTCTTATTTATAATGCTCCCCATAGGCAGCCTTATTTATAATGCACCCCCATAGGCTGTCCTATTTATAATGCTCCCCATAGGCAGCCTTATTTATAATGCACCCCCATAGGCTGTCCTATTTATAATGCACCCCATAGGCAGCCTTACTTATGATGTACCCCAATAGGCAGCCTTATTTATAATGCACCCCCATAGGCAGTCTTATTTATAATGCTCCCCATAGGCAGCCTTATTTATAATGCACCCCCATAGGCTGTCCTATTATAATGCACCCCATAGGCAGCCTTACTTATAATGTACCCCCATAGGCAGCCTTATTTATAATGCACCCATAGGCAGCCTTATTTATAATGCACCCATAGGCAGCCTTATTTATAATGCACCCCCATAGGGAGCCTTATTTATAATGTACCCATAGGCAGTCTTATTTATAATGCTCCCCATAGGCAGCCTTATTTAATAATGCACCCCCATAGGCTGTCCTATTTATAATGCTCCCCATAGGCAGCCTTATTTATAATGCACCCCCATAGGCTGTCCTATTTATAATGCACCCCATAGGCAGCCTTACTTATAATGTACCCCCATAGGCAGCCTTATTTATAATGCACCCATAGGCAGCCTTATTTATAATGCACCCCCATAGGCAGTCTTATTATAATGCTCCCCATAGGCAGCCTTATTTATAATGCACCCCCATAGGCTGTCCTATTTATAATGCACCCCATAGGCAGCCTTACTTATAATGTACCCCCATAGGCAGCCTTATTTATAATGCACCCATAGGCAGCCTTATTTATAATGCACCCCATAGGGAGCCTTATTTATAATGTACCCCCATAGGCAGTCTTATTTATAATGCACACCCATTAGGCAGTCTTACTTATAATGCACCGCATAGGCAGCCTTATTTATAATGCACCCCATAGGCAGTATTATTTATAATGCACCCCCATAGGCAGCCTTATTTATAATGCACCCCATAGGCAGTCTTATTTATAATGCACCCCATAGGCAGTCTTATTTATAATGCACCCCATAGGCAGCCTTACTTATAATGCACCGCATAGGCAGCCTTATTTTAATGCACCCCATAGGCAGCCTTATTTATAATGCACCCCATATGCAGCCTTATTTATAATGCACCCCATATGCAGCCTTATTTATAATGCACCCCATATGCAGCCTTACTTATAATGCACCCCCCCATAGGCAGCCTTATAATGCACCCCATAGGCAGCCTTATTTGTAATGCACCCCATAGGCAGCCTTATTTATAATGCACCCCCATAGGGAGCCTTATTTATAATGTACCCCCATAGGCAGTCTTATTTATAATGCACCCCCATAGGCAGTCTTACTTATAATGCACCGCATAGGCAGCCTTATTTATAATGCACCCCATAGGCAGTCCTATTTATAATGCACCCCATAGGCAGCCTTATTTATAATGCACCCCATAGGCAGTCTTATTTATAATGCACCCCATAGGCAGCCTTACTTATAATGCACCCCATAGGCAGTCTTATTTATAATGCACCCCATAGGCAGCCTTACTCATAATGCACCCCATAGGCAGTCTTATTTATAATGCACTCCATAGGCAGCCTTACTTATAATGTACCCCATAGGCAGCCTTATTTATAATGCACCCATAGGCAGCCTTATTTATAATGCACCCCCATAGGGAGCCTTATTTATAATGCACCCCATAGGCAGTCTTATTTATAATGCACTCCATAGGCAGCCTTACTTATAATGTACCCCCATAGGCAGCCTTATTTATAATGCACCCATAGGCAGCCTTATTTATAATGCACCCATAGGCAGCCTTATTTATAATGCACCCATAGGCAGCTTTATTTATAATGCACCCCATAGGCAGCCTTATTTATAATGCACCCCATATGCAGCCTTATTTATAATGCACCCCATATGCAGCCTTACTTATAATGCACCCCCCCATAGGCAGCCTTACTTATAATGCACCCCATAGGCAGCCTTATTTGTAATGCACCCCATAGGCAGCCTTATTTATAATGCACCCCCATAGGGAGCCTTATTTATAATGTACCTCCATAGGCAGTCTTATTTATAATGCACCCCCATAGGCAGTCTTACTTATAATGCACCGCATAGGCAGCCTTATTTATAATGCACCCCATAGGCAGTCCTATTTATAATGCACCCCATAGGCAGTCTTATTTATAATGCACCCATAGGCAGTCTTATTTATAATCCCCCCCCCTCATTGGCAGCCTTACTTATAATGCACCCCATAGGCAGTCTTATTTATAATGCACCCCCCATAGGCAGCCTTATTTATAATGCACCCCACATAGGCAGTCTTATTTATAATGCACCCCATAGGCAGTCTTATTTATAATGCACCCCATAGGCAGCCTTACTTATAATGCACCGCATAGGCAGCCTTATTTATAATGCACCCCATAGGCAGTCTTATTTATAATGCACTCCATAGGCAGCCTTACTTATAATGCACCCCCCATAGGCAGTCTTATTTATAATGCACCCCATAGGCAGCCTTATTTGTAATGCACCCCATAGGCAGCCTTATTTATAATGCACCCCATAGGCAGTCTTATTTATAATGCACCCCCCATAGGCAGCCTTATTTATAATGCACCCCATAGGCTGTCTTATTTGTAATGCACCCCATAGGCAGTCTTATTTATAATGCACCCCATAGGCAGTCTTATTTATAATGCACCCCCATAGGCAGTCTTATTTATAATGCACCCCCATAGGCAGTCTTATTTATAATGCACCCCATAGGCAGTCTTATTTATAATGCACCCCATAGGCAGTCTTATTGATAATGCACCCCATAGGCTGTCTTATTTGTAATGCACCTCATAGGCTGTCTTATTTATAATGCACCCATAGGCTGTCTTATTTGTAATGCACCCCATAGGCAGTCTTATTTATAATGCACCCCATAGGCTGTCTTATTTATAATGCACCCCATAGGCAGTCTTATTTATAATGCACCCCATGGGCTGTCTTATTTATAATGCACCTCATAGGCTGTCTTATTTATAATGCACCCCATAGGCTGTCTTATTTGTAATGCACCTCATAGGCTGTCTTATTTGTAATGCACCCCATAGGCAGTCTTACTTATAATGCACCCCCCATAGGCAGCCTTATAATGCACCCCATAGGCAGTCTTATTTATAATGCACCCCATAGGCAGTCTTATTTATAATGCAGCCCATAGGCAGTCTTATTTATAATGCACCCCATAGGCTGTCTTATTTATAATGCACCTCATAGGCTGTCTTATTTATAATGCACCCCATAGGCTGTCTTATTTGTAATGCACCTCATAGGCTGTCTTATTTATAATGCACCCCATAGGTACTATAATGTACCCCCTTTACAAAAATAATAAATCCAGTACTCACCTCTCTTGCTCCCGGCTCCTGCACTGCTCACTGCTCTCCCTCTCGTCTCCTGACAGCGGGCACCGGGCAGTGACGTCATCGCTCCCACTGTCAGATGCTGAGAGGGGGATGATGGGAGAGATGGAGCGCTCGCTCCTTCTCCCTTAATGCGGTCAGCTGTATCGGCTAGATGCCGATACAGCTGATCCTCTGATGCCGGGCAGGGGGCCCACTGCTGGCACAGGGTCCCCCACCGCCTGCTCAGGGGCCCCATAGCAGCAGGGCGGCAGAGCAGTGAGAGCGATTCTCTCTGCTCTGCCGCAGAATGTAACCACGCCGATACAGTTACAGTGCATAGCTCCGGGTGGGCCCCCTCTGCCCCCCCGGCAGCTACGCTACTGGTTAAGAGATATATGATCTGGGAGAACCTAAGAGTTGCCAATGTTTAGGTGTTTCAAGGCTCGCATGTCTTTTCAAAGGGTCTAAAAGATTTTCATTCGTTGTCATTATTAGTCGTATCTTGACTTAAGAAAATATAAACAACAGTGGTCATTTTTTTCCGATGATAAGGGCCTATTTACACGTCAGTATTTTTCATCAGTGTTTGTATGACAAAACCAGGAGAATAACGTACAGAGAGATACTATAATTGAAAGCCTGGCACTTGTTCTGTGTTTTGGAGACACTCCTGGTTTTGGCATACAATTACTGATGTGTGAATAAGCCTAACAAGTAGTTTTACAAATGGGGAGAAATAAAATACAAAAATCTAAAGTTGATATAAAGGGAATCTGTCACCACATTTGACCTATCTAAACTATTATTATGGGCACACAGGTTATAGACTGCTGAAAACAGTCCTCCCTGTGTGTCTCATATCAGATGTCTTGTTGCTGAGAAATCATCTTTTATCAGTTTATATAAATGACGTCTTCTAGGCTCTGGGAAGGACGCTGCCTGGAATAGAACTCAGCCTTCAGAGCTTATTTTACATGAAGGGGAGTTACCAAAGTGATGTGTGATGGTTACCAGTGTGATATATGATGGCTGCCCTCTGCTCTCCTCATCTCATTGCAGAGCTGTGTGTGATTATACCTGACACATCTGCTAGTTCCTCTCAGCTTCAATCAAACAGTCAGTCTGGGTTGTAATATTTTTACAATACAGCAGAGCTCAAAGAGAAGCAGAAATGTGTTTGCAAGAAGGCAAGGTTAATTTTTCCTCTTCTGTGTTACTTGTCTCACACTGGTAACTTCCCCTTCATGTAAAATAAGCTCTGGAGGCAGAGTTATCTTCCACGCAACATCCTCCCCGTAGCCTGGAACAGGTCATTTACATATAAAAAAAACGTAGATTTCTCTGGAATAAGACATTGGATCGCAGATATCAAGTTATCATTTTATTTAGCTTCCTATGACCTACATACCTGTATAGATAGCTAGGAGGGTTGATCCTACTGACAGATTCCATTTAAATCAAATTTGTCCATTTAATACAATTGTCACAAATCACAGGATAATTGGGACCCCACTGACCTCTAGAACAGGAGTCCCAAAGAATTAGTGTGTAAGAGTCATTCTGTCAGTCCCATAGAAGTGTATGGAGCTTTTTTTTTTTAAGGATGCACACCACTGCTCCCTTCACACAGAGGACTTTGGGGTGTTCATTTTCTAGATTGGTGGGTGTTCCAGTTGTTGAACCCCCACTGTGCATTTTTCACCTATCCTGTGTATATAGTGGACGCCCAATTAAATTTGTATTCTATACCAACTGCATCAGCCCAGGAGTTGCGCATGGGACGTACCTGGACGTTCCAACATGACAATGATCCAAAACACCAGGCCAAGTCGACATGTCATTGGCTACAGCAGAACAAAGTGAAGGCTCTGGAGTGGCCATCTCAGTCTCCTGACCTCAATTTCTTTGAGCCACTCTTGAGATATTAAGTGCACAGTTCATGCTAGACAGCCCAGGAATTTACAGGAACTGGGGGCTTTTTTGCCAAGAAGAGTGGGCAGCTTTACTATCTGAGAAAATAAAGAACCTCATCCACAACTACCACAAAAGACTTCAAGCTGTCACTGATGTTAGAGGGGGCAATACACTGTATTAAGAAATGGGGTATATGAACTTTTGATCAGGGTCATTTGGATGTTTTGGGTTGTCATTATTTAAAAAGAGAAAACACAGTAGTTTGACAATAAATGGCTTCACCCAACTACTAACCATGAGTGGAGAAAAAGGTTTGGTGTTATCATTCATACGCTCTGAAAAAAAGGCCAAGAAAGCAAAAATTCTGCCGGGGTATATAAACTTTTGAGCACAACTACCATTGCTATATGTTACAAAAAACAAGCATTGATTTTTTTATGTAATTAATATTACTTTTACTGTTTTGACTTTTGTTTAACTTTGTCTCTGATTGTATTTTATGGTCTTAACTAACTTCTTGTAATTGACAGGTGTGCCAGCGGTGTTGGCCTGGACAGATAACGGGTTCAGCATGTGCTTTGGGGTCAACCACCTCGGTCCTTTCCTTCTCACCAACCTCTTGCTAGAACGTTTAAAAAGTTGTCCTCCAAGCCGAATTGTTAACATCACGTCTAACGTTCACAAGTATCAGAAGCTGGACTTCAGTGACTTAAACTACAACATTGTGCCACTGTTCACCTACTGCCGGAGCAAGCTGGCAAATGTCTACTTTACCCAGGAGATAGCGCGGCAGATGGAGAGGCATGGAGTCACCGCATGTGCCGTTCACCCAGGTCAGGTTTCTAATGTTGTTACCTCTTAGCAGCTACGGTGCCTGATTTATGATTCCAGCCATCAGTCTTTTCCAGTCATAAAAACCCTACATGTACTGGAGCAAGTTCAGAGAAGAACTACCAGGATGGTGAGCGGACTGCAAAGCATGTCCTACGAGGAACGTTTAACAGATCTGGGAATGTTTAGCTTGCAAAAAAGGCTAAGAGGAGACTTAATAGCTGTCTGCAAATATCTGAAGGGATATCACAGTATAGAGGGATCATCCTTATTCTCATTTCCACATGGAAACACGAAAAGCAATGGAATAAAACTGAAAGGGAGAAGATACAAATTAGATATTAGAAAAAAAAACTTTTTGACAGTTAGGGTGATCAATGAGAGGAACAGGCTGTCACGAGAGGTGGGAGTTGTCCTTAAATGGAAGTCTTCAAACAGAGGCTGGACAGACATTTGTCTGAGATGGTTTAGTGAATCCTGCATTGAGCAGGGGGATGGGCACAATGACCCTTGAGGTCCCTTCCAGCTCTACCATTCTATGATTCTATGTAGAAAATATCTCCTAGCACAGTGGCCATTTATGTGACTGATGTCTGTTAGTCCTGTTATATATGAGACATCCATACTGGGAAGTTAGTTTTCTTTCAGTAATAACATATTAGATGATTATGATAATTATATTATAATCATCATCTATATACTGTATGGCAGTCTATCTAGTGTCACCAACCTCTGAGTTCAGCCCTAATTGACACTTTCATGTGTAATATGTCATCTTAAAAGTTTGCTCAGCAGAAGAGAGAGAAGCAATACAAATTCTTCTGTCTTTACTTCTGGATTTTACTTTTAACTCATTCTTCTGGCTGCTATGTACTGCAATATATAGAGGCTGTTGAAGCCTAGCAGGTTCAGTGATTTTGCTGAAATAGTAAAGCACCAACCAGGTTTACTTAAATTCTTTAAGAAAAGGCTTTTCAGACAGCCGTGTGCACATATAAGTAGCAAAAAATAGCCTCAATGTACACAGACCAGTGCTGGTTTCATTGTTAAATATTACATGAAAATCCTGTGTAGTCCAATCCTAGGTACTGTATCATGTACGCCGTCTATATGCATGTATGTTAGTAAAGCTAGCCGTACAGTTTAGATAGCTGTAGACCAGCAGTTATCCCTCCTGACTCCTCTATACACATGCACATTTCATTCAGCTGAGCATGCATGTGTTCCAAAAGTGGACCTTTCACCTCATGTTGAGCTAGACCTATGATGCAAAAGTGGCTGCAAAGCAGAATGAAAGAATGAAACTTTTTTTTTTCACTAGCAGCATGTACTTCTTCACCCTGTATTATGATGACCAATCATACGCAGGCAGCAACAATAAAGAGAAAGAAGACTATGCCCCCACCATAGCTTATACCAGGTTTCTCACCTGAGGCATGTAATAACAGAAAGTCCTGATCTCACTGCAGAGTGATTACCAGTTGCTATGAGCACAATAAACATAAGCGGGATACTGACACCTTTGAGCGTTCATCTCCTTCCAGTTTATATAGGGGTAGGGTTAGTACAGCTGAGTTTAGCGGTGTAACTTTACAAACTCTTCTCCTCCTATAATAGCACTGTCACCTCTGCTGTATTGCCCCCTCTCCCCATATTGCCTGTCCGTTGAGACTTCTTTCATTTACTTTTACGGTGAGATCAAATAAGCTGTCATTATACGCCTCATGCAGGAGTAACCTGTTCTAAGCTATACTAGGGGCTGGATCTTCTTTCCCGTGAGTATTCCTGCCTGCTAATGATTGGTCAATGTCATACAGTGGCAAGAAGTGCACACAACTCTGATAAAATGTCTTGAAAATGGATGGATTTACAGTCATATGTAAAACAATAATGTAATATGTATTGCTGGGAAATTGTGATTGTCATAATAAAAATGGTTTTGATTTAAAAAAAAAAAAAACTCTGATAATATCCACTTGGACTTGTCAAAAATTAACTTATTAGCTGCCAAATACTTTGATTGTCAATATCTCCGGAAAAGAAAGGCGAAATTAAAAAATAAAAAGATTGTGCTCTGCAGCCGCTATTAAATCATGTGTCCAGCTCAACATGAAGAATTTGGTGGCAGGTCTTCTTTAACCCCTTAACGACCGCCGATACGCCTTTTAATGGCGGTAGTTAAGGGTACTTAAACCACAGCGCCGTTAATTAACGGCACTGTGGAAAAAGCCTATAGCGCCCCCCAGAGTCGGATTTTCTCCAGGCCCCGGAGAACATGATTCGGGTCGGTTTTTACTGGCCTCGCTTTTGCGATCGCCGTTAACCCTATAACGGCGATCGCAAAAAAAAGCCGCGATTCTCCATTTAATTTCTCTCCCCTCTGATGTGATCGCACATCAGAGGGGAGAGAAATAGAGTCCCCGGGACCCCCGATCTGTCCCCCGTGCCTCCCGGTGTCCCCCCAGTCCTCCACTGGCTCCTGGAGCTGCCCACTTCTTGTCCCGGCTAAGAAAATGGTGGGCGCCTGCGCAGTGCGCCCGCCGAGTTGGATTTTCTCTGGGGTCTCGGCTACCAAGGGGTAGCCGAGACCCAGAGAGCATAATTAGGGTCCCCCGCAGTCCCCCTGCTTTTGCGATCGCCGTTATTAACCATATAACGGCGATCGCAAAAGAAAAAAAAAGCCCAGATCCTGCATGTAATTTTTCTCCCCTCTGATGTAATCGCACATCAGAGGGGAGAGAAATAGGGTCCCCGGGACCCCCGATCCCACACCCCGGTACCTCCCGGTGTCCCCTCTGTCCTCCCTCAGCTCCTGGCCTCCCGGTGTCTTCATCCTGTAAAAGAAAATGACGGGCACATGCGCAGTGCGCCTGCCGAATCTACCTGCTGGCAGATTCATTCATAAAGTGAAAGTACATTTTGATCACTGTGATAGTTTATCAGTGATCAAAATAAAAAAAAAACAGTACATAAACCCCCCCCCCCGCTTTATCACCCCCTTAATTAGGGACATATAATAAAATAAAGAAATTTTATTTATTTTTATTTTTCCATTAGGGTTAGGGCTGTTAGGGTTACAATGAGGGTTAGGGATACAATTAGGGTTAGGTATACAATTAGGGTTAGGGATACAATTAGGGTTGGAGTTAGGGTTGGGATTAGGGTTAGGGGTGTGTTGGGGTTAGGGTTGGAGCTAGAATTGAGGGGTTTCCACTATTTAGGCACATCAGGGGGCCTCCAAACACGACATGGCGTTCAAAAAGTCAAATAGCGCTCCCTCCCTTCCGAGCCCTGCCGTGCGCCCAAACAGTGGTTTACCCCAACATATGGGTATCAGCGTACTCAAGAAAAATTGCACAACAACTTTTGGGGTCCAATTTCTCCTGTTACCCTTGGGAAAATAAAAAAAATAGCGGGCTAAAAAATCATTTTTGAGGAAATAATGATTTTCTATTTTCACGGCTCTACGTTATAATTTTCTGTGAAGCACTTGGAGGTTCAAAGTGCTCACCACACATCTAGATAAGTTCAAATGGGGTCACTTGTTGGGG
Organism: Oophaga sylvatica; assembly: GCA_033576555.1. NCBI lineage: Eukaryota > Metazoa > Chordata > Amphibia > Anura > Dendrobatidae > Oophaga > Oophaga sylvatica. Next base: position 748,628,442 of record JARQOD010000001.1, on the reverse strand, counting down.
GTTTCCACTGTTTAGGCACATCAGGGGCTCTCTAAACGCTACATGGCGCCCAGCCAATTCTGCGTTGAAAAAGTCAAACGGCGCTCCTTCCCTTGCGACCTCTGCCATGCGCCCAAAGAGTGGTTTACCCCCACATATGGGGTATCGATGTATTCATTTTCTCTTTTAACACCTGTGAAAATAAAAAAAAATTGGTTCTGAAGTAAAGTTTTTGCAAAAAAAGTTAAATGTTAATTTTTTCCTTCCACATTGCTTCAGTTCCTGTGAAGCACGTAAAGGGTTAATAAACTTCTTGAATTTGGTTTTGAGCACATTGAGGGGTGCAGTTTTTAGAATGGTGTCACTTTTGGGTATTTTCTATCATAGAGACCCCTCAAAGTGACTTCAAATGTGAGGTGGTCCCTAAAAAAAAAAATGGTGTTGTAAAAATGAGAAATCGCTGGTCAACTTTTAACCCTTATAACTTCGTAACAAAAAAAAATTTGTTTCCAAAATTGTGCTGATGTAAAGTAGATAAGTGGGAAATGTTATTTATTAAGAAATTTGTGCGACCTATCTCTGATTTAAGAGCATAAAAATGTAAAGTTTGAAAATTGCTAAATTTTCAAAATTTTCACCATATTACTGTTTTTTTCATAAATACACGCAAGTCATATAAAAAAATTTTTTACCACTAACATGAAGTACAATGTCACGAAAAAACAATTTCAGAATCAGCTGGATTCGTTAAAGCGTTCCCGAGTTATAACCTCATAAAGTGACAGTGGTCAGAATTGTAAAAATTGGCCCGGTCATTAAACTGCAAAATGGCTCTGTCACTAAGGGGTTAATAGGTGCAGTTGGCTGCTGCCTGTCTCCCCTAGAACATGTTTAAATCATTTTTGCCTGTGACATCTGTCAGCTGGGGTGAGTTAAAAGGATGCCATACACATTAATGGGCAGCAGTTCTGCCTGACATTGATTTAGTTTGTATTGAAAAGTTTACAAGTAAAGAAAAGATGGTCATCTATGAGCATACTAAACTGTCCTTTCTTTTTTGTAGGTTGTGTGGCCGGCGATTGGACCTCCCAATTCTCAATTCTGTTCCGCATAGTGATGTATGTCATCACATCGCTGTTCTTCATTTCATGTGAAGCAGCGTCCCAAACTGTTATATACTGTGCTATATCTGATGACATTCTCCAGCACAATGGTGGCTTCTTCTCAGACTGTAAGCCCTGCAAGCTGCGCCCTTTTGTTAAGGACGCTGGTATTGCCAAAAAGCTTTGGGAGGCCAGTGAAGCTATGGTTGGACTTACTTCTTCAGCAAGGGAGCATTTAGCTACAAGAAGAAGATAGTTATGTTGTTGTTTTTTTGTTGTGTTTTTTTTCATATGGCTGCTTTATACATAATGCTGCATGAAAATGTCTGTCTTTTTTACATGAGTATTTATTGCATTTCAGTCTGCTTCTTAATTTTCAGAAAGAAAAACTGTATTTGTACTGTATGTGCAACTAGAAAATCCATGCACTTAGATATAGGAAAGTTGTGTATCTTCGTACCCAGTTAGCCAGTAGACAGAAAAATATTTAGAATTGAGAGTCCTCAGTGGTTGTTACCTTTTAATGGCTAACTGAAAAGATGGTAACAATTTGCAAGCTTTCGAGACTACTCAGGTCTCTTCATCAGGCAAAGACTAAAACAAAATCTGAAGAATCAATATGTGATTCTTCAGATTTTGTGTTAGTCCTTGCCTGAGGAAGAGACCTGAGTAGTCTCGAAAGCTTGCAAATTGTTACCATCTTTTCTTTTACCCATTAAAAGGTATCAATCACTGAGGACTCCCAATTTTAAATGCACTTAGATACAGGGCTTGGACATTATAATGGAAACACCTGGAAGCATCAACAAAAGTTAGTTTAATTTGGTGTAGGTCCACCTTTTGCGGCAATTACAGCCTCAATTCTCCGAGGTATGGATTCATACAAGGTGTGAATTGTTTCCAAAGGAATTTTAGCCCATTCTTCAGTTAAGAATAATATATAATAAACTGCACACTCAATGGATTATGATGCAAAAATAGTGACTACCATTTATTTATACACAGTCTGGCAGTTTGACAGGACAACATAAAGAAAGCGATTTGCAGATTTTGTATTAGTCTAGCCTGATGAAGAGACCTGAGTAATCTCGAAAGCTTGCAATTTGTTACCATCTTTTCAGTTAGCCATTAAAAGGTATCAACCACTGAGGACTCTCAACTCTAAATATTTTTCTAAATAAATGGTAGTCACTGTTTTTGCATCATAATCCATTGAGTGTGCGGTGTATTATATATTCTATATTGGGGACCTTGGGTCCGCTGCACCAGCACCTCGTCCTCCACTTGACTGAGTGCACACTAAAATTTATATCTTACATTCTTAAGTTAAAACACCCTCCAGTTCTTTGAGCAACGATGGCGGCTGAAATCGACGTCTAACTTGAATCTCTAAAATCGACCATAAATGCTCAATAATGTTGAGGTCTGGGGATTGTGGGGGCCAGATGAGATGCTCAACTTCATTAGAATGTTCCTCATGCCATGCTTTAACGATTCTAACTGTATGAATTGGTGCATTATCATCCTGAAAGATGGCATTCCCCTTCGGGAACAGTGCTTGAACCATAGGATGCACTTGGTCGCCCAAAATGCCTAAACAATCGCGGCTGTTAATTCTTCCATGAAGGGATATCATTGGCCCTGCGGATCTCCACGAAATAGCACCCCAGATCATCACAGAACCTCGGCTATGTTTTACGGTTGGGAGAAGGCAGTCTGGATGGAATGCTTCTTTCGGCTGTCTCCAAACGTACACGCGGCCGGAGGTCGGAAATAGGGTAAACGATGATTCGTCTGAGAATATCACATGTTTCCACTGCTCGAGGGACCAATTCTGGAGATTTCTTCACCAAACATTTGTCATTGAGAGCAGCAGTGTTCGAATTGCAGCTCTTCCGTGGAATCCAGATTTGTTCAGCTCCCGACGAACAGTTTTTGTGGAAACTGGGTTCTGTAGGTGTTCATTGAGCTCAGTAGTGATTTTCGGAGCCGTGGTCTTGCGATCCTTTCTCACAATTCGCTTTAGAGTCCGACAGTCTCTCTGTCAACTTTGACTTTCGGCCGGACCTGTGCTTTGCTGCGGAGGTTTTTCCTTCTCTTTCAAATGCAGTCATAACTTTGGAGACAGTACCTCTTGACACGCCAAGCATTCGGGCACTTTCGGTTAGACTAGCGCCTGCCATACGAGCACCAACAATTTGGCCTCTTTGAAAATCCGAGAGGTCTGCCATTGGTATCAGGTTCTCATCAATGTTCTTACAATTATGCAAAACAAACAGTTAATTTACATACACATATCACATAACACAAATAATCAACTACAAAATATTACCATATGTCACGGTTTGCATATTTATAACATGTTCAAAGATTATGATGCCAAAACGTTAGGTATTTCCATTATTTTGTCCAACCCCTGTAGGCAGAAGTTCTCTCCAGTTCTGTGATTTCATGAGATGTTTATATTGTCTATAGAAAAGAACTAACAGGCAAACTTTTCCAATTCACTGTTCACACTTTTCTCTCTACTCCACTGGTTCCCATATCAGTAACAAGGAAAAGGAAAAAAATCAGTGGCCACCTATTAGTAAAGTGCTGCAGTTTCCTTTGGTATGTACAAAATAGGCTCTTCACAACAAAATATGAAAAATCTTCAAAACATCATTCATGAAATGGGAGTAAACTAGTTTCACCTTTTAAAGCTTCTTCTGGGGGTATAGGCTCCTTATAAATTCATTGGAAAAATGAGGATTTAAATATGAAATCAGATTATTTAATGGTTATTTCTCATGAAGCATGAGATTAAATTATCATTTTTATGATCTGACTCTCAATACCAGTAATTAATTGAAGGGAAACCATACTTTCAAGTTTCTTTTTCAGAATAAACTATTCTGAGTGAGTATATGAGCAATAAAACTGGCTATAATATTATAGTCTATGGAGGGGAAAACTGCTATTGACTCTTACCTGCTATGATGTCTCCCATACAAAGCACAGCTCACAGAGAGGAATTCCTGCTGTGCTTTCCTTTTTTTTTTTTTTTTTTTTTTTTTAGCACACCGAGACAAACTGCAACATGGATGAAATTACACACCATTGATGATATGAATCCAGCACTGGATTGAGGTAAAAGACTTATTAGAAAGTTCAGCACAATCTTTCAGAAGAGTGGGGAGAGAAAGATGTGTCTGATATGTGGGGAAGGAAGAAGATTTCTCTCATAAGTTATATTATAAAGTTTCTTATGTTCACCTTTAATATTGATTTATGTAAAGTTTGCTGAACGGTCAGGTCCCATTACTTTAACATATATAAAAGTCTAATCTGGATATATCAAAAACTTCCCGATAGTGCTAATTGAAACAAAGTACAAAATACTTGAGTCAAACTAGACCAGTTGTCAAAAAGCAAATACAATTTCCCTGAAATCTAAACAGTACAAATACTACAGATATAAGAATTTAAAACATGTGTTATTTACAGGATTAATAATACCTTTACCTGTGTTTTCTACTTTTGTGGGGAGATTGATAATCTTCTATATATCATTTGTAAAAGGGCTACACCCCGCAAGAAGCAGGAAAGGTGAATCTCAGGTTAGGTTCAGGAGACTCGACGTTACTCCCATTTTTATGGAAGGTGGTTTTAAAAAATTTTGATATTCAGTTTCAAAGAACTTATTCTGTTAGTCGGATAAAATGTTGCTTTTGATGCAAAAGGAACTGGCAGCACTTTCACTATTAGTAGCCTCTCTTGTTTTTTCTTTTCTTTTGTTCCGGATATAGGATCTGTGACGTAAACAGGAGTGTATGGGCCTGGATGAATTGGAAATATTTACCTACTTGTGGTTTGCACTATTATTTGTGAATTCACAACACTAGAGAAAACCTTTACCTAGCTAAGTGCCTCATACTGAGCAGTTTATTGGTTTTCTAGGGGTTAATATTTGGTAGAGTATAATCAGCTGAAATCCCTATAACTGTGGTTGTGAGCTACATTTTGAGCTTTTGATAATTCCCTTTAATTTATTATGTTTCTATGTAATTCTTGGTTAATTTATTGATATTAAAGGGGTATTCTCAAGTTGTTAAATTGCTTTAATTAGACAGCATGAAAATTTGCAATTGAATTTCTTTTTATATCCTCACCCATCCCTGTAGACTGTGAGCCCTCGCTGGCAGGGTCCTCTCTCCTTCTGTACTTGTGTGTCCCTTGTCTCGCACATGTTTATTGTACTTGTCTATACTTCCCCTTTTCACATGTAAATCGCCATGGAATAAATGGCGCTATATAAATGTATAATAATATATCTGCTGCCATTCACCTACAATAAGAGCTTGCATCTTACCTAGTGTACAGCTGATTTTCATGGAGTTCAGCCACCAGTCCCTCCCAGAACCTTGAGCTGAGAGTGCGCAGCAGTTACATTCCAGGAGAGGAGTTAACTCCTAACATACCAGCCATGCCTATTTCCCCTTCGGCTGCTGACAAGCTTTTGTTATAAATCCTGAAAAATCACCATCCCTCAACATCAGCTGCTTTCAGAGCAAGTCTCCTAATCGACTATCCTGTCCAGAGCTTGTACAAATGCCTTATCTCTTTCTAACTACAGTGATATCAGTGTAGACTTGTAACAAGTCCCTGAAGGATAAATGTGTTACAGAAGAACTTCTGCTGAGCTTTAGGCTACGTCCCCATGATAAGCTTTTGGTGAATTCTTGATGTTGCAGATTTTCTATTAAGGAAATTAGGTTACTTGCGTTTTTATCGTGTTATTGATGCTGTGTTTTTTCTGTCTTGTTGGTATGTTATGTTGTCAAAAAAGTTGCATTGTTTTTGATAATACCTTGTATTTGGCTTTGACAAAACTTTATTAATACAGTCCTGTGCGCATCATGTGCATTTTTGATGTGTTTCCACCACTGAAATGCATGCGTTTTTTTTTTTACCAGCGGATTTTCCTCATCTATTGCAAGTCTTTGGAGAAAATCTGCATCTAAAACTCTACATACCCCCAAGAGAAATTGATATGTTGCGGAGTTGAAACACGCACTGCAGGTCAGTTTATGATGAGTAATAAAAGCACTGAAGGCAGGAGATTTCTATAAATTCCATCCACTTTGCTGGAACTGTAAGACACCGCGTTTTCGACGCAGCAAGAATATGCAGCGTCAAAAACTCATCATGCGCCCACAGCCTTATACTACAGTTCTGCAAATTACCAGAACTGTCGCTCAAGTAGGAGTAATCGCCCTGTGAGCCGTTCAAGACAACTTGAGAATACCTCTTTAATGTAAAATGTGTGACATTCCCAGAATTTTAGTTTGAAGTGACGTCGCACTTTTTGAAATGTAGCGCAATAGCTTGTTAAGGTAGGATCTAAGTGACCCTTCATGGTTGACCTAGTGATTTCCAAATTAATTAAGTGAACGTTGCTAGCAACATAAATAACCAAACAGACACGTATTTCAGTCTGGGAGAATCTAGCAAGATTCCTATCCCATGTATTACATCATCATCTTTTATAGTATTTAGTGAGCTTGTACTTCAACCAATAGTATAAAACCACACAACATTTAACCAATGAAAATACAAGAAAATTGACCTGTAAGAATACAAGAAAATAGGAAACTACATATATGGTCATGTCTACGTAACATAGGACAGAACAATAACATTCATTTCTCAAAGCATTCTACAGTGATAAATCCCAAGGTCTCATATCTTGTCCAAACTGGAGCAGTCTGGTTTTATCGCAGCCCATAACCTTTACTCTACTTCTCTACAACGGCCAGAAACTATTGCCTAGTAACAGAATTTATCTCATAAAGACAAGATGGAGTTACAAGCACAAAATGGAACATTCAGTTTTGATCGTTCTTAATTTAGTCCTTCACATTCCCCCCTAGATAAATTTTGTTAACTTATGTCCAGCATCAGAGGTACTATCCCAAGCTATAAGCTCGAGGGGTACTGGTCTTCACATATCTGATGCCATGTTATCAGACATGGCTGTTGCGGCGTACCCATCCCCCCTGTATACTACAATTTACAAATAACAATTTTTGATAACGGTGGTGGAGATCTTTTGAAGATAGCCATGCTCTTGGCTTCAACATCTTCATCAGATAACTTCTTGAAATCGATGTAGAGAAGAGCAGGGGTAACAACACCTTTTGGTATCATTAGCTGTCCAAGTACAGAATTTCCTAATACATACAGAAATACACCAAAAAAACAACAAGTTTTAGTATTACATACATAACAAGAATAAAAACAGCAATATATAACAAACTTTTCAAGATTCCAGCTATCCAACCCCCAATTCCCTTAAACCAATTGGCTGGATTAAAAAGAAAATATCTGCCAGAGACTGGGAATTTTTCAACAAATCTCTCAGTCATTTTTCATAATATTATATAAACTTATTATTTAAGAATGGGAAATTTAGGCTGTCCCATATAGTTACCAATAATAACATAAAAAATATGAAAAACCAAAACATTATGTCCCCTTTATTTGCTATTGGCTTGTTTAACCAGCTTGCAGTGCGGTACGTAGATCCAAGTTGGTCTTCCTTCCAGTTTCACTGACATAGGGGTGATGAGGAGAACTTAATAAGGACCGTCATACAAGGGTTCTAGTCCGTGTTTTCTGACATGCCTTTTCATGACCACAAAATCACCAGACTTTAAACTATAAGAAATATCGGCTTCTGCTGAATCTGAAAAAGAAAAAGAAACTAGAGCATAGGTGTTAGCAAGATTTTCACTAAACTGAATAGCATATTAAACAGCACGGTCAGTTTCTTCTAATAACTACTGAGACTGGAAATTTGCAACTGGGGTCCTAGCACCAAACAATATCTCATATAGGGACAGGCCATGTTTTGCAATAGGGGTAGTACAAATATGGTATAGTACAATGGGTAGGAGCTCTGGCCATGGAGCAGTAGTCTCCTGCATCATTTTGGTCAATTGTCCCCTCAGTGCGTCATTCAACCTCTCAACTTCCCCCCCGGATTGTGGATAGTGCGGAGTATGGAGGACTACAGTGGATCCAAGCATTGTCAGAACCTCCTGGTACACATGAGAAGAAAAAGCCGGACCTTGGTCACTTTCAACAACTTCTGGAACTCCATATCTGCAGATAATTTCCATCACCAGTTTCTTTGCTGTGGTCTTTGCAGTCATGTTGGTAACGGGGAATGCTGCCGGCCAACTGGAGAACATATCGACAACCACCAGACAATATTCATACCTTCCAGACTTAGGCAACGTGATATGGTCCACCTGGAGCCCAGTAGAATTTTTGTACCAGGGCTAGGGCCTGGTTTTTTCCTCGATGTATAGGTCCATATGCCCATGTAGCAATAGCAGGGTACATCCGCTTAGGGAAACACAAGTTGGTCCTTTTTCCAGAGACCATTGTCCATACGTGCCCCATCAGCCTTCCACTGCTTCACCTCTTCTTATGGAGACATTCTCTGCATTGTCATTAAGTGGTCTCGCGGGGTCCGACAGAAAACCTCAGTCTATTGTAGATCATCAGGTTCTTGTAGAGTCAGGATCTCTTGTAACTGTTTACGCTGAGAGCGTGTGGTCACCATAATTGGTATGGTTAGTTCAACGGGCAGAAGAGCAGCGGCCTTTGCTTGCATATCCGCAAATACGTTGCCAATAGTCTGTGGACTGTTCCTAGGGCCGTGCTCCTTGACTTTGATAATGGCCACCTGAGTAGGCAATTTGATCGAATCCATGAGGGTTTTAACAGCTTCAGCATTTTTTTTCACTGGAGTTCCGGCAGTAGTAATAAACCCTCGATTGGCTTATAGAGCTCCAAAATCGTGAGCAATACTAAATGCATATCATGAGTCCGTGTATATATTAGCCCGTCTGTCTTTGGCCAAAGTTCATGCAGTAGACAGAGCCTGAAGTTCTGCTTCTTGTGCTGACTGTGATGGCGGGAGCGCAGCTGCGTGCACTACAGTGTCCTCTGTGGTAACAGCATATCCCGTGTGGAATCTTCCAAACTCATCAGCATATCTTGAACCATCCGTGAATAACACCAGATCGGGATTTGGAAGTGGATTCTCACTGACATTTGGCGGAGAAGCTGTTTCTTCAGTCAGAAGTTGGGAACAATCATGTTGCAGATAATCCTCATCACTGCCATCTTTCTTGGGGACCGGCAGTAAAGTAGCGGGGTTGATTGTAGTACAGCGATTCAACTTGGTGATACTCGGGCCACGGGGTCGAGGCGGGCCGAATTATAGTCCACTAGTCGTTGCCTATTGCCATTGATTGTATAAGTACACCTGCTGCGTGTCCTTCATTCTCAGACACATACAAATGGAACGATGGAGTATAGTCCGGGATGCCCAAGGCAGGGGCGGAAACAATAAGCCACTTTAATTCAGAGAAGGCACGATAAAGGCTTTCCATACAAACCGGTGATCTTTCCTTATAGTTCATTATACCGTCTCTTAAGGCATTGTAAAGGGGTTGCATTATGTGGAATGCATCCGGTATCCACTGACAACAATAAGAACATAGTTCATTTTCATCTTTTGGGAAAGGAAGGGAGCTGACAGCTATTTTTCTTTCTTCTGTGAGGTATCTGACACCCTGAAGGAGACAGTGACCCAAAAATATCACTTGACCAAGACAGAACTGAAGTTTCGAGGCTGAAACCCGACAATTCAGATCTGCCAGATGCTTCAGAAAACTAACAATAGCAACATGGCTTCCTGCTCCGTCCATACACACAACAAAAATCATCCACATACTGAAGCAGCGTGACATGGGGGTGGTCAATTGCCAGGGTAAAAGACACTCGCCCATATTTTTTTTACAAACTGATTGGGACTATTTAGGGCCCTTTGTGACAGAAATATCCACATCAATTGTCCCCCTGATAAATAAATACAAACAGAAATTAACAATCTTGGTATAATAGAATACTAAAAAAACACATTGGCAAAATCAATAACTGTGAACCAAGCAGCATCCTGAGATATCTGGAACAAAAGAGTATGTATATTATATATATATATTAATATTATATATATATATATATATATATATATATTAGACACCACTGGAGTTTCCAGATCAGTAGCTGCATTAACTGCCCATAATTCTTGTACCAACCGGTGCACAGGGGTTAAATTAAAGGGGGGCTGGAGTCTGCTATGTGGGCACTGATAAGAACTGTCCTTGGACCTGCAGCTGCCTGCTTGCTGAGATGGGGGCTAGAACTACTCCTGGCTGGCTTTTTTTTTTTCTTCCTGATACAGAACGGGCTGAATTCTTCTAACTTTTTTTTTTTTTTTTTTACTTTTAATACATTGTCCGGAGTGGACAGGGAAAACATACAGGATTACATTCTGGACAACTTCAGTAAGTAATTGTTGGGACCTAGTCATATTTAGTAGGAGTATATCGTGATTTCATTGCATATATTACAAATTGACACGGCAGCTGTCCTGCTCTGGTTGCTGGACCTGTCCTGTTTCTACCTGGCCATACGTTTGTATATACAAATTAGATTCGTCCTGTATCATGGGTCCGCCTTTCTGTGAAATTGTTGCGGCCAGTCCTCCAGCATAGCGGAGTTGATTATTTGCAGCATTTACTATGGCCCCAACATGCTGCTTCGTAAGATCCACTGTCCCTATCCTAAAGAGCACATCATGACGGTGGGGTCCAGGAATAACATTGGAATATATTTCCTGAAAATCTTCTCTTTCCTCTGTGTATCCTGTCTCTGACGGGTGAATAAAGTAGAAAAGGGTGGATGCTCATAACTGCTAGCAATACTAGAGCAGGGACTGGTGCTGGCAGTAGTTAATAATAAGTGCCGTCAGAGTTTACCAAGGGAAAAGTTGAGACTACGACACGGCAACAGGTCTCTCTCCACTGAGGATTAGTAACCCCGCATACATCACAAATCCACCAAACAGGATCATAGGATGTGGGCGCACTGGCTTTTGGCAACTCAGGATATATTAGTGCCATGGGGTTGAGGGGCACAGAGCTTACAATCGGAAGGAGAGACTTAATTTCCTGGGAAGGGACCTTATTATCTAGCAGAGAGACCCCTTGTTCCAAATTATCATTTTTAATTATTTGTCTTTCTGGTACTTTCAGTCACTTTCTCAATTCCTTCCACAAAACATTCAATCTCTGTTATAGTAATAGACAGCTTTCCTTTTTTTCATTAAAACCATAACACAATCAATCAGAATTCACTTTTTGTTTTCTACCTCCATATCAACGTGCCTTTATTCTTTCTAACACCTTTGTCTCATAGCGTAGGCTTCATCCTCCCGCCCGCAAGAATTCCTTTTTCTCTCAGATTTTTTATTTTTTTTTTTCGTCTCTGAACCATAAGACAGACAGTATCCAATCCATCACACAAATCCAAACTATTCTTTAATTAAATATCCTTACTTAAATTGTGCCCAGTCCTAGAGCGGCCGTATAGTCTGTCGCACCGGGCCTATCTATCCCCCACAGGGATGGCCCCACAACACGATACTCAGTGAAAGGAGGAGGGCGTCTTAGACTATCCCTCCGGACACCTCTGGTTATATATTATATATAATGGAGTTATGCATCCTACCCATCTTCGATCACTTCATCGTTCCCGATTCTAACAGTGATCGGGATTTCAGGATATTTTGACTAAAAAGAGAGTTACAATCACTGGTCAATCCGGGGTGTCCGTCCCTTATGAGGTACGTTCGAACACTGGGCCCCCAACGGAACTACACCTCTATATGATTCCACCCGAGAATCATCACACCATCGGGGACAAACCTCAGATCCTCTTTCCAGCAACAAACACAGGAAAACCACACCAAACGGTCAGTCTGAACAGTATAACTGCCAACTTACCGTGGTTATGGGGGGTGATCAGACCAATTTTCCAGTGCTTATGTCCGGTCCGAGGGTCCTTTGTCTTGTTGTCCTCCGGGGGCAGAGGCGTCCCTATATGGGGGCCCCACGTTTGGCGCCATCTGTTAAGGTAGGATCTAAGTGACCCTTCACGGTTGACCTAGTGATTTCCAAATTAATTAAGTGAACGTTGCTAGCAACATAAATAACCAAACAGACACGTATTTCCGTCTGGGAGAATCTAGCAAGATTCCTATCCCATGTATTACATCATCATCTTTTATAGTATTTAGTGAGCGTGTACTTCAACCAATAGTATAAAACCACACCTACAACATTTAACCAAAGAAAATACAAGAAAATTGACCTATAAGAATACAAGAAAATAGGAAACTACATATATGGTCATGTCTACGTAACATAGGACAGAACAATAACATATTCATTTCTCAAAGCATTCTATAGTGATAAATCCCAAGGTCTCATATCTTGTCCAAACTGGAGCAGTCTGGTTTTATCACAGCCCATAACCTTTACTCTACTCTACAACGGCCAGAAACTATTGCCTAGTAACAGAATTTATCTCATAAAGACAAGATGGAGTTACAAGCACAAAATGGAACATTCAGTTTTGATCGTTCTTAATTTAGTCCTTCACAAGCTTATGCAGGGAAAATAATTTCAAATACATTCTGATTTATATTTCTGTTTCTGCAATGGTATAGATATTGTGCTTGCTCTGGTATTACCATAGTCTGCAGGCTTATGCGCATGTTCATAAGGGCTCATACTCACTGGCGCCAAAAACGGATGATAATCAGAGGAAAAAAAATCGGATTCAAATCTGACCAATGTTATTCAATAGGTGAGTTCTCATTTGCGATTTTTTTCTCATCAGAAATTGGTGTGAGAAAAAAATCGCAGCATGCTGCGATTTGATACGATTTTGGGATGATAATCGCCAATGCAAGTCAATGTGTGCGATTAAAAAACGCACAGCACTCGCACCATGCAAGTGCTGTCCGATTTATACGCACCAGTCTCCTTTGAAAAGCCGGCAATTCATCCCCGGCTACTGTAAAATCACACTGACAGCTCACAAAACACTAGATACATACACATAGAATACATATATATATATATATATATATATATATATACATGTCATTGTAACACATACATATATATATATATATATATATATATATATATATTTATAGTTCATACACATATATGTTTTTAACTTACAATTACATAAGTATATGTGTGCAAAATTTCAGACATGTAGGGGTTAATTAAAGGTGTAAATTTGGTGAAAAAAAATGCGTGGGCTCCCGCTGTATTTTCTCCACCAGACAGACAAAGCCAGCGAGTGGGGACAGATAATAATAGCCTAGGGAGGGTACTTTTATTGTGCCCCCCTGGCTACTAACATCTGCCCCCAGACACCCCAGAAAGGGCAAATCTCTAATTAGATTTGCCCTTTCTGGCACTTTGCCCGTCTATTCCCATTGCCCTGTAGCGGTGGCGAATGGGTTAATAAGGGGTTAAAGCCACCTTGCAATTGAAAGGTCACTTTAAGCCAGGTTAATAATTGAGAGCTGTCAATTAGACAACTATCAATTATTAATCCTATTGTATGAAAGAAAAATCAAACACACACACTTTAATAAAAAAGAAGTTTAATGAAATAATCACACAGTTTTTGACCATATTTTATTTTCCTGCTAAAACCATTTCCTGTAATAAAAATAAAATAAAAAAGCAAAATTATTCTTACCAATCTGATGCACAGTCAGGTCCCACGGTGTAATCCATCAGAAAGGGTTAACAGGTTACAGCTCACAGGGAGCTAATGCTGCCTTCTGAGCTGTAACACCCTGAATGAATAAGTTCCTCTACCAGCGAAAGGAGAGGAAGTGATTAATGAATGGAGCTTAATTGATTTATTGGCACTTTCACTTCAGTGACCTGACCTAAAGTGAAAGTGGGACACAATCAATTAAGCTTCATTCATTAATCACATCCTCTCCTGTCGCCAGGAGAGGAACTTATTCATTCAGGAGCTTTCAGCTGAGCATGCAGCATTACTTGCACTGCTTGGCTCAAAGCTAGTTAACCCTTTGTGAAGGATTACAGCGTGGGACGTGACAGATCGGCGGAATAGGTAAGAATAATGTTGTTTTTATTATTTTTTCTTTATTTTAGGAGATCAAAGGCTTTGCACGGATTAAGAGTAAAATAAAATCTGGTCAAAAAAATGTGTTTTTATTTCATTAAAATTATTTATTCTTAATGTGTGTGTGTTTTTTTATTTACTTCAATAGGATTAATAATTGATAGTTGTCTAATTGACAGCTCTCAATTATTAACCTGGCTTAAAGTGACCTTTCAATTGCAAGGTGGCTTTAACCCCTTATTAACCCATTCGCCACCGCTACAGGGCAATGGGAATAGACGGGCAAAGTGCCAGAAAGGGCGAATCTAATTAGAGATTTGCCCTTTCTGGGTGTCTGGGGGCAGATGTTAGTAGCCAGGGGGGCACAAAAAAAATGTACCCTCCCTAGGCTATTATTATCTGCCCCCACTCGCTGGCTTTGTCTGTCTGGTGGAGAAAATACAGCGGGAGCCCACGCATTTTTTTTCAATGAATTTACACCTTTAATTAACCCCTACATGTCTGAAATTTTGCACACATATACTTATGTAATTGTAAGTTAAAAACATATATCAAAATACATGAAATGACATTGGTTAACTGTGTGGAAACAATGTATCATTTCATGTCGGCTTCTGTGATTTCACAAAAGCGGGAATTGAATTAGCGGCTATTACAGTATGTAGAAGTGTATGAACTATAAATATATATATATATATATATATATATATATATATATATATGTCACAATGACATATATATATATATATATATGTATTCTATGTGTGTATATGTATTGTTTCTATTCTTTATTAAAGCTGTCAGTGTGATTTTACAGTATAGCCAGGGATGAATTAGCGGCTATTATACTATGTAGAAGTGTATGACCTATATATATATATTATACATATATATATATATATATATATATATATATATATATATATATATATAATATATATATATATATAATATATAATTATTTGCTTTTTGTGTACATTTTTTTTTACAATGTGATTTTTACATGACTTTTTACATAGAGATAACTGCTCTATGTAAAACTTCATGTTAAAATCGCATTGCATACAGATGGAAAACTGATGGAAAACTGACAGAAAACGCATGGTGCGATTTAAAATCGCATCAAAATCGCATGCCTTTTTACAACAAATGTACCGTTTTTTTCCTGCAGAAAACGGACCGATTTTTTTCCAGCCAGTGAGTATGAGGCCTAAATGTGAAAATCCGGAGATCTGTGGAAGCGAGAACAAAGTATAAATGAGTAAGACTATGTTTGCGTTATCATGATTTTTCATTTTACTTGCTAGGATAGTGCATTATACTGTGTTATTTTGACCATCAATAAGCTATAGAAACCTGCCTCAGAAAAAATAAGTGTGAACCTTGGTGATGTTTCCTCCTTTAAATTAACATTTTCTCATTTTGTTATATAGCATGACAGCTCTTCAAGTCAGGTCGTGCTCATGTCAGTATTAGGAGCAAACAAAAAACTGACCAGCACCTCATTACCGAATAAAGCCAGTGTGAACATGTGCAAGCAGCCATAATCACAAACAAAAGAATATAGCTGTACTCTGCACTCTTTATATGCTAAGATGTATGCAAACGTTGAGTATATAATGTTTAGACTATATTAATGCTATGTAGAATAAACTTATAAAATGATGGTTCTTAGTGCACGAATTGGTCAATTTATGTAAGTTCACCAGCCACGACAAAGGACCTTTCTGTGGTAGGACCATAAACCTAAAATGTATCAGATATGCCTGTTCTGAGAGAAAAGCCTAGAAATTTAAAGAGCGGGTAGGATCCAACACTAATTAAAAACAGCATTAGGACGCAGTCAGATGACCTTCTAAATTGGACCTAAATAGGAACAGAGTGCATGAACTAGCTGGCGGATCTCTCGACCTGAGTGTGGCGGCTTTATGTATTTCCATGGGAGAGCAGCCGGCCAGTCCTTGTACTGTGTCCTATTCTCCGTCCAAATTATACTTCCGTCTGATTGTGGCTATATGTAAACATGACATCCTTATTAGAAAAGCAGATTATGTCCATCAGTTTTACAGGAGCTCAGGTTTTATTTTACCAGGGAACTCAAACTCTGGTAAGCATTTTTTTTTCTGGTAATTAGCTGCTGTGGGGGTGATTGTATACATCTGAATGGCAAAGTAGAGCCTCGTGCTTGGATCTGGAAGCATTTGGCTTGTTTTTTCATTGTGTTGATTTTTCTTATTTTCTTCGCCCATAGAATACACTGGGAAAATCGATTCACCTACTTTTTTCCCTACATTTTCCAAAAGTGCACCAAAAACTTGTAGAATTTTTTCATCAGTTCATCCCAATGATCAGCGAATCGTGGAAAATGTTCCTGACCTCCAGCTAAGAGCCTTAGTTAACATTATTCTGTTTGTAAAATAGTTATCAGCAATGTAAGATTATATCAGGCTAACGTAGGAGGATACATCTTTTTTTAACCCCTTTATGACCCTGAACGTGTAGGTACGTCAAAGATCGTCTCCCTGCATTTGATGCGGACTTCGGCACTGAGCCCGCATCTTTCCCTGCACATGACTGCTGATCTAATCAACTGACATGTGCCTTTAACGGCCACGAATGGATCCGCAATCCATCTGCGGCTGTTAACATGTAAAATGCCGCTGTCAATCTACGATCCAGAGCGCGTCATAAGACAACGATCGGCGCCCCTGTCATTTGCGTGTGGGGCACCATGGTTTGTCATGACAGCCGGGGGTCTTTAGAAGACCCCCATGCCTGTCATTGCAAATCTATAAATGCCGGCCTCATGATTTAATTTAAAGTAAATTAATCCGATCAGTAAACGGTGTAATGAGAAAAAAAAAAATCAAAATGCCAGAATTATGTTTTTTTCGTCTCTGCAACATTGCAATAACATACAATCAAAACATTGTATCTACTCCAAAATGGTATAAATTAAAACGTCTTCTCAGCGTGTAAAAATTAAGCCCTCACCCAGCCCCAGATCACAAAAAGCGGAGACGCTTGGAAAATGTCAACATTTTTTTTCCTTACAAATTATTATCTTTTTTTTTTTTTACATGTTTGGCATCTTAGTACTTGTAACGGGAATCAAATTCACAGGGCAGTTTTATCATTTAGTGAGCATGGTAAATAAAAAAAACAATTTTGCAATTGCACTTTTTTTTTATAATTTCACCACACTTGGAATTTTTTTCCCATTTTCCAGTACATGATATGGGATAATCAATGGTGTCATTCAACAGTACAACTCGTCCTGCTAAAAAACAAGTTCTCGTATGGCCATATATATGGAAAGATAAAAAAAATTAAGGCTCTGGGAAGAAGGGGAGCAAAAAACGAAAAAAGGCAAAATACAAGGGAGGAGAAGTTTCACATATCGTGCAGTTGCGGCACTCTATTCCCGCGCATGCGCCATCTACTCTCGAGAGGTTACAGCGCCGCAACTGCACATCACAGGTCAGTGTGACCTGCATGGGAAGGGGGTGCCATTATAATGAAGAGAGAAGGCAGCGACTTCTTCCAGGCACCGCACGCCCTGGAACATGGAAGAAATTATTAGCATATAAAATAATTTCATTTCTCAAGATCTACACCGCGGTTATAAGGCATACAGGTAAGATTGTTTTAACCATTCTATTACCTATATGCTCATAATAATAGCTTAAACTCGTCCAGGGGGTGACAGATTCCCTTTAAGTATAGTAATTTGAGTTTAATGAGAAAACTACAGTAGATTTTGAGTTAATACATCTTGAACAATTTACTACCTCTAGAAATAGAAATTATTTTGTGTCTCTGGGTAGCGCCAAGAGCAATACCCCATGTAAATTCATTCTGCCTGGGGCATTACTTTCTAGGGTTACGCTGATAACCAGCAGAGCATTACCATATACGTGCTTCATACAACAACAGACGTCTTTTAGACTCTACACACTATCTCTTATCCATTCTAGCTTGGGTCATAATGTTTAGTAATATAATTCAAGACTATAGAAGTGGAAGAAAATCCACTGTTCTTTACATCCAAACATATATTACCATATATTAGGATGCAAGGGAAGATTTGCTCTTTGGAACTATGTAAAAAACTATGTAAAAAAAGAAAATCTCCAGAATATTTGGTTCACTGGTTTACTACAGCAACCGTAGGGGAGGAGAGGATCTGAGCACGTTATCTGTTCTCCTCAATTCTTTATAATGTTTCTTATTTAAATGAGGCCCAGAGGCGCCTTTAATGCAGCAGAACTGTATGCCGAGCAGCCAGAAAGATAAGGCTGTATACAAAGCTAAAGGCGGAAACTAAAAGGTTTTATGAATTAGATTTAAAGGGGTGATCCAACACTAGTAATGAATTTCATACTACATGTCTACTACATGTCTACCTATTTTAACCCCTTTACCCCCGAGGGTGGTTTGCACGTTAATAACTGGACCAATTTTTGCAATTCTGACCACTGTCCCTTTATGAGGTTATGACTCTGGATTGCTTCAACGGATCCTGGCGATACTGAGATTGTTTTTTTCGTGACATATTATACTTCAGGATAGTGGTAAAACTTCTTCGGTATGACTTGTGTTTATTTGTGAAAAAAATGGAAATTTGGCAAAAATTTGGAAAATTTAGCCATTTAGCTGTCTAATTGACAGCTCTCAATTATTAACCTGGCTGAAAGTCACCTTTCAATTGCAAGGTGGCTTTAACCCCTTATTAACCCATTCGCCACCACTACAGGGCAATGGGAATAGACGGGCACAAAATAAATGCACCCTCCCTGGGCTGTTATTATTTGCCCCCACTCGCTTGCTTTGTCTTGCTTTGTCTGTCTGGTGGAGAAAATACAGCGGGAGCCCACGCATTTTTTTTCAACGAATTTACACCTTTAATTAACCCCTACATGTCTGCAATTTTGCACACATACACTCATGTAATTGTAAGTTAAAACCATATATCAAACTACATGAAATGACATGGTTAACTGTATGTAAACCATGTGTCATTTCATGTCGGGTCTGTAGTTTCACAAAAGCCGGCAATTGAATTAGCGGCTATTACAGTATGTAGAAGTGTATGAACTATAAATATATGTATATATATGTGACAATGACATGTGTGTGTATATATATATATATATATATATATATATATATATATATATATATGTGTGTTCTATGTGTATATATCTATTCTTTCTTTTGTGATTTAAATACTATTCATTTGGATCCATTATATGTCCGTTTTGCAAGCCTGCGAGAAAATCTCGCAAGTCGGATGTAAATCGGATGTTACAACTACGGTCATATGTGACTAAATCGCATCTTTCCAGGAAAATCGGATGCCAGACGGATGACTGTTCATGACATTTTGGTGCGATAATCGACCGACTAAAACGGTCCGATTTTTTGTCGTTGTGTGTGACTCCGGCCTTAGTCCCATTGCGGTTCTGAAGTCCACAAACTTGGCTCTTTATAATGGCTTTGTCATACCATCAGCTATCATCTTGTCAGACTTGCAATAAACAAACTTGAGTACACCGCTTTCCACTTGTGGTGGTGTTTTACATCAATGTGCTTAGTCCTTGCACTACCCTTCTCACTGCTGGCAAGTTTAATGCATCCTTGGTTGTCCTCATAGATAACTGTTGGTTGAGCTAATGGCTTGCCGAAATCTTCCAAAAGTTGTTTCAACCAAATTACTTCTTGAGTTGCATAAGCAACAGACATATATTCTGCTTCTGTAGAAGATAATGCGAATGACACTTGTTTTCTGCTGGACCAAGAAATTGAATTTTCTCGTAACTTGAACAAGTAACCACTTGTTGATTTCCGATCACTTGAATCTCCAGCCCAATCTGCATCCACATAACCTCTGAGAGTGAGATCTCCTGGTGCAGATATCTTAAGATTTAGCCTTTCAGTTTCTTTAAGATATTGAAGAATTCTCTTAATTGCATTCCAGTCTCTTTGGCGTGGCTTGCTTACACGTCGGCAGAGAATTCCGACTGAGGCTGTGATATCCGGATGAGTTGCGGTTGCTATGTACAGAAGCTCCGCCACTGCTTCTCTAACTCTCATTGCTGGGTAGCAGATCTTCTCCTTCCAACTGTAAGTAGGACAGGTCGATTGGTGTTGACGCACCTTTGGCTTTTGACATTCCAAACTGGTATAGTATTGCGGAAATTTTAGAACTTTGGTTGAGAAGAAAACTCCCATCTTCCTCTCTGGATTTGGATTCCCAAATAATATGTCACATTTCCAAGGTCCTTCATTTCAAAGCGCTGGTTGAGAATTTCACCTAGATTTGCCATTTCTTTTTCATCTTAATGAGACATGATAACATCGTCTACATATTAGGAGAACGTACATCCACTCCTTCGGTACATTTTTTGTATACAAACAAGGATCAGCTTGAGATCTTTTAAATCCTTCATCCATCAAAACTTTGTTAATTTTCGAGTTCTATGCTCTTGTTGACTGCTAAGTCCATAGAGAGATTTCTGCACTTTACAAACAAGGGGCTCTTCACCCTTTTTAATATATCTCTCCGGTTGGCTCATGTACAACACTTCTTCAATGTCACCATGTAGGAAGGCTGTTTTGATGTCAAAATGTCTCACTGTCATCTGTTGAACTCCAGCTGCGGACATTAAAGTTCTGAATGTGGTTTGCTTTGCAACTGGAGAAAATGTAGCATCATAATCTTCACCATACTTTTGCGAGTATCCTTTTGCAACCAATCTTGCCTTAAACCCGTGAACTATACCTTCTGAGTCATATTTGTTTTTGAAAACCCACTTACATCCGATAGCTCTTTTTCCTTGTGGTAGCTCAGTAAGCTCCCATGTCTGGAGTTGGTGAAGGAACTCCATCTCTTCATTAGCAGCATTTATCCACTTCTGTAGGCAGTTTTTGCAGCTCTTGCCATGACTGTGGCTCTGGTTCAGGAAGTGTTCTGACCATATAAGAAAGGCGTCTAGCTGGTATACCTTTGGCCTTTCTGATCTCCTGACTGGAGGTTGACTTGGTTCTTCTGTGTCTTCCTTGGTGGCTTCATAGCTTATCCACACTTCAGTGTTTTCCTTTTCGGTGTCTGGGTTTGGTGATTGAGATTCTTGTTCTTGCTTCTTAGGTTGAATAACTCGTGTGACTTCTTGGAATTTGAGTGATACAGAGTTTTTATCAATCACTACGTCTCTGCTGATTGTTACTGTGTTGGTCTCTGGGATCAGGATTCTGTATCCCTTTTGAGTTTCGCTTTAGCCCATCAGGACTCCTTGCTTTGCGTGTGATTCCCACTTGGAACGTTTTTCTTTGGGAACATACACAAACGTTTTGCTTCCAAATATCCTGAGGTGCTTCAGGTTAGGCTTCTTGCAGTTCCATAGCTCATATGGAGTTTTATTTGTGGCTTTACCTGGCCCTCTGTTTTGAAGATAGTAAGCTGTCATGATGGCTTCTCCCTAATATGTTGTAGGTAGATTCGCATCAAACAACATACTTCTTCCGCTTTCACAGAGAGTATGGTTCTTTCTCTCTGCAATGCCATTTTGTTCTGGGTTGTATGGAATGGTAGTCTGGAACATGATTCCATTCTTTTTCAAAATGGTTTTCACCTTACCACTGGCATATTCGGTTACATTATCTGCACGCAGGGCTTTTGGTATTCTTCCAAATTTTTTAAACACTACAGCAAGATATTCATCAAGTTTCTGTGGAACTTCATCCTTACTGTGAAGCAGGTAGGAGACTGTATATCTGGAGTAGTCATCAATACATGTGAGAACAATATATGATAAGCTTAATAGATCAGGAATAAATCATTTGTGTGTCTCTATCTGTGCAGCATCTACAGCAGGCTGCTTCTCTCATACACAGACACAGGAAATACAGTCACATGCTATCCCTGTGTGAGCCTCTGGGAGTTTTTTTTTGGTCTAATTTTATAAACAGCATACAAATCTAGCAACTAAACACCCATAGATGGGCATGAAGTTGTTGCACCAAACATATTCCAACAATGTGCCTTGGAGATCGCAGTCACACAGCTCAAAAATTGTGGACAGCTATCCAGGCCGAGTTAAAGCAATGGATGTTTCCAATTTCTCCACCACTATCCTGGCCTGGATGTGCTGCTGCAGAAGGCATGGTGTCATGGGTGCATCGCCACGAAGATCGTCGCAATTGCACATTCTGACTTCTCGCAGCTGAGTTGCTGTTACTTTGTGTTTGGTGGTGAGGGAGTTAATTTTACCTGGCTCTTTGCTAAGACTAGGTCCAGCCTCAGCCGGCTGCTTTTGATTATGCACTAATTAGCTTCCTTTTATACCTGCCAGTCTGCTTGTTAGATGCCGGTGAAAGCATTCATACAGACTGCAGATAGGATCGGTTCTGAGAAGACTTAAGCTAAGAGCTCCTTTGTTGTTTCTCCTCTCCTTGCTTATAGTTTATCTCCTAGACCTTTGGTGTTCCCTCTGTGTTTAAATGTTGTATGCAAGACAGTATTTACTTTATCCCCTGTCTGTCTCGTTTGTCTTTACTGTTTGTTAACCTTTACCTGTCCATTCCCTATGGTGGTAATCAGGGTCCTTCTAAGGACTAGATTACAGTGGTCAGGGATTTATAGGAGACAGGGTTTACGCTGGCGGCCTGGACCTCTGTACCATTAACAGTACCTCCAGGTAGAGGGACTAGTCAGGACCCCAGTTTAGGGTCAGCATAGACCCCGGTCCACCTCTAGCCAGAGACAGCGTGAAAAGGATTCAGTATTGACCCACAGGATATTATGTCAGGTAATACTATGCTATATATACATGTTAATGTTACCTATTTATATGTTATATAGAATGTTGTCCCACTTGATAGATTACTGACATTATTTATATATATATCTGCTAGACAGCGTGACATTTTCACCGGCCAAACTAAAGATTCTCCCCAGCTACCATGGATCCAGTAGCCCAGCTTGCCCTGCAGTTGCAGAGGTTGTCCATGGAGCTTACGGACATTAAGTCCAAGGTTTTGTCCCCCCCGGAGCAAACCAGATCTGAACCTAAGGTTGCACTCCCGGACAGGTTCACTGGTGGGCGGGACAAATTTTTTACCTTCCGCGAGGCATGTAAATTATACTTTCGGCTGCGGCCTCGGTCATCGGGGAGTGAAGAGCAGAGGGTGGGAATTGTCATCCCGCTCTTACAAGGGGACCCTCAATCCTGGGCGTTCTCTCTTCCCCCGGGCTCCCCGGCCCTCCAGTCAGTAGATCGATTTTTTGCTGCCCTGGGTCTGGTGTATGATGACCCGGATCGGGTCTCCCTTGCTGAAACGAAGTTACATAGGATACAGCAGGGAGATCGTCCGGCGGAGGAATTTTCTTCTGAGTTCCGTAGATGGGCCACAGATACTCAGTGGAATGACCCAGCTCTTAGGAGCCAGTTTTGTCAAGGGTTATCTGACAAATTAAAAGATGTTTTGGCTCAGTATGATTCTCCTCCGTCACTGGAGGCTGCTATGGCCCTTGCTATTCGTATTGATAGACGGCTTCGGGGAGGTGCGAGGTAACTCCGCCCCCTGTTATGACTCCACCCACTACTAAAGTCCCTTATATTGAGGTTCCCCTGGTCTGTTCTGAGGAACCTATGCAGTTGGGAGGTACATCATTTTGTAGGAGGGAATCAGCGGTGCGCCGCAAGACAAGAAGGTGTTTCTTCTGCGGGAGAGAGGGACATTTTGTTGGGGGGTGTCCCTCCCGTGCCTCATTGAGCAAAAAAGTCACCGAAAAACTGTTAATCCCAGGTTGTGTGGTGGACGACAACCTGGGAGTAGGTATTTCATCCCCAGGTCCGTCTCAATTTCTCGTGCCTGCGGAGGTGGTGGTTGGTGCGAGAGTTGAGAGGATTTCTGTTCTTCTTGATAGTGGGTCTGGGGCTAATATGGTGGACGCTCGGTTTGCCCAGGTGCAAGGTATGCAACTGAGTGTATTGGCCAAACCAATCCCTATACTTTCTATTGACGCCAGACCTCTCGGTCAAGGTAGCTTTGTACAAGCTGTTCATAACATAGACCTTCGAGTAGGGGCAATACATAAAGAACAGTTGTCTTGTTATGTGTTGGAGGGTCTTCCTACTCCTATTGTGTTGGGACTTCCTTGGTTGGCTAAACATAACCCAGTGATTGATTGGCAATCCAGAGAGATAAGCCAGTGGGGTGAATTTTGCAAGAATAACTGCATGAACACGGTCATCGTTGTGGTCGTGCCTAGGACCTTGCCTCCTTTTCTGGAGGACTTGGAGGATGTGTTCTCAGAGGAGGGGTGTAAAGAGTTACCTCCTCATCGCGCGTATGACTGCTCAATAAAATTGCCGCCTGATGCCTTATCTCGTAGTTTCCCAGGGGCCGGAAAGACGGATGACCCGGTTCCTATCCTTCAGGAGGGAGTGTATAAAACACCCAAGTGTAAGAGAAAAATGGGGAACAAAGAACCACCAAGGCAGGTAAAGGTACAATAAATGTTTTATTTGAAAAAAAATTTACATAAACATTTGCACAAAAATAATGGTAATGTAATATAAGTAAAATGATGTTAAAAAGGAGGCAAACACAAACCACCCTACAGTGCCTAATAACCGGGATATATATCCATATGACCAGGTAAGTATATAACACAACACAATAATAGTGCAAGAATTAATAAATGTGCTACAAAGCAAAATCCAAAACCTAATATACTATAATAATGATATACATGTGCTAATCTAAATAATACTAAAGTGCCTGCAAGCAACGCACAACAGAGCACACAAATAATGCTAAGTGTTATAACCAAATGTGTGACACCGCATAAAAAATATGTGCTGTGCTAGATAATAATACTCAAGTGTTTGCAACAAAAATTGTGCAAGACTAAGCACATAAAAATCAATAGTGCTTAATAAAACAAACACACATGTGTAAACTATACCTGGAAAATATCGGGAAGGCAGAGAGGGTGAATGGATCGCTACCTAGAACGCGCCCCGACGCGCGTTTCGGAAAATATTCCTTCGTCAGGGGGATGAAATATGTCTGAATCGCGGTCTATAAGTAGTGCGGTCAATTAGGGAAATGGCGCCTGCGTGTTACAATAGGCGGCGCTATCATCATCGCAGACATCATAGATTGTAACACGTCATGTCCGGTCACGTGTAAATTACTGATTCATAGGTACCACGCCTGCGCTCAAACTATAGCGCAAACTAACGAGCGGCGCATTCGTGGTCACAGATCATTAACTACACTATATCCTGTCCGATCACATGGGACTGACATAAATACTGCGCCTGCGCTCCAAACAGAGCGCACAATGACAGGCGGCGCACTCAAGTCGCAGAATTCACTGACTACACAAAATCATATTCAATCACGTGGGTCAATTAAGGAAATGGCGCCTGTATGTTATAACAAGCGGCGCCATCATCATCGCAAACATCATAGGTTGTAGCGCATCATGTCCGGTCACGTATAGATTGACTCATAGGTACTGTACCAGCGCTCAAACTAGAGCGCACAATACCAAGCGGCGCATTCGTGGTCGCAGACATAAGACTACACTAAATCAAGTCCGATCGCATGGGACTGACTCATAGATACTGCGCCTGCGCTCCAAACGGGGCACAAAATAATAAGCGACACACTCAGGTCGCAAACTTCACTGACTGACACAGTCATATCCAATCACGTGGGACCACAATACTAGCGCATGCGCATACCAAAAAAAACCAAAAATGTCATTTCAACACATGGATAATCATGTAAGATAAAGCCACTTATGCAGTATATAACATTATACTGCATGATATTGTGTCCGAACTTCCTGTAAATACACAACAGGATATGGATGTGGCACATAGTATCAGTATATAGATAAAAAAACTTATATATACATATGCTGTGTTGGGTGCTAGTGGGCGCATGTATGATGTAGTCGAGCGAAGGCAACATGGCAACCGGAGTCATGCACCCCACCAAAGGTAAGGTACATAGAGACTCCATCACCATGGGCACATCCGGTCAAGAAAATCATCATGCGCTACCACACCAAAACACTGAATGACAAAACCACAATGTTGAAACTACATCATAATAAACATGATATAAATAGAATACACAAATTTGCTTAACTACGATTGTCACAGACAGCCAATATAGAAAATCCATAGATGAAATCCAAAATCCATAATGATGTATGACCTCCAAGATGTTGTCAAAAGAAGACTCGTATAGGACAGTCAAATTCATCAAAGGATGGTATGAGAACCAATTGATACCGCGAAACTGAAACTAGAAAAACAAAAATGATTAGATACAAATGTATAAAAACATCATAAAAATGGTGCATATGAGAGACTCTCGTTCAGGCCAAGTGGAGAGACTGTCTTCAAAGTCCAGATCCACTTGGCCTCTAACTGTGCCAATCTTTTACTCATATTCCCACCTCTCGCATTGGTGATGAGCATATCAATCCCCGATACCCTCAAACCAGAGGCATCACATTTGTGGTGCAATTTAAAATGCCTGGGAATCGTCTTCAAAGAAGAAATATCCTCTACATCCATGGCCGCTTTGATACCCAATACGTGTTCGCGCACTCTCACCTTGAGCTGTCTCGTAGTGAGACCCACATAGATGAGGTTGCACGGACACGTAGCAGCGTAAATGACATGTGTGGACTGGCAAGAAATATTATGTCTAATGTTAAATTTCTGGTATTATCAGAATTAACAAAATTATTCGTTTTGTTAACATTAGGACATGCCACACATAAACCGCATGGTTTACAACCATGGTGGGGTATCTGTATTTTATTGGGTTCATAATAGCTTTTGACCAATTTATCACTAAGGTTAGCAGACCTCCTAAATGTAATTTTAGGCCCATCCCCTATGAATTTGGCCACAATGGGATCTGTTTTAAGTATACCCCAATGTTTATTTAAACATGCACGTAATTGATCACTCTGTCCATCAAACTGCGTGATGAACCGTACATCGTTTGTATGTTTTTTCTGGGGGATCCCATACAGTGCATTGTGACGGGTCTGATGCTTGGCCCTATTGAATGCCTTCTTGACCGATCTCCTACTGTACCCTCGCTCAAGGAATCTAGCTTTCAATAGATCAGACTGCTCCAAAAAGTCTTCCTCCCGTGAACAAATGCGTCTTAGTCTGAGGAATTGACCTATCGGATAGAGTTGATCAGTGCCTTGGGGTGGGATGAAGAAGCATGAACAAGAGCATTTACGGACGTTTGTTTTCTAAACAGATTAGTCTGTAAACAGACACTGATCAATTCTATCCCGATAGGTCAATTCCTCAGACTAAGACGCATTTGTTCACGGGAGGAAGACTTTTTGGAGCAGTCTGATCTATTGAAAGCTAGATTCCTTGAGCGAGGGTACAGTAGGAGATCGGTCAAGAAGGCATTCAATAGGGCCAAGCATCAGACCCGTCACAATGCACTGTATGGGATCCCCCAGAAAAAACATACAAACGATGTACGGTTCATCACGCAGTTTGATGGACAGAGTGATCAATTACGTGCATGTTTAAATAAACATTGGGGTATACTTAAAACAGATCCCATTGTGGCCAAATTCATAGGGGATGGGCCTAAAATTACATTTAGGAGGTCTGCTAACCTTAGTGATAAATTGGTCAAAAGCTATTATGAACCCAATAAAATACAGATACCCCACCATGGTTGTAAACCATGCGGTTTATGTGTGGCATGTCCTAATGTTAACAAAACGAATAATTTTGTTAATTCTGATAATACCCAGAAATTTAACATTAGACATAATATTTCTTGCCAGTCCACACATGTCATTTACGCTGCTACGTGTCCGTGCAACCTCATCTATGTGGGTCTCACTACGAGACAGCTCAAGGTGAGAGTGCGCGAACACGTATTGGGTATCAAAGCGGCCATGGATGTAGAGGATATTTCTTCTTTGAAGACGATTCCCAGGCATTTTAAATTGCACCACAAATGTGATGCCTCTGGTTTGAGGGTATCGGGGATTGATATGCTCATCACCAATGCGAGAGGTGGGAATATGAGTAAAAGATTGGCACAGTTAGAGGCCAAGTGGATCTGGACTTTGAAGACAGTCTCTCCACTTGGCCTGAACGAGAGTCTCTCATATGCACCATTTTTATGATGTTTTTATACATTTGTATCTAATCATTTTTGTTTTTCTAGTTTCAGTTTCGCGGTATCAATTGGTTCTCATACCATCCTTTGATGAATTTGACTGTCCTATACGAGTCTTCTTTTGACAACATCTTGGAGGTCATACATCATTATGGATTTTGGATTTCATCTATGGATTTTCTATATGTGGCTGTCTGTGACAATCGTAGTTAAGCAAATTTGTGTATTCTATTTATATCATGTTTATTATGATGTAGTTTCAACATTGTGGTTTTGTCATTCAGTGTTTTGGTGTGGTAGCGCATGATGATTTTCTTGACCGGATGTGCCCATGGTGATGGAGTCTCTATGTACCTTACCTTTGGTGGGGTGCATGACTCCGGTTGCCATGTTGCCTTCGCTCGACTACATCATACATGCGCCCACTAGCACCCAACACAGCATATGTATATATAAGTTTTTTTATCTATATACTGATACTATGTGCCACATCCATATCCTGTTGTGTATTTACAGGAAGTTCGGACACAATATCATGCAGTATAATGTTATATACTGCATAAGTGGCTTTATCTTACATGATTATCCATGTGTTGAAATTACATTTTTGTTTTTTTTTGGTATGCGCATGCGCTAGTATTGTGGTCCCACGTGATTGGATATGACTGTGTCAGTCAGTGAAGTTTGCGACCTGAGTGTGTCGCTTATTATTTTGTGCCCCGTTTGGAGCGCAGGCGCAGTATCTATGAGTCAGTCCCATGCGATCGGACTTGATTTAGTGTAGTCTTATGTCTGCGACCACGAATGCGCCGCTTGGTATTGTGCGCTCTAGTTTGAGCGCTGGTACAGTACCTATGAGTCAATCTATACGTGACCGGACATGACGCGCTACAACCTATGATGTTTGCGATGATGATGGCGCCGCTTGTTATAACATACAGGCGCCATTTCCTTAATTGACCCACGTGATTGAATATGATTTTGTGTAGTCAGTGAATTCTGCGACTTGAGTGCGCCGCCTGTCATTGTGCGCTCTGTTTGGAGCGGAGGCGCAGTATTTATGTCAGTCCCATGTGATCGGACAGGATATAGTGTAGTTAATGATCTGTGACCACGAATGCGCCGCTCGTTAGTTTGCGCTATAGTTTGAGCGCAGGCGTGGTACCTATGAATCAGTAATCTACACGTGACCGGACATGACGTGTTACAATCTATGATGTCTGCGATGATGATGGCGCCACCTATTGTAACACGCAGGCGCCATTTCCCTAATTGACCGCACTACTTATAGACCGCGATTCAGACATATTTCATCCCCCTGACGAAGGAATATTTTCCGAAACGCGCGTCGGGGCGCGTTCTAGGTAGCGATCCATTCACCCTCTCTGCCTTCCCGATATTTTCCAGGTATAGTTTACACATGTGTGTTTGTTTTATTAAGCACTATTGATTTTTATGTGCTTAGTCTTGCACAATTTTTGTTGCAAACACTTGAGTATTATTATCTAGCACAGCACATATTTTTTATGCGGTGTCACACATTTGGTTATAACACTTAGCATTATTTGTGTGCTCTGTTGTGCGTTGCTTGCAGGCACTTTAGTATTATTTAGATTAGCACATGTATATCATTATTATAGTATATTAGGTTTTGGATTTTGCTTTGTAGCACATTTATTAATTCTTGCACTATTATTGTGTTGTGTTATATACTTACCTGGTCATATGGATATATATCCCGGTTATTAGGCACTGTAGGGTGGTTTGTGTTTGCCTCCTTTTTAACATCATTTTACTTATATTACATTACCATTATTTTTGTGCAAATGTTTATGTAAATTTTTTTTCAAATAAAACATTTATTGTACCTTTACCTGCCTTGGTGGTTCTTTGTTCCCCATTTTTCTCTTACACTTGGGTGTTTTATATACTTTATTGGTTAGTCATCCAACCGCACTTAGTGGTGCGATCACAATTAGTGGTGTATATATTTATATAGTGTATTTATATTTTTGTAATATTATTATTTTTTATTTTTTCTACACTTTATTGTATTGCACTTCTTTCTTTTTTGATTTTCATTTTACTTTGTTCTGCACAGGTTGTTCTTTTCTCCCCAGTGTATTTGAATATGGACTATAAGACCAGGGAAGCCTCCTGGCAGGGACAGGTGAACAATGAATTCGGTTCTGTGGATACGGTTAATAACAGCAATGTTGCACAAAATAATGACTCTCTTTTTAAACAAATTAAGAAATTGTTATTTAAGCGTACTCGCATTTGGTGGACTAAAGCATTTCTTCAGAACTATATGGAAAAGAAGCTCATCCCTAGAGGCCTGAGGATCAGGGTCACACCTGCGTTTGTGATCAATGATGACCAATTTATCGCTAAATGGGAGGACATTTGTAATGAGACCTCCTGGAAGTTAATGGGATTATTGGCCGATCTTAATGGGAAATTAATTGATGATATTGATAAAGAACTTGAAATACTATTCACCCAGGTGAAATCTACCTTATTAGCAGACCAGGTTAAATGTCTTAATGATTCTCTAGATAAAGATTTAGAACTACTGGTCAAAGAGATTCAGAAAAAACATACGAACAAACTAGCGAGAGATCAAAATGATCGCATGCTTGGACGCATGTATAGATGGAAAAGACATACACCTGGGGACCAGAGTAACTCTCCTTCAGCGGTTTCCCGCATTTCAGTTAGTGATGTGTCTATAGCCTCCAGCTCCGCCTCAGTGGTCTCCGTGACTCCTAAAAGAAAGAGGAATCTTCGTTTTCTGCCTAACAAGCGTAATTTATCTCCAGATTCTGGCAATCATCAACTTAAGGTAATTAATCTTAGCACATATACATTCTCAGATACAGAACTTCAGATCCTTTTGAAAGGACTGATGTTCTGTCCCACTGCTTCCTTTGATTGCTTTTCTGCTGTCAAGGACCTTAATTTATTTGCCAGAAAAGTATTATTTAGACGCATGTTTTACGGCAAGAATAACTGTGATTCCCTTTCCACAGAGGCGGAACAGGAGGCATTAGCCAACTTGGAGCAATTGGCTAGGGAACACAATGATGGATTTGAAGGTGAGATACCTGATTCTATTAAGAAAAAGTCGAGTAAATTTCCTCCATTATCTACCTGTGCTGCGATTGACGTTTTCGTCAAGACGGTTAGCAGTGAATTAGGTGCGATTTCTTCTCGCCCATCCATTTCAAATTTAAGCAACAAAGAAATGGCCAGTTTACGCAAATTGGGGGACTTGGATGATGTGGTCTTCAAACCGGCGGATAAGGGTGGGAATGTGGTAATTTGGCCGAAAGAAATGTATGAAACTGAGGCGTATCGCCAGTTAAATAATGGACAGTATTATAAGAGACTGACATATAATCCATTAGCCAAGTTTCAAACACAGCTTAATCAGTTGTTGTGTGAGGCCAATAATGAGGGGATTATCACTAGAGATCTTTTTTCTGCCCTTCAGGTTGGAGAACCCACCATTCCCACCCTGTATCTTCTGCCGAAGATCCACAAAAACCAGGAGACTCCTCCCGGGAGACCTATCATCTCAGGGAGAGGCAACTATTTGGAGAACATTAACAAGTACATTGACTCAGTCTTACAGCCGTTTGTTACAGCCCTTCCTTCCTACACGAGGACACTACTGATTTTCTCAAAAAAATTGATGGGATGCACATTGATCATGAATGCATATTGGTTACATGTGACGTAGAGTCGCTATATACGAACATACGTCACAATGATGGTATTGCCGCTGTCACATATTTTTTACAGTTCTCCTCATTTTCTAGGGCATTTATTATTTTCTTTATTAATTTTATTTTTAGGGGGTCCTTTTTCCTGCAAACCCAAGGAACAGCCATGGGAGCTGCTTTTGCTCCGGCTTACGCCAACCTGTTCCTTGGGTTTTGGGAAAGGGACCTTTTTAATTTTGATTCATTTGGGTCTATGGAGCGTGTCCTATTTTGGACACGTTATATAGATGATATATTTTTTATTTGGCAAGATTCCAGTGCGGCATTATCAGAATTTATGCACAAGTTAAATTCTAACATGATCAATGTGCATTTGACCTATAACCATCATAGGGATATCATTGAGTTCCTCGATGTTAAAGTAAATAGAGATAGCAATGGCTGTTTACAGACTAATCTGTTTAGAAAACAAACGGCCGTAAATGCTCTTGTTCATGCTTCTTCATCCCACCCCAAGGCACTGATCAATTCTATCCCGATAGGTCAATTCCTCAGACTAAGACGCATTTGTTCACGGGAGGAAGACTTTTTGGAGCAGTCTGATCTATTGAAAGCTAGATTCCTTGAGCGAGGGTACAGTAGGAGATCGGTCAAGAAGGCATTCAATAGGGCCAAGCATCAGACCCGTCACAATGCACTGTATGGGATCCCCCAGAAAAAACATACAAACTATGTACGGTTCATCACGCAGTTTGATGGACAGAGTGATCAATTACGTGCATGTTTAAATAAACATTGGGGTATACTTAAAACAGATCCCATTGTGGCCAAATTCATAGGGGATGGGCCTAAAATTACATTTAGGAGGTCTGCTAACCTTAGTGATAAATTGGTCAAAAGCTATTATGAACCCAATAAAATACAGATACCCCACCATGGTTGTAAACCATGCGGTTTATGTGTGGCATGTCCTAATGTTAACAAAACGAATAATTTTGTTAATTCTGATAATACCCAGAAATTTAACATTAGACATAATATTTCTTGCCAGTCCACACATGTCATTTACGCTGCTACGTGTCCGTGCAACCTCATCTATGTGGGTCTCACTACGAGACAGCTCAAGGTGAGAGTGCGCGAACACGTATTGGGTATCAAAGCGGCCATGGATGTAGAGGATATTTCTTCTTTGAAGACGATTCCCAGGCATTTTAAATTGCACCACAAATGTGATGCCTCTGGTTTGAGGGTATCGGGATTGATATGCTCATCACCAATGCGAGAGGTGGGAATATGAGTAAAAGATTGGCACAGTTAGAGGCCAAGTGGATCTGGACTTTGAAGACAGTCTCTCCACTTGGCCTGAACGAGAGTCTCTCATATGCACCATTTTTATGATGTTTTTATACATTTGTATCTAATCATTTTTGTTTTTCTAGTTTCAGTTTCGCGGTATCAATTGGTTCTCATACCATCCTTTGATGAATTTGACTGTCCTATACGAGTCTTCTTTTGACAACATCTTGGAGGTCATACATCATTATGGATTTTGGATTTCATCTATGGATTTTCTATATGTGGCTGTCTGTGACAATCGTAGTTAAGCAAATTTGTGTATTCTATTTATATCATGTTTATTATGATGTAGTTTCAACATTGTGGTTTTGTCATTCAGTGTTTTGGTGTGGTAGCGCATGATGATTTTCTTGACCGGATGTGCCCATGGTGATGGAGTCTCTATGTACCTTACCTTTGGTGGGGTGCATGACTCCGGTTGCCATGTTGCCTTCGCTCGACTACATCATACATGCGCCCACTAGCACCCAACACAGCATATGTATATATAAGTTTTTTTATCTATATACTGATACTATGTGCCACATCCATATCCTGTTGTGTATTTACAGGAAGTTCGGACACAATATCATGCAGTATAATGTTATATACTGCATAAGTGGCTTTATCTTACATGATTATCCATGTGTTGAAATGACATTTTTGGTTTTTTTTGGTATGCGCATGCGCTAGTATTGTGGTCCCACGTGATTGGATATGACTGTGTCAGTCAGTGAAGTTTGCGACCTGAGTGTGTCGCTTATTATTTTGTGCCCCGTTTGGAGCGCAGGCGCAGTATCTATGAGTCAGTCCCATGCGATCGGACTTGATTTAGTGTAGTCTTATGTCTGCGACCACGAATGCGCCGCTTGGTATTGTGCGCTCTAGTTTGAGCGCTGGTACAGTACCTATGAGTCAATCTATACGTGACCGGACATGACGCGCTACAACCTATGATGTTTGCGATGATGATGGCGCCGCTTGTTATAACATACAGGCGCCATTTCCTTAATTGACCCACGTGATTGAATATGATTTTGTGTAGTCAGTGAATTCTGCGACTTGAGTGCGCCGCCTGTCATTGTGCGCTCTGTTTGGAGCGGAGGCGCAGTATTTATGTCAGTCCCATGTGATCGGACAGGATATAGTGTAGTTAATGATCTGTGACCACGAATGCGCCGCTCGTTAGTTTGCGCTATAGTTTGAGCGCAGGCGTGGTACCTATGAATCAGTAATCTACACGTGACCGGACATGACGTGTTACAATCTATGATGTCTGCGATGATGATGGCGCCGCCTATTGTAACACGCAGGCGCCATTTCCCTAATTGACCGCACTACTTATAGACCGCGATTCAGACATATTTCATCCCCCTGACGAAGGAATATTTTCCGAAACGCGCGTCGGGGCGCGTTCTAGGTAGCGATCCATTCACCCTCTCTGCCTTCCCGATATTTTCCAGGTATAGTTTACACATGTGTGTTTGTTTTATTAAGCACTATTGATTTTTATGTGCTTAGTCTTGCACAATTTTTGTTGCAAACACTTGAGTATTATTATCTAGCACAGCACATATTTTTTATGCGGTGTCACACATTTGGTTATAACACTTAGCATTATTTGTGTGCTCTGTTGTGCGTTGCTTGCAGGCACTTTAGTATTATTTAGATTAGCACATGTATATCATTATTATAGTATATTAGGTTTTGGATTTTGCTTTGTAGCACATTTATTAATTCTTGCACTATTATTGTGTTGTGTTATATACTTACCTGGTCATATGGATATATATCCCGGTTATTAGGCACTGTAGGGTGGTTTGTGTTTGCCTCCTTTTTAACATCATTTTACTTATATTACATTACCATTATTTTTGTGCAAATGTTTATGTAAATTTTTTTTCAAATAAAACATTTATTGTACCTTTACCTGCCTTGGTGGTTCTTTGTTCCCCATTTTTCTCTTACACTTGGGTGTTTTATATACTTTATTGGTTGGTCATCCAACCGCACTTAGTGGTGCAATCACAATTAGTGGTGTATATATTTATATAGTGTATTTATATTTTTGTAATATTATTATTTTTTATTTTTTCTACACTTTATTGTATTGCACTTCTTTCTTTTTTGATTTTCAGAAGGGAGTGGTAGTGTCGGCTGTATGCTCTGAGCTTGAGGAGGAGGTATTGGAGGCTCAGGGGGACGCCCCTGTAGGACCTCCAGGGAAACTGTTTGTTCCTAATCAGTTAAGACAAAAAGTTATCGAGGCACATCATAATTCTGCTTTAGCAGGACATCCAGGGAGTAAAGCAACTGTGGATCTCCTTTCTCGCCGGTTTTGGTGGCCTAACTTAAATAAAGAGGTAATAACTTTTGTCGCGTCCTGTGGAGTTTGTGCTCGCTCTAAGACCCCACATACCCGTCCGTCTGGGGTTCCTGAGGAGGAACGATTCTCGTCGTCACTTGCTTCAGTTTGGAGAGGAGTGCTGAATGGTCTGAGTGCTATGGGGAACCGTTACAAGCGGAGGGCTGATAGGAGGAGAGTGTCTGGTCCGGACCTAAGTGTGAACGATCTGGTGTGGTTGTCTACCAAGATATAAAACTCAAGGTTCCCTCCTGGAAACTGGGTCCCAGGTTCATCGGTCCATACAGGATCAGTTCTATAATTAATCCTGTGGCATTTCGTCTGGACCTCCCTCCTACGTTTAAAATCCACAATGTGTTCCACAAATCGTTGCTTAAGAGGTACGTGGCGCCAGTTATGCCGTCACCTCTACCTCCTCCTCCAGTGGTGGTCAATGGTAACTTAGAATTTCAAGTGTCGAAGATCATTGACTCACGTCTGAATCGCCGGTCCCTTCAGTACTTGGTTCATTGGAAGGGGTATGGTCCTGAGGAGAGGACGTGGGTCCCTGCGTCTGATTTTAACGCAGATCGATTGGTTCGGACCTTCCACACAACTCACCCGGGCAGACCTGGCCCTGAGGGTCCGGAGGCCCCTCGTAGAAGGGGGGGTACTGTCATGGGTGCATCGCCACGAAGATCGTCGCGATTGCACATTCTGACTTCTCGCAGCTGAGTTGCTGTTACTTTGTGTTTGGTGGTGAGGGAGTTAATTTTACCTGGCTCTTTGCTAAGACTAGGTCCAGCCTCAGCCGGCTGCTTTTGATTATGCACTAATTAGCTTCCTTTTTATACCTGCCAGTCTGCTTGTTAGATGCCGGTGAAAGCATTCATACAGACTGCAGATAGGATCGGTTCTGAGAAGACTTAAGCTAAGAGCTCCTTTGTTGTTTCTCCTCTCCTTGCTTATAGTTTATCTCCTAGACCTTTGGTGTTCCCTCTGTGTTTAAATGTTGTATGCAAGACAGTATTTACTTTATCCCCTGTCTGTCTCGTTTGTCTTTACTGTTTGTTAACCTTTACCTGTCCATTCCCTATGGTGGTAATCAGGGTCCTTCTAAGGACTAGATTACAGTGGTCAGGGATTTATAGGAGACAGTGTTTACGCTGGCAGCCTGGACCTCTGTACCATTAACAGTACCTCCAGGTAGAGGGACTAGTCAGGACCCCAGTTTAGGGTCAGCATAGACCCCGGTCCACCTCTAGCCAGAGACAGCGTGAAAAGGATTCAGTATTGACCCACAGGATATTATGTCAGGTAATACTATGCTATATATACATGTTAATGTTACCTATTTATATGTTATATAGAATGTTGTCCCACTTGATAGATTACTGACATTATTTATATATATATCTGCTAGACAGCGTGACACATGGTCAGTATATGCTCACTTCTGC
Source organism: Oophaga sylvatica (assembly GCA_033576555.1). Lineage (NCBI taxonomy): Eukaryota > Metazoa > Chordata > Amphibia > Anura > Dendrobatidae > Oophaga > Oophaga sylvatica. Next base: position 748,591,205 of record JARQOD010000001.1, on the reverse strand, counting down.
TGTTTGCACCTCACAGGTCATTGACTTCCATTGCTACAGAGGACTTTCGGCCTACCGGTTAACCATTTGATTTGTGATGTGCCGACACGGTGGAATTCCACTGTGCACATGTTGCAGCAACTGTGGTAACAGCGACGAGCCTTGGTGCAGTATGTCCTTTTGCATAGCCTGGGCCAACTCAGTATGGATGAGGTGCAAATCACTCTTGAGGAGTTAACACAGATGAAGGACCTCTGCACCGTTTTGTACAGTTTT
>JARQOD010000001.1:748470941-748590850 GCA_033576555.1 Oophaga sylvatica | reverse complement strand
GTGTCTGCATCTCCTTCTAACAGATAAGACATTTTCTTCTTTTTGTTTCTGTGCTTGATTTTTGCATTTTGTCCTGCACTTCTGTGGGGGCCTTCTGGGTCCCCTCAGGGGCTTTTGCCCTCTCAGTTTAGTTCAGCCACTGATGTTTGTACTTTTGCTTTTTCCAGTTTTTTCAGTGGCTGCTGTTTTGATTTTGTTACACCAGAGAGCTAATTTAGGTGGTAGAGGTCGTGTGATCTCAGGTGTTTTTGAAATTAGTAGAGTTGGTGCTTTCAGGGTTTTTTTGGGATTGCAGTAAGTACCCTTCCTATCCTTTTCTATTTAGTTAGTTTGGGCCCCAACGTTTGCTCATACTATTTTCTGTCTGTGTCAGTATTTAGTCTTGTCTAACCGCCATTACATGTTTGGGGGCTTGCTATTATCTTTGGGGTTCTGCTCGGGGCAGATAGCTTTCCTATTTCTATCTTTAGGTGTAGTTAGTTTCTCAGGCTGTGACGAGGCGTCTAGGACCAACGTAGGAACGCTCCACGGCTGCCTCTAGTTGTGGTGGTTAGTCAGTGTACTGCAATCTCATAGATTCCAACTGCTCTGGTATATTGCCCTTTTTGCCTGCACTCCTCAGCTACCGAATCATAACAGGCGTCCAGTTCACCTCTAAGTTCTGGAGAGCACTCTGTAAAATGGTAAAAATTGAACTAGATTTTTCTTCTGCATACCATCCCCAGTCCAATGAGCAGGTGGAGAGGATCAATCAAATCCTGGCTGGATACCTGCGTCACTTCATCAACGCTCATCATAACGACTGGGTAGAATTACTGCCCTGGGCGGAATTCTCCTACAACAACCAAGTAAGTGAATCTTCTGGAAAATCTCCCTTTCAGATTGTGTTTGGACTCCAACCCGGAATTCCTCTTCCTATCTCTGGATCGTCTGATGTTCCGGCAGTCGATACCTTGTCTAAAGATTTCTCGAACATTTGGAGAGATACCAGGTCTGCTTTGGAGAAAGTCTCTCAACGTATGAAAAGGAATGCGGACAAAAGACGTTTGGAGGCTCCCATCTTTCGTCCCGGAGACAAGGTATGGCTCTCCTCCAAGTACATCCGTTTGAAGTTACCATCGTACAAATTGGGTCCCCGTTTCATTGGTCCCTTTGAAGTCTTGAGACAAATCAATCCGGTCTCTTACAAACTGAAATTGCCTAATTCTCTACGTGTACCTAACTCCTTTCATGTTTCCCTCCTCAAACCAGTAGTGTTGAGCTCCTTCTTTAAGGACCCGGTACCACTCCAGATCCGGTTTCTGAGGATGATGTTTTTGAGGTAAAACATATCTTGGCCTCTAAGAAAGTAAGAGGTAGAATCTATTACCTGGTGGACTGGAGGGGTTTTGGTCCTGAGGAGAGGTCTTGGGAGTCTAAAGAGAACATCCAGGCTCCTCTTCTTCTTAAAAGATTTCACGCACTTGAAAAAGAGGGGGGGTAAAGAGGGGATACTGTTACACTCGGTCCCCGTGCTGGCTCTGCACTCCGTCCTGGTCACTCACCTTCTGCTCCTCTAGCTGTCCCTTTGCAGCAGTCTGTGCGCAGGCTGAAGTCTCCTGCTCCATCTGCTCCTCAGCGTCCTGCGTCCTCCCCCAGTTCCTGGCACGCTGCCAGCAGGCCTCCAGGAAGATTGCTTAGGACCGAGGCCGCGCCCACCGTCTCTCTTAAAGGGGCAGCGTGCATTTTTTGAAATAGTCAATTAACCAATGGCAGCGCACTCAGTACTATATCTGGTCACTCCACCATAAGGGGAGTGCCAGAGCAACGTGTTCTATCATTGCTACATCCGGTTCTGTCCTTGATCTGTCTGCGCTGCGTCTGCAGTCTCTGTGCTTCGCTTATACTATTTGTCTCCAAAGATCATTGCTAACCCGTATCCGGCTAACTTGGTCAATCTCGGTTATTACTGGCGCAAGTGTCATCCCGTTCCGCCATCAGCCATCCGTATCCATGGACTGTGACAAGGTCACTGGAGCCAGCCTGCTACCATCCACTCTGGACCAGGACCTTCCTCATCTCCGTCAAACCCTCCACGGTTTCTGTTATATACCTGTTACCCTTTTGGTCACTCTGGGACAGCTGCCACGTGTCGGGGTCTAGCTGGAGGTAGCACCTGTGTCCTCCGGGTATTCCATTCTGGTCCTGTTTGAGGGGCCTTACTACGGGTACCCGGGCTCATTAGTCACGCCCCCTTCGGAGCCCCCCGGACCGCGGTCTCGAGGTTCCACATTAAAAAATAAAGACGAATGTGAACTTCACCATCTCTGCCTCCGCTTCCATTCGTTACAGCTTGCTGTGGTTCCTGAGGTTTACTCATCTTATACCTGTATCTGTCTGAGATGGTTTTGCCTCTCAATTCCCTCTCTGATGATGATGGAATCACTGACTGGGTGGATCAGGGTAATGTAATAGATATAGTATATCTCAACTTCAGCAAAGCATTTGGTAAAGTATCTCATACTATCCTTATTGAAAAAATGACCAAGTATGGGATTGACAAGGCTACGGTTAGGTGGATTCATAACTGGCTCAGTGATCGTACTCAAAGAGTGGTAATAAATGGTTGCACATCCAATTGGAAAAATGTTTCAAGTGGGGTACCATAAGGCTTTGTCCTGGCCCCAGTGGTGTTCAACATTTTTATAAATGATCTAGATAAGGGAATTGAAGGTAAACTAATCAAATTTGCAGACCATGCAAAGCTAGGAGGTATAGCTAACACTAGAGAAGACAGAAATTATACAAAAGTATCTAGATAAGCTTGAACAATAAGCAGTGACTAATAGAATGGTATTTAACAGGGAGAAATACAAGATTCTACATCTGAGCATTAAAAATGAAAATTACATATAGAATGGGAGGAATAGAACTAAGCAAAGCACGTGTGAAAGAGACTTGGGTATATTAATAGATTACAGACAGAACATAAGTCAACAGTGTGATGCAGCAGCAAAATAAAGCAAACACGGTTCTAGGATGTAGTAAGAGAAGCATAGAGTCTAGATCACATGAAGTAAATATCCCCTCTATTCCTCTTTGGTCAGACCTCATCTGAATTACTGTGTCCAGTTCTGGACACCACATTTTAAAAATGACATTGAAAAACTGGATCAAGTTCAGAGAAGAGCTACCAGGATGGTGAGCGAACTGCAATGTATGTCCTATGAGGAACAGTTAAAGAATCTGGGAATGTTTAGCTTGCAAAAAAGAAGTCTAAGAGTAGACTTAATAGCTGTCTACAAATATCTGAAGGGATTCACAGTGTAGAAGGATCATCATTATTTTCATTTGCACATGGAAACACGAGAAGCAATGAAATGAAACTGAAAGGGAGAAGATACAGATTAGATATTAGAAAAAATTTTTGACAGTGAGGGTGATTAATGAGTGGAACAGGCTGCCACGAGATGTGGTCAGTTCTCCTTCAATGGAAGTCCTCAAACACAGGCTGGACAGACATCTGTCTGAGATGGTTTAGTGAATCCTGCATTGAGCAGGAGGTTGTACCCGATGACCCTTGAGGTTCCTTCAAACTCTAACATTCTATGGTGGTCAGCCTGGGAGCCTGGAGAGTTGGCAGCTTTCACACTTCTACCATGTACTCTCTCCTAGACCCTTTTATAATAATGACAAGACGCCTTTCGAAATCGCGTGTACGGACTCATGACCATTAAGATATGCTTTTTATTTCTCATATTCCTTGCTGGTTGAACCCCCAGACTAACCTAACATCAATTTTCAAACCCAGAGGGAAGGCGATTTGGGCCTCTCTCTATCGATGGAGCAGTGGAGGTGTATCTTCACCTGGATGCATAAATCATGTATCTGCTTCCATTTTCATGAGGACACGTACAAATTGCTCTCTCGGTAGTATACGGTTCCAACTTCACTACGCTCTAGCTTTCCGGAAGCAAGTCCAACATGGGGAGGAGGAGAGTGATCTCCTACACATTTTCTGGTACTGCAGGCTTCTCTCTCCTTTTTGGGAAAAAGTGCAGCAAGTAATGCATAAAACCACAAACCTGATTACACACCTGGACCCAGCTCTTGTTCTTCTCCATCACTGTGACATCTCTATGAAAATCTACAGACATTCGAAATTAAGACACTTAATTGCGACTACAAAAGTATGCAACCCTCTACTATGGGGAAAAGATACCATTCCAACAATCTCCCTCGAGTTGATGAGATGATGCTAATTTGACAAGCTCACTTCAACGATTAATAACTCTTATGATCATTTTTACAAAACCTGGTATTATTGACTGTAATTAAGATCTTAGGCTGACTATAGGCCATTATTGGGGAAATCTGAATCTGCCTTCTTTGGGCCCCACCTCTGAACCCCTTTCCCTATCGGTCACCCTACCTTCCCCTATCGCCCTCCCTACCTTCCCCTTCCCTCCCTTCTTCTATTCTTGTTTCTTTTGCCTTTTTCCTTTGCTCTCTTTTCTATATTATCTTTTTTTTTCGTCTACTATTTTGTCTGAATTACTCCACTCAGTCTGGGTGATTTTAACTATGTACTTTCTTATCCTGCTCCTTAAGGTTCATTTTACACCATTGTTTTTTCAGGATTTGAGTAGCAAGGTGATAACATCTTTTGTTATTTCCTCTACCCCAGTAATTGTTTATGTTTATGAGTACTGTTAGAGCCTTGTGATTTTACCTTTTAGTTCTCTTTATAAATTTGATAAAGACAAATTAAAAAAAAAATAACCTCATTGATAGCAGCCAAGGCGTGTAAGTGTGTGTATTTCTGCATGTGAGGCTCATACTTAAAACTTAATAAATCAAGATATTTTGAAAATGCTGTTTGCATTTTTCTATCATTTGCATATCTGTAACTTGATTTCCATCATTCCACGACTTTCCATTTTCGGGGTAGAAATTTCAATGTTGATGATTGTAGATAATTCATGCAACAGTAAGGTTTTAGTTTAATGTGAACTCCCGAACTGAACTCAATATTATTTTCACCATTATATCATTGTTAGCCTAATGCTGTAGCAAATATAAATGTGAACTGAACTATTTTCCCCACGAGGTTTATTTTATATTTAAAACAGAAATGAGAACAGGAGGAAGAGCTTTTATGTTTTTAAAGATGGCCAAGATAAACCACTCAATTAATGGGCACTGGATGGTTGGCGTTGCACTTTATTCTATATTGATTGCATTAAGAAATACAATACACAGATGTCTTACTCTGTAATATCCAGAAAGCAAACGGTTCGATAGTGTTTGGAAGCACAAAGGCAAAATCACAGCCACAATAAATTGAATTCATAATCTAGATGGATTAGCTTGTTTAGCAAGACGTACCAGTTACATTTCTTTACGAAGACAAAGAAAAGCGACAGTAAAAATTTAAAAAAACCTAATTTATAGTTGAAGGTAATGCAGGAAAATGCTAATTTATTCCTAAAAGTAAGTCTAACTTTGCTGAAGCTCCATATACCACACACGTGGTCAAAATTGTTGGTACCCCTCGTTTAATGACAGACAAACCCACAATGGTGACAGAAATAACTTGAATCTGACAAAAGTAATAATAAATCAAAAATCTATGAAAATGAACAAATGAAAGTCAGACATTGCTTTTCAACCATGCTTCCACAGAATTTTTATAAAAATAAATCTTATGAAATAGGTCGGGATAGGAATGATGGTACCACTGAAAATAATGTGACAAAAGAATTATGTTAAATCAAGGTGTGTCCATTAGTTAGCATCACAGGTGTCTACAATCTTGGAATCAGTGATTGGGCCTGTAGAGAGGGCTACATATACTCACTGTGCTGTTTGGTGACATGGTGTGTATAACACTCAACATGGACCAGAGGAAGCAAAGAAAAGAGTTGTCTCAGGAGATTAGAAAGAAAATTATAGACAAATATGTTAAAGGTAAAAGTTATAAGACCATCTCCAAGCACCTTGATGTTCCTGTGACTACAGTTGCACATATATGAACATATTATTCAGAAATTTAAGCTCCATGGGACTGTACCAACCTCCCTGGACGTGGCCGCAGGAGGAAAATTGATGACAAATCAAAGAGATGAATAATATGAATGATAACAAAAGAGCCCAGAAAAACTTCTAAACAGATTAAAGGTGAACTTCAAGCTCAAGGAACATCAGTGTCAGATCGCACCATCCGTCTTGTATTAGCCAAAGTGGACTGCATGGGAGACGAACAAGGAGGACACCATTGTTAGAAAAAATCATAAAAAAGCCAGACTTGAATTTGCCAAACTACATGCTGACAAGCTACAAAGCGAATGTCCTATGGACAGATGAGACAAAAATGGAACTTTTTGGCAAGGCGACATCAGCTCTATGTTCACAGATGGAAAAATAAGCATATCAAGAAAAGAACACTGTCCCTACTGTGAAGCATGGAGGAGGCTCTGTTAAGTTCTGGGGCTGCTTTTGACTGCCATTTCTGGCAACAGCGGGATTGTAGAGAGAAATGTGCTGCCCAGTGTCAGAAAGCTTGGTCTCAGTTGAAGGTCATGGGTCCTGCAACAGGATAATGACCCAAAACACACAGCTAAAAACACCCAAGAATGGCTAAGAGGAAAACATTGGACTATTCTGAAGTGGCCTTCTATGAGCCCTGACCTAAATCCTATTGAGCATCTTTTGGAAAGCGCTGAAACATGCCATCTTGAAAAGTCAACCTTCCAACACGAGTCAACTGGAGTAGTTTGCTCTTGAAGAGTGGGCCAAAATACCTGTCGAGAGGGGCAGAAGTCTAAATGACATTTACAGGAATCGTTTGATTGCAGTGATTGCCTCAAAAGGTTGTTCAACAAAATATTAAATTAAGGGTACCATTTCTGAGCAGGCCTATTTCATGAGTTTTATTTTTTTTTAATTCTGTGGAAGCATGGTTGAAAAGCAATGTCTGACTTTCATTTGTTCAATTTCATAAATTTTTGATTTATTATTATTTTTGTCAGATTCAAGTTATATCTGTCACCATTGTGGGTTTTTCTGTCATTAAATGAGGGGTACCAACAATTTTGAACACGTGTGTATATAATGCATTTAAAACAGGTATAGTGAATGGGTAAAATGGCCTTCTGTATACTTATTTTAAATTCCTACTTGGTCTCTGTGGAAAATAAATACATTACTGTCTTTATGTACCAACTGTGATTCATTTTCCATAAGCATTTTCAAAAAAGACTAAAACATGATTAGAAAAATGGATAATGATGGAATTGAAATGTTCTGACTGACTACAATTTCAGGTTCAATATAAAAAAAAATGAAATATTATTTAATAATATATGATTAATGTAATGGAATTTAGGTTTGTTTAGGAATTGTAATCAAATAAATATTATTTTTAACTATCTAAAGACTCATATTTATAAAGTGCATAAAATTGGTATCACTTATTATTATACATGAGTCATTTATGAAGCCGTCAAAGCTGTAGTCGAGGGTGGAAAAATAGAAGCAAAAGGTCAAAAATGTGTCCAGTAGTGGATAACATTCCAATTGCTTCCCGATGCAGGCGTGACATTATGTCACATAAGCACTGCAACAATCAGCGGTCAATAATGGCCTGCAACACTTACACCTACCCTGACGTCAAGTTTCGTTCCAAGCAAGGTGTGAGTGAAGAACTAGCATTGAAGTCCTGGAATGGTGCCATGTTGGGAAGGTGAGTATAAGGTTTTTTATTTTACTCATGAAACACATTACCTAAGAATGGGTTGTCCAAGTAGTGGACAAACTCTTTAACAGAAGGACATAATGTTACAATAATGCAATGAGGTTCTTGGATAATTGCAGGCAGCGACTTAGTAGCATTCACAGAGGGATTGTTCCTACATTAGATGCTATATTAGATGGCTAATTTTTTATGTTTTTTCATTAAAGTTTATTAATCTTGTAAGGCATAATCAGAATGATACAATTCATTTAATAAAAATTTAATTGAATGGGTAATAGGGAATCAAACAAGTCATGTCCAAATCTTTTTCACAGGTATGAGCAAGGCTCTGTTTACACTACTGCAATGGTTTCTGTTCTTCCAGAAGTTATCCTGAATACAGCAGCCAAGCTCATATGTTGTCCATGCGACAACCCTGATGCCTCCACCATATGCCATATGCACTTGTTTCCGCTCCTGCCCAGAATATACCATAATTTTATCACACACACCTATAAAGCTTGTTAAAGTGTTGCACAGTCCTATAGCTCCTCACTTCCTCCACTCTACAACGCTCTTCGTTCTACTAATGATGTAAGAATCACATCCTGCATAATCCGAACCTCCCACTTCCATCTCCAAGACATTTCTTGTGCTGCACCTGTTCTCTGGAATGCACTACCACAGATAACCCAGCTTATTCACATTGTCCCCAGTTTTACATGTGCCGTAAATGCACATCTTTTTAGACAGGCCTATCACTTTGTCTCATTAAGCAATTGTTTTCAGTTTTGCCTTCCTTCAGAATTTGGTTCTTTCTATCATCTGTTCCCACACACCATGCACTCTATAGAAATTTGTATTTGAAGACACACAAATACTAGCTGGTGACTGGTTCGGAATACCCTTATTTATATAGATGGCTGGACGTCACCGCATGAACACTGCGGAAAAAGACGAAGACTGCCGAGTGCAGTGAATACTGCCGGCAGTTAATGAGCGGGCCCTGGAAGCAGATGCGGCCGGGAGACAGCGGGACAGGAGGACGTGTTGCTGGACAGGTAGATATATTATAATGGCCCTGTTCCTGAACCCGAACTGGACCCAAACTGTAACATAGGAAACCCGTGTTTGGGACCTTGTGACGGTACAGGTCCTGAGCTTTACAGTTCGGGTTCGCCCATCCCTAACTACAAGCACTTTTTACCTTTTGTGTCACCCCTATTTCCTCATAGATTGTAAGCTCTTATGAGCAGGGCCCTCACTCCTCTTCTTTTATTGATTGAACCTTGTATTACACTGCAATGTCTGATAATTGTCTGTACATGTAAAGTGTTGCGGAATATGTTGGTGCCGTATAAATAAAAATATTATTTTTATTTATTACTTCAGGTCACTCTCATTCACTTCAATACTATCCTCACTTCAACCTGGAAAGGAAGCCATCCATATCAAAGTCCTGTAAACCTGATGAAGGACGTGACATTGAGTCCATCCAGTTTTATCGGCTCTGCCTTTTGTATAGTAAGAATAGCATTGAAGACTATATTTCGTTGCCGCTAAAACAGTGGAACCTGTTAGGACAGAAAACAACTTCTCTGTTAACAGAAGCTAAGCAATAAGTCAGTATTTGTCAGTTAGACGTTATCATATCTCTTTCCTACGTGTTCCGTTACTTAGTTTATCACGATTTAAGCATTAATATGTATTTTAGCTTAAAATAACCAGTAGTGCAGAATATTCCCATAATGTCTCCATGGCTAGGCCATGCAATGTTAACCATATGCTTAGTTTGACAAGTAAAACCTTTACAGGATCCGAAACATCATGTCAGGGCTTTCAGCTATACATACTTAGCACACTTCTGACCAACAATGTAAACTGCTTGGTTCAGCTGCAATAAATGGTGGTTGTTTCCAGATGACTAGTCGCATTGAAATATGTGATGACTAGCAGCTTCCTAAGCAGACACTGATGAGCTTTGAGTTCTATTGTCCTCCGCTATTCCGAGTCTGCCTTTGCCAGGGTATAAATTCTGGGACCTGCAGTACCTCCGGCAACACGCCTGTTAGCACCAGCAAGGATCACCTCCATCAGGTAAGAACTACGCAGTACCAAGCACGTGACAAAGTTTTTGTGCAAAATCCGTAGTAATTTGACAAACACTTGGTATGCCATGCACACTTTATTGAGTCATCATGCAGAATATATCCATCTGGACCATGATTATTAGCTGATGGTTGTCATACTGGTAAAATAGATTACCATTAAAAAATATGGCAAAAATATATCTTAGATATAGAGAATGTAACGCTCTGCACATGGTAAAAGGCATGGTGACTTTAGAGTGGCATCAGTGACTATTGTTATTAGTATATTGTGGGGCATGCAAACAAATGTGTCACTGGTATCTTTAAACAAAGCACTTTTTCATTCAGGTTTTAGAACAAGAGCTTCAAAATGTCTCAGACACCCAAAGCTGCTGCTGCTGCTAGCCAGGGCACTGATGCCAAGGAAAAGGGCACCCCTGTTCCACTTCCCGTACCTATAACTAAGCCCGTTAAAGGTGGTGAACCCAGCCCTGGAACCTTCAAGGTAAGATGGTCCAACTATATGAAACTAATCAGAACTGTTTCCTGTACGTTCATGAGTTAATGACATAGATTTTATCACATACCACACGAACCATAGCGGCGTTCAGTACTATTGAACTGCTGCAATCTTATTAATAAATCATTTGGTCTTGTTGGCAGTGTATCTGATTTATGCTCAGTTAACACTAGCACTATCCATGGCTTTTGCCTTCACAGGAGCCATGATATTGTGGCTCGTAGTCAATGATATTGACTTATGATGAATTGGAATAGCTTCTGTATCCTTTTATTTAACCCAGATATGAGGTTTAAGTCTGCAGACAGTCTATGTAAATTTTTACAGCGTGTACAGTATGCACTGTCAAGATTCTCCGGCGCCGGGAGCAGGCAGGTGCATGACCGCAAGTGTGCTATTTGCATACACGCAGTCATGTGCCGACTAGACATGCACAGCCTTGCTCAGTAGAAGTGTACTGAGCAAGGCTAGACACATCTAGTAGGAATGTGACTGAAGTATGCAAATCCCATACTTGCAGACACATGACCGCCTGCTTCCAGTGCCGAAGAGTCCTGACAGCGCGCACTGTGCACACTGTAAGAATTCTCAGGTCTGCAGTAACACAGTGATTACAGACTTGAACGACAAATTTAGACCAATCTTTCAAATGTGAATAAAGAAGTACAAGAACTTTTTTTTATAAGAAATGTATATAGAGAAATTCTTATAATAATATCATCTATTATTATAACAGCTGTTAAACAAAAATAAGAATCTGTTACACTGCCTTTATCTTGACAAAATCAATATTTTCCCAAGAGTGTATTTAATTTCTGACCTTTTGGAAATATTCGGTGTAGACAAGACTAATACTGGAAAAGCTGTATGTAAATATGCAGTGCTGTCACTGTATCTGTACTCCTAGATTATGGACAGGATGCATTACAAACTTTCACCCCTTTCCAATTTTATGTTTGCACTTTTCTTTTTTCCAACTTTACTTTCAAGATTTACTTTCAAGATTCATAACCTTTTCACTGTTCTATTGACGTAGTTATATGAGGACTTCTTTACTTTGTGAATGAGTTGTAGTTCTTAATTACTTATTTTACTATAATATGTAGTGAAAAACTGAAAAAATCCATTTTTGGTTTGTGTTCATATGGCGCTCATTGTGACGTAATAATTACCTGACAACATGATTCTCCAGGTCAGTACGATTACAGTAATAAGCTTGTATAGCTTTTTAATATTTTAGTGGTGAAAAAATTCAGGGATTTGTAAAACATTTATTGGTATGGATTTCTTATTGGAGATGCAATTACCAAAAAAATAGAAATTATGGAGTTTCAATTTTTTTTTTTTACGGAGTTTACCATACAGGTTAAATCATTTTATATTTTGATAAATATGACTTTTATGGACATAGCAATAACAAATATTTACTTTTTTTATTTCTTTATTTTTGTATTGGGAAAAGAGGGATGATTCAACTTTTGGGTTTTTTTTGTTATACTTTAATCATTAAAAAAAAATTAGTTCCTTGAACCTGCGATCATGTTTGTTCGTAAAATATGCTTCAATAATTTTGTATTGTAGTATATAGTGAATTTACTGAACTCCCTTGGAGCACATAGATGATGGCAACAGGAACCTATTGTAGACCCTTGCCTGTCATGCCAACCCATTGGCACCACATAATCATGTAAAGGGGAGAATTAGCACACTATTTGGATTGAGCCACTTAAATGCCGCTATCACAGATTGACATTGGCATTTAAGTGGTTAAACAGCAGTGATTGGCACTACTTTAGAGGCAGATGTTGACTGTATAACACAGCTGGCAACAACCATGTATGCAATGGGCTGAGCTCTTTACAGCCCTTAACACTTTTGTATGACAGATGTTGGGAAGGGAGTTAAACATGTTGTGTCACTGTAATAATTTTGAACAAAACGTAATAAAAATATAAAATCTAACAAGCATGAAACACAAAAAACACTAATATTAAAAAAAAGACAATACAACGGTAGGCACACTGTTGTTACTCAAGACATACCTGTGAAGAAATCTAAAAAGCTGGTTTTTATCCACAAATAAATAAGAAAACTGAGGTTTTCAACAAATATTAGCATTAGTGTGAATCGATTCACAGAACCCAGTCCACTGGCCACTTATTGGTAATCTGTGGTCAATGAAAGGGAGCTGTTGTGTTTCGGTAGCTGAGGAGGACAGGAACAACAGCAGGGCAGCCGAACACCTGAGATGTTGGTAACTGATGGGTTGCAGATTCCTAAACTAACGACACAACTAGAGGTAGCCGTGGAGCGTTCCTACGTTGATCCTAGACGCCTCGTCACAGCCTGAGAGATAACTACACCTAAAGGCAGAAAGATTAAAGCTATCTGCCCCGGAGCAGATCTCCAAAGAAAATAGGAAGCCCCCAAACATATAATGGCGGCTAGACAAGATGAAAACACAAACATAGGCAGAAAATAGATTGAGCAAACGCTGGGGCCACAAGCTGACTAAATAGGATAGGAAAGGAGAGATTACTTTCTGCAACCCAGAAAACCCTACAAAAATCCAACAATTCTGATTACAAAAATACTGAGATCACACGATCTCGCCTCCCGCTAAATCAGATCTCAGTGTGAACAAAACCAAGCTGCAGCCGCTGAAAAAACAGGAAAAAGCAAATGAGCAAACAACAGTGGCTGCAGATAAAATGTGAGGAGCTCAGGCCCCAGGAGGGGACCTGGCTGACCTCCACAAAAGTGAAGAAAACAATACAAAAAACAAGCACAAAAAGAAAAGCAAAAAATATCTTATCTGAAAGCAGGAGATGCAGGCAAGACTCCAGCAAACTTCCAAATGAACCAGGAACCACAATTGAGACAAGAACAATTGATCACCGGCAACCATCATGGGAGGGAACCTCCCTTATATCAGACCAGTCAGTGAACCCAGATTGCCATTCCTCGCTGAAAGGTTCAGTACTGTCTGTAACCACCAGAGGGAGCCTCTGCTCAGAAACCATCTCTAGCACATTCATAACAGGGAGCGCCGAGTACCACCTCCTACTTGATGGTATTTGCAGCTCTTCATTTGATTAGTCAGCCTGGCATGACATCACATCTGCATCACCCCACAATGTTGATGTCATGACAGGCCAACTATTCAAAAGAAAAGCTGCAAATGCCGGGAGGAAGAAGGAGATTCTCAGGGCTCCAGGCTAGTGACTCCAGATTAGTCAATGGACCGGTGTTCTGCGAATCAATTCTCGTCAATTCTAGTAAATATAAACCATTTTCTATTTTCCCAGATTTGAACCAAAAAATTATCCTTGCGCAAATGAAGAATTTCTCTTTTCCAGGTAATCATCTTTGAACAAGAGAACTTCCAAGGAAGACACATGGAACTTCTGAATGAGTGTGTAAACCTTGGGGAACGAGGCTTCGACAGAGTACGCAGTGTTATTGTCGACTCTGGACCGTAAGTGCTAAAAGCACCAGCTGAATTCCCTTTTTCACTTATCAGTAATGATGAAACACTATTAGGGTGAGTGCACATGTTGTGGATTCAGTTGCGGATTTTTCCACGCTGATTTTGCTAAATCCGCCTGTAAAATGACCTGCGTTTTACCTGCGGATTTAGTGCAGATTTTCTGAAGATTTTGTGAGGATTTCCTCTGTGGATTTCTATAATGGAGCAGGTGTAAAATCTCTGCGGATTCCGCACAAAGAATTGACGTGCTGCGGATTCAAATCTGCAGCAAATCTGTGCAGAAAAATCCGCAGCATGTGCACAGCGTTTTTTTTTCCATAGATTAGAATGGTACTGTACAAGGCAGCGGAATCTGCTGCGGATCTGCAGGGCCAAATCCGCTGCGGATCCGCAGCAGAATCCGCAACGTGTGCACATACCTTTAGAAAGAACAGTCATTCAATTTTACTTGTTTTTATTTCTCTTTTTTTTTATTTTTTTAGTGAAAAGAAAAATTAACTAAAACTCATAGGCCCATTTTATCTAAACTGTTCAATGGAAATATTGTCATTTTTGCCCATAGCAAACCAACCATAGAACATGCATTACTTACACTGATAAATAAAGTCTATGTTTGGGAAAGCATAAGTGCATTTTTGCCTTTTAATTAAACCTAGTAAACGATCAACATCAGCTTCCAGCTAGATAGTGTATAGATGCTAGTATAATAACTTAATTGCAACCTTCTGTTTTGAAATGTCTTGGAGAGACTCAACTGCGTTCTAGCCAGGAGCTGTCTAGACAACCACCTTACGCCCCGCGAGGATCGCTGATAGGTCCAATTAATTAAAATATGAGATTAGGCAGTAGAGGATACCTTACGAAGACACATGGACATCACTTGGGACTCAATACTTTTAACAGAACGAAGAGAAGACAATGGGTCCTCTACTATATCTGAATGGCTTCCATGTAATACTACATTTCAGACTGGCCACAGCTTTCGCTGGCAAAACCATTTCTCTGTAAGGAGTGGGACACAGAGCAAGCCACATTTGTCAACAAGTAGTGCACCTGTTGATATATGGGGTAACCGCTACATAGGGAGAGGAATTGGGACATCTCTCAAATAATCTGCCGGTAATAATAATAAATGTCCTCAAAACATGCTAATATTAATGGGAGACTGTCTGTCCAAAGTGACAGTTGAAGGAATGAAAATATCCTAGTTAGCTATAAAAGCTGCACATTGAGTCTTCAAATCCCCTCCACTGTTCTCAAAAAAAAAGTACCTTCGTCTAATATCTTTATTAGGGTGCTTAATGTACCCTTGATGTGGCCAACAAGCTGCACGCGTCGCTCCATCGACTCATTTTGCACGTAGCCACGACTGCAGAAAAAGCTCTTGCAAACCTTGTCAATCAAGAGAGGAGGAGGCCACTTGCAAAATGGAGTTTCTCGGCTACGCCAAGGGCACATCAAGCATCATAATTAGCATATTAGAAGAACATGATTTTCTGGAGAATGGAGGAAGCGATTTGAAAAAGTAAAGGTGCGATCTGCAAAATTGGTGTTTTAGATGAGCAAATTTTGATGGAGTTTTTGAAGCCAATGTCAGAAGTGAATCCTGTTTTTAAATACTGATGGCATATAAGAAAGCACACTTACTATACACAAGCAACAGGAAAAAAAATACATTTCCTTACATTATTATTCTTACAAACACAACATTTTCAAGTATTATATATAAAAGTATTTGCCTCCTAAATTATGTTTTATAAGCCATTTTTGGGCTTAAGAAGAATTATTATTACCCAGAATGAGATCACAATTTGTGTTATATACTGAATGACTGAGATTAATTTAGCTCACCCTCCTGGTAGTGTTAAATTATTATCCCCATCTGGAGTTTAATGGTAACAAGTTGGAAATATTATAGGTACGGTATAGATATCTCATAGCTGGCGCCAGCGGCTAAGGCTCAGCTTCGAGAATATTGGATGAGACAGAGCCCGTGCAGGATGTCCTTTGCTGATTTATGAGTAGCCCTCTGGTCCATGAATGTGACACAAGGAAATAAGTGAAAAATGTAGGTAGCAATAAACTCCCACATCTTCCCACACAAGAATGATTACTCTGGTTTGTTTATACACGGTACAATATATTGAAATGTATATAGAGTATATATGATTTATTAGCCTTAGAGGATGATTCATCAAAGTATGCCAGGCCTGTGCGCTGTATACATGCATTAAAGTTCTTACTCTGATTTATATTAGATACAGTCTAATAGGATGCGTAGGATGGACTAACAGCATTTATATAAAAGAGACCCAGATCAGGAAACTTTACCATGTGTATCCATATTCTAATTGGTTTTATGTTTGGATAATGGCAAGTCAGTGAGATCAGTAGATTTACATAGATATGATTTTCGTGCCTAGGGATGAAGAATGAGATGGATCTAGTTGGGTGGAGAGTGAAATAGGTTATCTCATTTGAAAATTTTTAAAAAAAATAACTGTAAGTAATATAAATTATCAAAATAAACCAAATTCATCTCTTATCCGGTGATGGCGCTCCTGTGGTCTTCCAGCCTTTCATCACAAGAAGACAGTATACAATTGCAGAAGACAATTGTGCTATAACACTGGCATCAAGGCTACCATTGCTGAGGCCATTTGTAAGGCACGTGACCGCTGCAGCCTCTGATTAGCAGCAGCGGTGACAAGCTTATCGCTTGCAAACAAAGCCAAGGAAGACCCCCTAGTGTGTCAGCATTGTGTTGCCAGATAAAAAGAAAAAGATAATTAATGTTGATTTTATTATTTTATAACATTTGCACCTATTTTTTTCCTTTTTAAAGTTGGATAATATTTTAATGTTTCTTTCCTCTTATTATTTTTTTTACATTTGTGAGAAACCAGATCTAGCCTCTAGGAATATCCCAGAACAATTATTTTCTTAACATAGACTTTGACCCACAGCATTTTACATGTTATAATGTCTATATTTTAATATATGTATTTAAATATCAAACATGTAGAATTTAATTCTAGGACTACTCCTACAGATGCATATAGTCCAGTATTATAATCTCATTCTTTTCACTTTTCTCTTCTAATGTTGTCATGTTGTGCGTTTTGTTGTGCTCTTTAATGTTGTTCTATTGTTCTCTATGTGATATGTGGACTCGGCGTACCTATCTTCTCAGCTGGGTTGCTTTCGAGCAGTCCAACTTCCGTGGCGAGATGTTTATCTTGGAGAAGGGCGAGTATCCTCGTTGGGATACCTGGTCTAGCAGCTATAGGAGTGACTGCTTCGTGTCCCTACGCCCCATCCGAATGGTAAGTTTCAGACATTTCAAGGTCCATAAATAAATCATAAAAACAGGATTATACTTGGAATTGAGTCAGTTTAAGTGCCTGCTATGGGCCCATATAATAGGTGACTCGTATGATGACTTGATATCAGGCGGGTGGGGGCAGTGTCGGTATCGTATGCCAAATATAATCACCCTGTGGGACAGATTTGGCCCGCAGGCCACAGTTTGACATGTATGCTCTACATGGACCAAGCAAGTGATTGATGCAAAAGACTTGTCACCTTTTTCCCACATAACAGGTGAAAAATTGAAAAAGTTTTGAAAAAGCCAATCCTGCCTATATTAGTGCATCAGTAGAGTCGGCTGTCAGTCAGTGCCGGGGCGTGGTTTCGGTCACCACTCACGATGTACTGAGCCTTCTGACTGAAAGCCACATGGCGCTGTGAAGATTAAAGTTAATTTTCTCCCGCTAGCTGGGCTTGCAGTGCAGGGACGGAACACTTTTAGATGGTCATTAACTTGCTATTAACCCTATATCTGCAGTTTAAT
This sequence comes from Oophaga sylvatica, assembly GCA_033576555.1. Classification (NCBI taxonomy): domain Eukaryota; kingdom Metazoa; phylum Chordata; class Amphibia; order Anura; family Dendrobatidae; genus Oophaga; species Oophaga sylvatica. The sequence continues at coordinate 748,573,183 of JARQOD010000001.1, read as the reverse complement.
AGCGTTTGGGGACATGACAGGTTCCCTTTAAGGAAGCATTTTCTAAATGTCTTTACAAACAAAAAGAAGTAGGCAAAACTTGGTGTCTGAGCCAAGAACAGTATCTAGCTCTTAAAGAGGTTGCCCACTACTCAGACAACCCCTTCTCAATCACTATATCCTCCTTAGACCTCTTGTACACTGTTGTGTACAACAGTTTCTGGATTCTGGGACTTCTGGGTCTGAGGAGGATATTCGCCCACTAAAATAATAACAGCCTATACTCACTTCCGGTGCGAATACTATTCCAGTGATGTTGACGCTTGGTCTCCCGAGGTTGACATGATGTTGTTACGTCACGTGAGTCCTGCAGTCAATCATTGGCCACTTCTTTTTCACTTCATGTAATCCGGAAGAAGTGAGAGCTGTTGCTACTTTCTGGCTTCCTCAAGATGTCAGTTTTTTTACAAAGGAAGTAAGATTGTATTGACTGCTGATTGGCTGCAGGGCTCACAGGACATAACAACATCACAAGGGCCTTTGGAGACCAAGCGCCCTGGAGATGAGTATAGGCTGTTTTTATTTTACATGTGGGAATACAGTAAATGAGAAGGGGTTCTCCAAGTAATGGACAACCCCTTTAAGCAATATCATTGTGATATATACACTACATATAGACATAAGCTTGATATTTTCTTCCCTTACCAGATTTACATCTCACATCTACATTTTTGAAAGGTTTATTTTCTTAAAGTAACGTTATTTCAACTCTTATTATGAATTGTTAAAGATCAAGGGCAGCATTCTGGAAGTAGCTCAATTTATATGCAGAAAGAGCAAGTTTCTTCTGGTAGTGTGTCTTTGTATACAGTAGTTTTTGCATCCTCTTCTTGGCCAATGTCCCAGGCTTTTAATCCAGCTGCCCATTCACCAGTTCATGACAGTCAGGCTATGTTCAGAATTGAAACAGTGTAAAATAATAGGATCCGTGCCAAACACTGTCTGATGTCAAATTCCTAGCAAAATTATATCAGTCGCCAAAAGAAAAACATTTGCCCTGCAAATATAAAAAGAAAGAAAACAGAAAGCAGAAGGATTATTTATTATGTTTCTCCAAAGATGACAAATATTTCTAAGAAAACATAACAAATTGTCCAACATTGATGTTTCCAGTAGGAGAAAATGAATTAGCAACAATGAAAGTGTTTTACTCTGTTTTTTTTAACATTTGCCATGCAATGGACTAAAACAAACTTATAGTGTCACTGGAAAATCCAATTAATCGCAGTATTTTTCTGTATACTTGCAGGATAGCCAGGAACATAAAATTACCCTGTTCGAATCTGCCGACTTCAAGGGCAACAAGATGGAAATCACTGAGGATGACGTGCCCAGCCTGTGGGCCTATGGATTCTGTGACCGCGTGGGAAGCGTGAAAGTTCCTAGCGGAACGTAAGTCATGAATCTTAATGGAGGTTAGATGATAAATTCTAGAGTAAAGAATATATTTTTACATTTTCTTTTTTTCACATTAAGTGATCAAAAAATAGTATGATATGCAGTGAAATATAGAAGACCACTGTACAATATTACTCAAAATTTAATACTGCATAGGAATATGGGGTTAATCTGCAGGTTAAGGCTGGGATCACGCATGCGAGGAATACGGCCAAGTCTCACATGTTAATTCTCAGCACTGCCGCCGGTCTCGGGAGTGGAGCGTGCGGCTGCATAGCAATACATGGAGCCGCACGTTCCGCTCCCAAGGCCGGGAATTAACATGCGAGACTCGGCGTATTCCTCGCATGTGTGATCCCGGCCTAATAGTATTCTGAACCTGCCTGACGCCGAGCGGATTCAATCAACGCACTGTGAGTAGATAGTGGCGTCTGTAACCGCACCCCCGCACCGACTGACAGCAGCCCAGCATTACGGTCGGTGGTCAATCAGTGCCTGGGGCAAGGTCACAGTTGCTTTCTATATACAGCCACCCCCGTAACTGAAACCCAAATGTTACCATGAGGAGTAAAGTTCATTTCCTCCGGGGGAGCAGGTGCCGGGCAGGTTCAGATGCTTTTAACCTGCAGATTAACTCCATATCTGCAGGTTAATAGTGCTTTGTCATGTGACAGGTTCCCTTTAACTATTCATACATAACTCGATTTTGCTTATAAAATATATGCTATAGTTAAATGAGTCGTCTACGACTTGACAACCTTTTCTTCACAGCTAAAGTGTCCATAATAAAAGTGAAAAATAATATACTTACCTCCTGGACCTGCAGCATTCCTCTAGTTTTGGAACTACGTCTTACGTTAGTCATGTAACATGGTCAAGCAGCTTCTGATTGGCTGCAGATTTTCAGTATTTTGTGAAAGTGGTCTTTTGCTCTGACAGAAAAGTGAAGGCTTCAATTTATCAGCAGTCAGTGGTCGGCTGCAATGGTCATGTGACATAACAATGTCAACTGACTGCCGGCATTGCAGGTACTCCAACAGGTCAGCGCAGTAAGTATATGACTTTTTTATCTTATTTTGGCCAGTTAGCTGTTAAAAGGCATCTGTCAGCGGGTTATTGCTGTGTAAAATCAGTGCATGTTGTAGGGGCATAGAGTCTGATTAAAGTGATTTGTCACTAACTTGTCTGCTTGATGTAGTTTTGATATAATCCCTGTTTTCTCTACTGTAGATGTAGCAGTTGTCAGAATAGTGAGTGGACTATAATCCCCCCATGCCCCTGATTGGCAGATTCCTGTTTACATTGTACACAAGCTACCAATCAGTGGTGGGGGCGGGGTTAGAAAGTGGCTGGACTGGCTTGCACGAGATCTAGTCAGTCAGTGCAAATTATCTGCTAATTGCATTGAAACTACAGCACATAGCCTAATAAGTGACACATCCCTGTAATCAGGCTCTACATTATACTGCTCTTAGAATAAATAGAAAAATCCTCCTGACAAATTCCCTTCAAGAAAAAAGTAAAACCAAGAAAAAAAAACCGACTACTTTTATTTTCCAAGGTGAATCTGATTGGGGAACTACTTTTTTATTTATTTATATGTATAAAAACCTTTTATTTTACAATCCAGCAACCAGGAAACATACGGTAATCACAAGCCTTGCTTTTGCTTTTGTACAGTTGGGTCGGATATCAGTATCCCGGATACAGAGGCTACCAATACCTGTTTGAAACCTGTGATTATAAACATTGGAATGAATGGAGTGCCTTCCAGCCCCAGGTCCAGTCTATCCGTCGTATCAGAGATATGCAATGGCATCAAAAGGGATGTTTCCTTATCCCTACCGCTGCCACCACCAAGTGAACATACCAGATGTCCCCAACTTGACAGAGAACCTTTAAGAATCTTTCTTGCTAATTGACCTCATCACCATTTTTTTAAATGACTCTGTCAACTAATTTGTTGTATATTGCACATTTAATGGATGTACTTTACTTTATGATGCAAATAAACACAGTTTCTGAGGTATAAGGGCTGGTTTTCATATAAATCAAAACCATGCTTAAACTACAGATGCCTTTATACCCACTGCTCATTAGAGAATCATAGTTAAAGGGGCGTTCTGGCACCTAAAACGTATTTTCTAACTATCTAGCCTTACATCCTAGTCACTTACACACTGCGCTCACATCAGCCTCAGTGTCCATCACCCAGGATCCAGAACGTCTTCAGAGGGGGCAGTGACGTCGTGATCCATGTCTGGTGATGGATGCTGCGGGGAGTGAGTGCAGCCCCAGCTTCCTGCGACGTCTCTCAAACAAAACATCATAGGAAGTACAGAAAATAAACCACAATTAGGAATTTGCTAGATAGGGGGAAGTATAGGGTGTTGTGCAATAAAGCAAATTACAAAAGTGGTTAAGTTGTAAGGATAGATAGCTAGAAAATACATTTTAGGATGCTGGACCACCCCTTTTAATATATCTAGCTTTGGGGAGCATAAGAGCTGCTATGTTTTTAATGCATGAACCGCTGAGCTCACTGATTGGCTGCAGCGCTGACACACTGACGCCAGCACTGCAGACTAAAACAGACACTGGGGCAATCATTGTTACAACAAATTGGGTCTAGGGACACAACTTTCTTGAAAACAGAAAACCCTTTACTTAATTTCAACCTTCTAAGGGTACTTTCATACAGTAATATTTTTTTTGGTACGTTGGTGCCTGCGCTATCTGTTGTTTTTAAAAAAAGATAACTGATCCATTACAGTCAATGTCCCTTTTTTACATGTCCTTATGTCCTACTATGATACATGTTGCAGATCAAATACAACAATGCAAGTCAATAGTCTTCCCCGTATGACTTTGCATGCACAGACAGCTGTCAATAATTAATAGGACCGCCCACTGGACTCATTTATGAAGCACTAGAGATTTCAATGAATAACACATTTTCCAACAAACCTACGGTATTTATCATTCTGCTCAGCTTCTCCTCTATACCATGCTGTGAATACAGAACAGTGATGTAGAAAAACATCAGCAATCCTGAAAACTAATAAGAGAAAGCACCTACCGTATATTACATTATTCCCAACACAGCTTTTTTCCGTTTTTGCATTTTTGCTTTTTACTGTCATTCTTCCAAGAGCCATAACTATTGTATTCCTCAATATAGCCATATGAGGGCTTGTTTTTTGCGGGACGATTTTTCCTTTGGAATGACACCATACCTACTATCATGTGATGCACTGGAAAGCGAGAAAACAATTCCCAGTGCAGTGGAATTGCGAAAAAAGTGCAATTCCACAATGTTTTTTTATTTATCGTTTTCACTATACAGTAAAAATTACCTGTCAATATGATTTCCCTGGTCAGTACGATTAGTGCAATGCCAAATTTGCATATTCTTTTTTTATTTAAGTGGTGAAAATAGAGTTGGAAATTTGTTAAAAAAAATTAAGATTTTGCTGGTGTCGCGATTTTTTCAAAGACCTGTAACATTTTCAATTTTTTGATCGATGTGGCAACATGTGAGCTTGTTTTTTGCGTCCTGAGTAGTGATGAGCGAGTATGCTCGTTGCTCGGTTTTTCCCAATCATGCTCGGGTGTCCTCAGAGTATTTGGAAGTGCTCGGAGTCTTAGTTTATGTTGCCTCAGCTGCATGATTTGCGGCTACTAGACAGCCTGAATACATGTGAGGAATGTTTGTTAGGGAATCCCCACATGTATTCAGGCTGTCTAATAGCCGCAAATCATGCAGCTGAGGCAACATAAACTAAGACTCCGAGCACTTCCAAATACTCAGAGGAAAACCCGAGCAACGACCATACTTGCTTATCACTAGTCCTGAGCAGCGTTTTTATTCATACTATTTTGGTGTAGATATGATGTTTAGTTTGCCTCTTATTGCAGTGTTCCAGTAAACAATGATTTTTTTTGTCACTACGCCGCTTTCAGGTTAATTAATTTTATATTTTGATAAATTGGACTTTTAAGTACGCAACGATTCCACATGTGTAGTTTAATTTTTATTTATTTATTTTTAATGGAGGATAAAAGGGATGGTTTTAATTTTTATATATATTTTTTAAAAAAAATTTATACTGTTTTTCACTTTACACTGTATTTGTCGGTCCCCTTAGGTAACTTTAACTTGGTTCATCTGAATGCTAGTGCTATATACAGCAATACCGCAATATTGATGTATATAGCAAAAATCACAGTCTCCATTGAACACCAGCCAGAAACTGGCAATCACAGTAGTACCATCATGAGAGGTAGGGGGTCTTCAGCCGACCTCCAGATGTCATGGAAACCAGTCAGCGCTTAACGATAGTATCACAGTGGCACCGATGGGTGCGTAGAATGATACTCCCCCCTGCTAGTGTGCTGTAAATGCTGCTATCAGAGATTGACAGTGGCATTTAACAGGTTAACAGGCTGTGGGAAGAGTTCCTCTCCATTGGCAGCTGTTAGAGGCAGATGATCGATGAATATCACAGCCATCATCTTCCCACAAAGATATGGGCTCAGTTCCTAAGCCCGCATCAAAGTCAAGGAGCCACTATATGACGCACCAGTATGTCACATGTTGGTAAAGATTTAAGAAGGGTTTTAACCATGGGTCTAATGACCGGAAAAAATTGAATCATAGGAAAACTAGACCATGTTTTCTAATGGAAATGTGGTTGTCTTGGTTCTTTCCAACTTTATTAGGGGACCAAACAAAATTAACTTCTAAGCTCTAGAAAAGGTACAATTTCACATGATTGGTGTCTATTGTAAAGTGTTTTGGGACATTTTCTGGTCCAGAATAAGGAAAGACTTGCCCTTTTTACATTTGGGAATTAAATATCCAGTGTTTTTTGCATCTTTCATAAATAACCTTGGCCTGAAGGAAACACGGAGTCACGCTTCTTTTTGATAGTAGGTCGTATTCATGTCATATTGTATAGACATGGGTGGAGACTTGTGCTGCACCAAGTTGTCTTATGGACAGACACAGGATTGTGAGAATGAATGGGGTGACTGATCACCTGAGACACAGAGAATTTACACTGAATGGGCACTTTATTAGAGACTTCTGACTTTCCTGGTCGGAGCAACATTGTATAGAAATTGGACACACTACCCTGGAGTGCAGCATAAAATCAAGAATCTGGTTTGTGCATCAGGTTCATTGTGAATCACCACTGGGATGGAAAAATCAAACCACTTTGAATAGAAATGTTTTCTCGGCACACCCTGTGTCCTCTGACAACTGGATGGACATTTGGACAGTAAGACTTTCCTAAGCATCATGGCTGAACAAATTCATTCTTTCATGTTAGGTTTTTACTGTGTTGAGAAATGCACTTTTTAACATGACATTGCACCATGTCACAATGGTCATATTCATGGATTGGTTAAAGCAGATGTGCACAACATTTTTTTGTGTCCAAGGGCGACAGTGCCATACTGAACCAATCCCAAAGGCCGCAAAAAAATCTAAAGAGGTACTGGCATGAATACATCACCAGAACCATCATTAGTACATGAAAACATCACCAGAACCAATTCTCAGTATTTGAGGAGGATTTGGAGATTCTGCTCAGTTTCTGCTTCAAAAAATAAGTGTGAATATACGCTAACTTACAATGAATTTTTGGAGCAGAACTAGGCAAATCCTCCTCATAATTTCAAAACTCAAGTTTTGAGGATTTTTAAATTTTAACATAGACATGAAGTATGTTTTAGATTGCTACATGTGTACATCAGAACCATCATCAGCACATGAATGCAGCGCCAGAACCACCTTCAGTACATGAATTCAGCATCAGAACCATGAGCAGTACATGAATGCAATGCGAGGACCACCAAGAATACAAGAATGCAGCACCAGAACCATGTCAATATACAGCATGACTGAAGTGCCTGAACAACATTTTAGTGGTAAAAATTTAATTTTTATTTCCGCCCAATGATATAATATTCTGATATGCATATGTGGTGTCAACATGCTCACTGTACCCTTAGATTAATTAATTGGGGGATGTATTTTGTAAAATGGTGACACTTATGAGGGGTTCTGCTGTTCTGGCACCTCTATGGCTCTGCCAATGTGACTGTAATGCTGGTGGGTGAGGGCCTACTGCGCCACAGGCCAAGCTTACCCTAAAGGGGAGTGACTAAGTATCTACTTGGTCTTTAATAGGGCCTCAGATGGTGAAAATAGGCTGGGCTGCCAGTAGACATTAAGTACCATCCAAGGCAGTCCACGTAACTGCAACAGCTGACAGGAGGGTCGAGGACAGCGAGACACAGGCAAATTCAGACGGACTGAGGTTGGGGAAGGCAGCACAGGATCAGAATACAAAGCTGTGGTTAGGAGTGGAGAGGTCAGACAGAACGGATATACAAACTGGGTTGATAGTGGGAGAATCAATACAAACAAATGCATAAACAGGACACTAGCAGATGAAACTACTTAGGAACCAACGTTCGGGCATAGAGTGGTGGGGGATGGGCTACCTAATATAGACACTGCTGGCATGAAATAGGCCAGGAAACCTAATCTTTGCACAACACAATATGGTTAAATTCCTGTAGAGACCAGCCATGTCCACCAAGGCCAAATGGAAGCTACATGCTGATGCAGCACTGCAGAGGAGTGCTGCAAAAGGCAACTCAACGAGACGGTCTGACACGAGAAGACGCCACGCAGTGATCACGATGAGTAGGGCATGCAAATTACCGCCGTGACAGTGACATGGCACCCACAAACCATTCCAGCAACATCTGAACTCCAATATGGTGCTTCTTCGTTTCTGAGTTTTGCACTGTGCCTCAAAAGTAGTTTTTGACCACATTTGGGGTACTGGCGTACTCAGGAGAAATTGTGTAACAAATTGTACCATTCATTTTCTCCTATTATCCCTGGGGCCAAAGCAACATTTTAGTGGAAAAAATTGTATTTTTCCATTGATTCAGCTCAATGTTATACAATTCTGTGAATCGCCTGAGGATTACAAATGCTCACTACACCCCTAGATGAATTTCTCCAGAGGTGTAGTTTCCAAAATGGGGTCATATGTGGGGTTTCTATTATTTTGGCATGTAAGGGACTCTTCAAGTGTGACACGACTTAATGTTATAAAATTCTATGAAGTACCTGTGGGTTCAAGGTGCTCACCACAGCTCTAAATGTAATTCATTGAAGTCTATAGTTTCCAAAATGGGATCATTTGTGGGGGTTTTCCACTGTTTAGGCACATCAGACACTCTGAAAGCAGGATATGGCGTCTTCTATGGATTTTGCAAAATTTGCACTCCAAAAAATCAAATGGTGCTCCTTATCTTTTGAGCACTGCCGTGCACCCAAATAATTTCCACGACTTATGGGCTATCGACGTACTCATGAGAAATTAAACAACAAATTGTATGGTCCATTTTCTCCTGTTGCCCTTGGGAAAATAAAAAAGCTGGGGCTACAGCAACATTTTTGTGTGAAAAAGTAACATTTTAGTTTTTTACTTCGGCATTGCTGTAATTTCTATGAAGCTCCTGAAGGGTTAATCAATTTATTCAATGTGGTTTTGAGCAGTTTGAGGGGTGCAGTTTTTAAAATGGTGTTAGTGTTGGACATTTTCTGTCATATAGGCCCCTCAAAGTCACTTCAAATGTGATGTGGTTCCTAAAGAAAATTGGTTTTGTAAATTGTGTTTTAAAAATTAGAAATTGCTGGTAAACTTTTAACCCTTGTAACAAAAAATTATGTTTAAAAAATGTCAATTAAGTAAAGTAGTCATATGGTAAATGTTATTTATTAACTATTTTGTGTGATATGACGCTCTTGTTTACCTTTCAAAATTTTTGCCAAAATTCCAATTTTTTCACAAATATGCAATAAATATCTACCTAAATTTTACACTACCATAAAGAATGATGTGTCACTAAAAACAATTTCAGAATCACTGGGATATGTTGAAGCGTTCCAGAGTTATTACTTCATAAAGTGGCAATAATCAGAATTTTTAAATTTGGCCTCGTCCGGAAGGTGAAAACATAGGCTGAAGGGATTAGCAATGGTAAGGAGATATTGGGAGTTGTTGTTACCAGTCATCATCAGAATGCGGACCATATAGGAATCATAGTACTGATCAAAAACAGTCAGGATCACAAATAAACATTTACATCCAGGTATCTTATAGGTGATATCTTCTCTGATTGAAATCATTCCCATCCCTTTTATCTGCATATAAGGCCAGGGTCACACTTGCGAGGGTGATGGTATTATTTCTATGCAGCTGCACACTCCAGTCCGAGTGACGCCAAGATGAGATTTCACACCCAGAGCTCATCTCTTCAGACTTCACCCGTTGTAAGGTTCTTTGTCTCTGTTGACATGTTCCTTGAAACTCAGTTTTCCGTCGGCCATTTTGCTTTCTGTCTTTCTGCAGCTCTTGCCCTCAGTTAATATGGAGTTTCCAGTTTTCATGTTCCCGCCCTGATTCTTCCCTCTTGCTTCTTAAGCAGCCTCAGCTGAACAATCAGTGCTCCTGAATCAAGCCTCAGTCAGTCTGTGACCTGACTCCTGGAAGCCTTGGACTTGTACTCCAGCTATTCCCTACTGAGGAACCTTGGAACACTTTTGGACTCTGGAAACCTGCTGTTTGGTGAATCCATGTTTGCAGAGGAATTACGGTACAGAGAAGAGATCCTGAACCTGCTTTGGAGATTTACTGTAGTGCATGAAGTTACTCTGGCCTGCTGTTCCTGCAAACTGTGTGAACTTTTCAGCATGCTTGTATGAAGTAATACAAGTCATTTCATTTCAACCTATGTCTCCTGTGTTTCCCTCGCACCCAAGCACAAGACGCTATAGGAACTGTACACTATACATGACAAGATTCAGGAGCCAATGTTTAGTGTCTGCTGGGTCTGGGAAAGCCGTGTCTGCTGTGACTGTGGATATCAGATGTCCGTTTAATACCTTATGTGATGACAGTGGTTGTGACTTCTCACAACCATTCCAGGTGAGCGCATTCCCTTAAAATTTTACTCTGGAGTGTTACCACAGGTAAACACTATTGTTTTTTTTTTTTTTTCCCTTTCCTCTTCTCCTTCCAGCACCTCTGCCTTAAAAGATCTGGAAGATGGAGGCCCACATAAAGGAACTTTGCGGAGTGACTGATACAATCCTTTCAGATGTACAGACTTTAAAAACCCGTTTTGCAAGCCTACAGGACCTCACTAATCATAATTTGCAAGTGTTTGGACAGACTACCCAGGAATTGCGAGCCAGGATTGAGGCTCTAGAGGAACTAGCCCAGGTTCCTGCCATAACCCCAAGTTCTGGGATCCCCAAATTACCTCCTTTTCGTTTGGCGGTGAACGTGAGAAATTCAGGGGATTTATTAATCAATGCAATTTATTTTTCTCTGCACATGCTTCACAATTTCCCACTGAACGATCAAAAGTGCTTACTATAATCATGTTGCTTACCAATAAGGCTTTGATGTGGGCAAACCCTCTGATTGAGACTGAGGATGATTGTTTGAATCACCTTGATGCTTTTATTTCAGCCATGGGGCAGGTGTTTGATGACCCCAATCGAGGTGCAACAGCTGAAGCAGCCATGTTAACTTTGCGCAAAGGTAAGCGTTCAGTAGCCGAATATGCCCTGGATTTCAGGAGATGGGCTCTTGATACCACTTGGGACACTTCCGCTAAAAAATCTATTTTTCGGAAAGGGTTGTCTCCACTGATTAAAGATGAACTTGCTCGTGCCGACCCTCCCACTGCATTAGGTGACTTTATTAACTATTGTATCCGTATTGATGCTCGTATGACTGAACGCAGACAAGAGAGATGGTTCGAAAATAATCGCACTAACCTTTTACTACCTCCCTCCTCAGCTAAGTAACCTTTGAGTAGGATCACAAGGGAACCAGAACCTGAACCCATGCAGGTGGACTCTTTGCAAAGACGGGTTAGTGATGCACGCAAAGAACATCGTATAAAGGAAAATCTATGTTTCTACTGTGGTAAGTCAGGGCACTTCATTATAAACTGCCCCAGCCGTTCTCGTAAGACTACTGCAGCAGTCATTCACTGTGAGTGTTGCGAGAGGAGCTCTGTCATGTCCGAGCCTCAGGCTCCAGAGAGATCTGCTGCAAGAGATCTTGATTTCTCGGACTTAAACTCTGTTAGTTCTGGGGATGATGACGGTATAAACGCTGCAATTTTTCAAGTTTCCTCAGCGGTGTCCCAGCTGAGTTGTAAAAGAAACAATTCTCATTGCTTCCTTTCCATCAAACTCTGGGTTGACTCAGTCTGGGTGTCTAGCTCTGCTATGATCGACTCAGGAGCAAGTGGAAATTTTATGGATATCTCCTTTGCTCTGAAACAGGGGATACGTTCAGTGAAGAAGGCTACTCCAGTACAGATGGAGACTGTGGATGGCTCTCTACTGACTTCTGGACCAGTGGATCAAGAAACAGAGCCTTTGAGGGTCCTTATGGGTAAAGATCATCAGGAGAAAATGTCTTTTTTGCTTATCTCTTCTCCCCACTTTCCCATCATTCTAGGGCTACCATGGCTGCAGGCGCAGAATCCTACGATTAACTGGGAGACCAAGGAATTACACTTTCCGGAGAAACAGATGAGTCAAGGAGTTTCAGCTTGCTCTGTTCCTAAAGGAACCATGTCAGTCCCTGAACTACCAGCTGTATACCAGGACTATGTGGATTTATGTGACAAGAAGAACGCTGATCAGCTTCCTCCTCACCGTCCATATGATTGTCCAATTGAATTATTGCCCGGAGCCGAGATACCTTTTGGTAAGATCTACCCCCTAGCGGGGCCCGAGCTAAAAGCTTTGAAGGATTATATAGACGAAAATTTAGCCAAGGGCTTCATACGCCCCTCTTCATCTCCCGCAGGTGCACCCATCTTCTTTGTGAAGAAGAAAGATGGATCTCTGAGACCCTGCATAGACTATAGGGAACTCAATAAGGTTACTATTAGAAACCGTTATCCATTGCCTTTAATCCCTGAGTTGTTGGAGAGAGTGCGGCATGCCAAAATTTTCTCTAAACTGGATCTCCGTGGGGCCTATAACTTGGTCCGTATTAGACCTGGGGATGAATGGAAGACTGCTTTCAGGTCACTCTATGGACACTTTGAATATCTAGTTATGCCTTTTGGTCTGAGTACCACCCCAGCCACTTTCCAACACTTCGTGAATGATATCTTCAGGGATCTCCTAGATACATTTGTGGTGATTTATCTGGATGATATTCTAATTTTTTCTAACTCCACAGAGGAACATCATGGACATGTGAGAATGGTCTTAGAACGCCTAAGACAAAACCATCTCTACATCAAACTTGAAAAATGTGAATTCCATAGGACCGAAATTCAATTTCTGGGGTATGTACTATCTACGCAAGGGATTAGTATGGATGGAAGCAAGACCCAAGCCATCAAGGATTGGCCAATTCCTAGAAATGTGAAGGAGGTGCAGCGTTTCATCGGGTTTGCCAACTTCTATAGACGTTTCATTAAGAATTTTTCTGAGGTAGTGTCACCTATCACCCAACTTACCCGGAAACAGTCTAGGTTCTCCTGGACCCCGCAAGCTCAGGAAGCATTTTCCTGTTTAAAGGATAAATTTACCACCGCACCTATCTTAGTACATCCCAACCCCGAGCTTGCCTTCATAATAGAGGTGGATGCTTCAGACTGTGCCGTTGGAGCTATACTCTCTCAGAGAACAGGTGAGAAGAATGTCTTGCATCCCTGTGCCTTCTTTTCCCAGCAGTTGTCTTCGGCTGAGAGGAACTACGATGTGGGCAATAGAGAATTGTTGGCCATTATTGCCGCCTTCAAGGAATGGAGACACCTTCTTCAGGGAGCTGCACAGCAAATAGTCATCCTGACAGACCATCGTAACCTTGAATTTATCAGGTCGGCTAAGTGCCTGACTCCTCGCCAGGCTCGCTGGAATCTTTTCCTAAACCAATTTAATTTTGTCATTTCTTATAGACCAGGATCGCGCAATGGAAAGGCTGATGCACTCTCTAGGATTCATTCAGCAGAGACACGTCCACTTACTCCTCCTAAGACTATTCTTCCTGACTCTAGATTCCTGGGAGTGATTCATAATCAAGACCTACTTAAGGACATCAAGGAAGCATACCATGCGGATTCTTTGTTGGCTCAACCCCCAAGGGACGTAAGTCTTGTCTTTAAGAATGGTGTGTGGATTCAGGGACAACGTCTGTATATACCTGAAACAGTCAGATTGAGAGTATTGCAACTCATCCACGATTCCAAGATAGCCGGGCATAGGAGAATTCTAAAGACACAAGAATTTCTTTCTCGTTTCTTTTGGTGGCCCACTTACAGGAAAGATGTCTTAAACTATGTCACTTCATGTGAAGTCTGTGCAAGATGCAAAACACCTCGCTCCTCACCAACTGGTCTGTTGCAACCTCTTCCCACCCCGTCCCGCCCATGGGGATCCATTTCTATGGACTTCATTGTGGAGTTACCAACCTCTCAAGGGAAGAACACCATTCTAGTGGTGGTTGACCGTCTAACAAAGGCAGCTCATTTTATCCCTTGTGTCGGCTTACCCACTGCAAAACAGACATCAGACTTGATGATTAAGAATGTGTTTCGCTTACATGGAGTACCGGATGAGGTCATTTCGGATCGAGGGGTGCAATTCACTTCAAGGTTTTGGCAAAATTTCTGTGCAGCATTGGACATTAAAGTAAACCTTTCTTCTGCTTTTCATCCCCAGACTAATGGACAGACAGAACGAACCAATCAGACCCTGGAGCAGTATCTCCGCTGTTTTATCTGCCACCTACAGGATGATTGGGTGGATCTACTTCCACTGGCTGAGTTCTCTTATAACAACTCTCAGAGCGCCTCCACTAAGCAGTCCTCCTTTTTACTCCAATCTAGGTTATCATCCTAACATTCTTCCTCGATTTCCCATAGATACGCCCTTGCCGGCAGTGGCTGAAAGAATCACTTCTTTACAAAAGAATATGGATCTTCTAAAGGAAAATCTAGAATTGGCTCAGGAAAGGTACAAGAAAGCAGCAGATAAATTTCGTAAACCTGCACCAGCTTTCAAGGTAGGAGATTTGGTCTGGCTGTCAACCAGAAATCTTAAATTAAAGATTCCATCGTCTAAATTGGGACATAAGTACAATGGGCCTTATAAGATCAATAAGATTATAAGTGATGTTGCTTGTCGTCTTCAACTGCCCAGAACTATGAGAATCCACCCTGTCTTTCATGTATCCCTACTAAAGGCTGCAACACCCAATACGTTTCCTGGACGTTCTTCTCCTTGCCCTGACCCAGTGCTGGTCGATGGTCAGGAAGAATTTATGGTGGAAAGGATTCTAGATTCCAGGTTGTACAGAAATCAGTTGCAATATTTGATTAAATGGCAGGGCTACCCAGTGGAGGACAACTCATGGGAACCAGTCAATAATGTAAATGCTCCTCGCCTGCTCCGCCAGTTTCATCAGAGGTACCCTGACAAGCCTGGTCTGAGGTCATCCGGAGGTTGTCCCTAAGGGGGGAGTAATGTAAGGTTCTTTGTCTCTGTTGACATGTTCCTTGAAACTCAGTTTTCCATCGGCCATTTTGCTTTCTGTCTTTCTGCAGCTCTTGCCCTCAGTTAATATGGAGTTTCCAGTTTTCATGTTCCCGCCCTGATTCTTCCCTCTTGCTTCTTAAGCAGCCTCAGCTGAACAATCAGTGCTCCTGAATCAAGCCTCAGTCAGTCTGTGACCTGACTCCTGGAAGCCTTGGACTTGTACTCCAGCTATTCCCTACTGAGGAACCTTGGAACACTTTTGGACTCTGGAAACCTGCTGTTTGGTGAATCCATGTTTGCAGAGGAATTACGGTACAGAGAAGAGATCCTGAACCTGCTTTGGAGATTTACTGTAGTGCTTGAAGTTACTCTGGCCTGCTGTTCCTGCAAACTGTGTGAACTTTTCAGCATGCTTGTATGAAGTAATACAAGTCATTTCATTTCAACCTATGTCTCCTGTGTTTCCCTCGCACCCAAGCACAAGACGCTATAGGAACTGTACACTATACATGACACCCGTCTTTGTCTTCAGCTGTACATCCCAACAGAGTGCCATTAAAAATAAAAGTATCATTATACTGCCCCATAAGTAAAAATATATTCTGTGCTGTGCCTCTGAATAAATAATTACTGTGCTTATTGCACAAAATATCTCCATAATATCCCCTCACACACTGCCCTTCTCCATAATATCCCAACACGCTGCCCCTCTCCAAAATGTCCCCCACACTTGTACTATGTAAAATATGCTCCCCACTGCCTCTCCCCAAAATAAATCTCACACTGACCCTCTAAAAAATATATCCCTCCACACTGCCTCTGAAAAAAAACCTCCCACTGCTTCTCTCCAAAACATCCCCCCCACACACACACTGCCCCTTCATGGAGCTTTTACTATTGCCTGCGCCATCTCCACTCTCTCTGCTGCACTGCTGATGTGTCAGAAGCAGTGTGATAAGGCCACAGCGTGTTGACCTCATCACGCCGCTGCATGTTGGAGCCAGGCTTGATGTGCATTTCTCTGCCCCTGTTCTGGCGCCCAAGCGTTCAAATGTATTCACGTTTGAAAGACGCAAATACATTTGAATATATGAAGAAAGGAGCTGAGGTCTCCGAGACAGCTCCGCGGGGTTTCGTGTGCAGGCCTGAGTTAAAGGAACATGACAATATGTTTCCCTCGCTTCCCTATCCTTCACAGTACCCAGATCTTAATCCTATGGAAAATGTCAGAGATGAGGTAGAATGGGGCTGTTCAAAGTGTGTCAGTACGTCCATCAACTTTAAGGAGTTATCCTGTCGGCACGGGCACATTTCCTGGTTAAACTTAAAGTATGACACTACAAATTACTGCAGTTCTGAAAACCAAAGGAGGGCTGACTATAAGTTGGTGGCTTCTCATAAAGAGGCCACTCATTGTATATAACATTTTATTGCACTATTTAGTAAATGCATTTTGTATATTTAGTGCTCATTTAAGAATATTAAATTTGGGAAATATTTTTAACTTGCTCCACTATTGAGTCCTCTTTGTTGAGTCAGTGATGAATTAAAAATAACTATCCTGCCTGTATAGTTGTGTAATAAGAAGCCGTGACTGAACTGAAGTAGTTAAAAGGAACGGACAATAGCACACCACATTTCTTTATGATGTCACTTTGTATGCAAGGATCACATTCTGCAAGTCTGCACATTTTATTTTTGTATGAGCTTTGTCAGTAGGACTGTCTGTCTGATATCTATCAAATACGAAGAATAAGGAGCCTGCGGTGTCCGCCACCAAAAAAAAACATTTCCACCCAAATACTGGGCTTACACATTTATGTTCCATTCGCCTGGTACTTTATATACAAAAACATCTTACCAGCCAGAGGTTAAATGCATACTACTGGAAGAGAGGGGATACAGGACCCTGTACACTGACAATCTCACAATATATTAGTACACTGAGTGGAATATGCCTCTACTATGGGTTTTTTATCTTACATTTTCTCTAAACCCATAAAATAAATCACTATCACAGGGAATATTCCCTGTATGAACTAAGGTTCATAGTATGAGTATCTTTTTGGTTTAGGGTTTTGTTCACCTTTAGTGAAATTCGACAATTCAGTCAAAGGCAAATATAATTTCTTCCTTCCCGCATCATCACATAGATTTTTAATATGCCTGTAAAGAACTTGGCTCAGCCGGCAATAAATGTACATTAGCTGTACATATTGAATATTGAATACGAGCTAATCTGCAATTGTTCTCATCTGCTGATCTATCCATAGACCATACATCCCAACCGTCACAGATCTAGCATGACATACCACCCTCTGTCCTTGAAGTTCAGGGCTGTGTTCCAACTTCAACTCTGCAGCAAGGAGATCTCTCCTCCTTGCAGACTCAGATGCTGCTGTGATTGTTCTCATTATCCTCTGACTCAGGATCTTGATGATGTTCTTCTTTATATGCATATTGTCTTGATACGATGAAAGAGATACTCAATATAGTGATACAGATCTAAATACTAGTACACCTCTAAATACTAAGTACTATAAATAAATTAATTACGGTATATGTCTTTTTTTTTCTATTTATATATATATATATATATATACATATAATATATATATATATGCAGGTGGCTTCTCTCAAAGTTAGAATATCATCAAAAAGTTAATTTATTTCAGTTTTTCAATACAAAAAGTGAAACTCATATTATATATAGTCATTACAAACAGAGTGACCTATTTCAAGTGTTTATTTCTGTTAATGTTGATGATTATAGCTTACAGCCAATGAAAACCCAAAAGTCATTACCACATTATCTCAGTAAATTAGAATACTTTATAACACCAGCTGAAAAATGATTTTAAAATCCAAAATGGTGGTCTACTGAAATGTACGTTCAGTAAATGCACTCAATACTTGGTCGGGGCTCCTTTTGCATCAATTACTTCATCAATGCGGCGTTGCATGGCGGCGATCAGCCTGTGGCACTGCTGAGGTGTTATGGAAGCCCAGGTTGCTTTGATAGTAGCCTTCAGCTCGTCTGCATTGTTGGGTCTGGTGTCTCTCATCTTCCTCTCAACAATACCCTGTAGAATCTCTATGGGGTTAAGGTCAGGCGAGTTTGCTGGCCAATCAAGCACAGTGATAATACTAGAGAAGAGAGAGAGGATTCAAAACGATATAAATAAACTGGAGCAGTGGGCAGCAACAAATAGAATGGTTTTTAACAGGGAAAAATGCAAAGTACTACATCTGGGCAATAAAAATAAAAAAGCATATACAGAATGGGAGGAATAAGGCTAAGCAACAGCACATGTGAAAAAGACTTGGGTATACTAATAGATCACAGACTGAACATGAGTCAACAGTGTGATGCAGCAGCAAAAAAGGCAAATACAATTCTGGATGTATTAACAGAAGCATACAGTCTAGATCACGTGAAGTCATTATTACCCTGCACTCCTCTTTGGTCAGACCTCATCTGGAATACTGTGTCTAGTTTTGGGCACCACATTTTAAAAAAGACATCAACAAACTGAAGCAAGTTCAGAGAAGAGCGACCAGAATGGTGACCTGTCTGCAAACTATGTCCTATGAGGAACGGTTACAGGATTTGGGAATACTTAGCTTGCAAAAATGAAGACTGAAAGGAGACTTAATAGCCGTCTACAAATATCTCAAGGGCTGTCACATTGTAGAAGGATCATCATTATTCTCATTTGCACAAGGAAAGACTAGAAGCAATGGGATGACACTGAATGGGAGGAGACACACATTAGATATTAGAAAAAAACTTTTTGACAGTTAGGGTGATCAATGAGTGGAACAGGCTGCCACGAGAGGTGGTGAGTTCTCCTTCAATGGAAGTCTTCAAACAGAGGCTGGACAGACATCTGTCTGGGATGATTTAGTGAATACTGCTTTGAGCAGGGGGTTGGACCAGATGACCCAGGAGGTCCCTTCCAACTCTACCATTCTATGATTTTATGAGTGATACTGTTGTTTTTAAACCAGGTATTGGTACTTTTGGCAGTGTGGACAGGTGTCAAGTCTTGCTGGAGAATTAAATTTCCATCTCCAAAAAGCTTGTCGGCAGAGGGAAGCATGAAGTGCTCTAAAATTTCCTGGTAGATGGCTGCACTGACTGTGATCTTGATAAAACACAGTGGACCTACACCAGCAAATGCCATGGCTCCCCAAACCGTCACTGATTCTGGAACATTCACACGAGACCTCAAGCAGCTTTAGCCCCGGAGGAATCTTAGGGCGAAACACACGTCGAGGTAAGGGGAACGCCTGAACTATCCTTTTTTACCTGCGGTCCTAGCTGTATAAGGTAATGTGACATATGCTTTGTATTATCTGAGTCACCAATACTTCACTATACTTATGACAGCCACTTATCTTGCACATTAGTTTCTATTGGCCGCTCCTTTTTGCATCTCCTATACTCAGTATTATACAGGTTCTTATTATGTGTCGCTCATAGCCACTTTCTTTTATTATTACATTTGTATTTTCTACTATTTTCATGCATAGTGTGTTCTTAGACACAGGACTTAGGTATAGGTTGCACATTGATTATTGTAATTCATTTTTCTAAATAGTGCTGGGGTTCCCCCTACAGGGAACTTACTGTGTTTAATTGTCTTTAGCCTTTTTTAATATACTTTTTTGTGTTTATAATAAAAGTTTTCTGATTTTTAGTAATTTTGGGTCTCTTCTTCTAACCAGCCCGTTACTGGTTTGGGTTTGTTGTTGTTTATTTATCTGAAGTGCCAGCATTGTCATTTATGGACATCTCTTGATTTATTCAATTTCCACAGTATAATAAGCCTCTGACACACCTTCCACTACAGGCAACCCACCAGATGGAGACCCAACTTTGAGTCTCCACATTTCAAAAAATTATTTTCACACACCACTAAAGTGGCATCAATTTCCACAGAGTAGAAACAGTATAATAGGCCTCTGACACACCATCCACTCCAGGCAACCCACCAGATGGAGACCCAACTTGGAGTCTCCACATTTGAAAAAATTGTTTGTAACATCAGCAGCAATAGCAACAGCATGCACAGAAGCCACTACAAAGGTGTCACAGACTGCAATAACGCAAGATCAATGCATGACACTAAAAACGACACCATCGCCTAGTCTGCCAAGTCTGCGACTGGGGTGCAAAAGTTGTTGAAGATTCATGACCTGTTCATTTTGATGAAAGTTACACTTTCAGGGAACGCTTATCCATCAGGACTCCACCAGCAGCGCTGAACACTTGTTATGAAAGGGTATGATGACATAACCTCCAAGGCGTGACAGGCGAGCTCAGACCACTCTTCCATTTTTGAATATCAAAATGCAAAAGGGTCCATATTCTCCCTAATGGCATTGATATGGAGCTTGAGATACTCCTGCACCATCCTCATAAGTCATTCACAACATGTCAGACTTATACTCTATTCTGTTGGTGCACAAACTGGTCTAAAAAATGTGTGAAATGACTCACAGAAATTGCTTATGCCACTTATACTGCTACTGCAGCTGCTAAAGCTTTTGCAGCGCCGCTTTGACATTCCTTGTATTGGAAGTCTAAAACTGCGATGCACACTGTGTACCTCACTGCTGTCTTGGGGAAAACCACTCTTAAGATTGTCTACACTTCAGCATGTGTGCGTCCCTTTCCAGGAGGAGAAGCATCTGGCAAAATTTAATCTTGTACTGTGGATCTAACAGAGTGGCAACCCAGTAGTCAGCACTATTTCTAACCCTAAGAATACTACGAGCATCCTGTTGAATATAGTGCAGCAAGAAGGCGTTCATGTGTCGGACGCTTCCATGAGGTCCAAGTCCATTTTGTGTTGGTGGCGGGGTAACACTCAAGATGACTTCCTCCATCCCCTTCCACCAACCATGGACAACAGAGAGGGGATCATTATCCTCTTCATCTCCTGACTGTTGCGCATCCATCACTTCTTCTTCCTCCTCGTCCTCCTCAATTTACTTGGCTCACGCACCTTCAAGTGAGCACACAGCAACAGTACTTTCTGCAGCAGCACATCCAGGCCGGGATAGTTGCAGAAAAATTGCTGTACCACGAGGTTGATGATGTGAGCCATGCAAGGTACGTGTGTGAGGTTGCCCCGACATATGGCCGGCACTAGGTTTGCACCGTTATCGCTCATGGTCTTCCCTAGCTCCAGGTTCAGGGGAGACAGTCATTGCTCTAACTCTGCCTGGATAGCTGTCCACAACTCTTGAGCTGTGTGTCTGCGATCTCCATGGCATATTAATTTTAACTGTGCCTGATAGCGGTCAGCCCTGGCTGCGCAGTACAGAGGTGGGGGAGATTCTATCTGTACTGTTGAAATGCGTGTCTCATTAAGGCAGAGGTTGAGGGTGCAGCTGGAGGCCCTAGAAGAGGTGGAGGACCCAGAAGTAGTGCAGGAACTGTTAGATACAGAGGTTTATCCTGCAAGCCTTCGGGATTCAAAGACTTGTGGAGCATCTCCTTGACTGCCTGCCCCCACAGCCACCAGAGTCACCCAGTGCCCAGTCAGCGAGATGTAATGCCCCTGCCCATGTTTGCTTGTCCAGTTGTCAGTGATGAAATGCAACCCTGGAAGAAGTAGATTTTATCAGGGAACGGGTGATATTGTCTGTGACATGCTGGTGTTGCGCAGGCACAGCTTTCTTAGAGAAATAATGGTAACTAGTACTGGGGACTGAATGGTCATCAACTTTCGGAAACCAACTGTATCCACCAGGCAGAAAGGTAGCATGTCCGTGGCCAACAGATTGGAAATGGTGGAGTTCAAGCTCTTAGCTTTTGCATGTGTAGGAGGAAACCTTCTTTTTCGTGACTACAACGGCAGGATCGAGAGTTGGCTGCTGTGCTGAGAGAGGTTGGAGAGGGGTGAACAGAACAAACTGCTGGACTGTGAATGAGATGCAGATGGATATGTTATGGATGAGAAAGATGTGTTGTGCTAGGTGACACATAAATATCAGGCATATTCACTTCCGTACAGGCTGAAGGGCTCTCACTCACCCCGAATTTAGGAGGTAAAAAAGTGGAGTTTCTGTGGCCGGAGACCTGTGTTAGAACACTTGACACAGTGACGGAGGAGGAAGCAGCAGATTTGGTTGATGGGATGGCCGGTGGTTGCCGGGCACGCTAGTCCACAGTGAGATTCACAGACTAAAACATATTGCTCGTGCATGTACCAGTTCATGCGTGTAGTTGTCAAATTATTGCAATTTTTGCCTCTACTGAGTTTTTTTGGCAAATTTGGCAGATAACGTGAGTTGGGTCATCCTTTGGGTCTCAAAAAGTGCCCAGGTAGGCAACCCTTGTCAACCCTGCAAACTGCAGACTTGTGACCAGTGCTGGCCACAGCCAGAGTTGTGGCTGAGGATGCAGTACTTGTCGTTGTTGCAACACTCTGTGTCTGTGCAGGAAGCCGCAATGTAACCTTCTCGTCTTCCTCCTCCTCCTCTGCTGAGCTACTCAGCTGCGCACCTCTGGGTTCACACCAAGTGGAATTTACAACCTCATCGTCATCCTCTCTGTTCTCCCGCTCTTTACCCTGACTCCTCCTCTTCCTGCCCCGATACTATAGTACAGTCCGCTTGCGCATCTGGTATGTTTCTCATCAGGATCACCTCTACCCCCGGTGGTTAACATCTGGTGACAAGGGTTTGGATTCTACTCAGACCCTACTTCAATCAGCCCCGGATCCATCATGAAAATATTTTGGGGATCGGGACAGATGCTTTTTCTGACCATCATAGAATGTTAGAGTTGGAAGGGACCTTAATGGTCATAATGTCCAACCCCCTGCTCAATGCAGGAATCACTAAATCATCTCAGACAGATGTCTGTCCAGTCTCTGTTTGAAGACTTCCATTGAAGGAGAAATCACCACCTTTTGTGGCAGCCTGTTCCACTCATTGATCACTCTCACTGTCAAAGTTTTTTCTAATTTCTAATCTGTATCTTCTCCCTTTCAGTTTCATGCCATTGCTTCTCATGTTTCCATGTGCAAATAATGATGATCACTCAACAATGTGACATCCCTTCAGATATTTGTAGACAGCTATTAAGTCTCCTCTTAGCCTTCTTTTTTGCAAGCTAAACATTCTTAGATCCTTTAACCATTCCTCGTAGGACATACTTTGCAGTCCGCTTACCATCCTGGTAGCTCTTCTCTGATCTTGCTCCAGCTTTTCAATGCCTTTTGTAAAATGTGGTGCCCAGAACTGGACACAGTATTCCAGATGAGGCCTGACCAAGGAGGAGTAGACGGGGATAATTACTTCACGTGATCTAGACTCTATGCTTCTCCTAATACATCCTATAACTGTGCTTGGCTTTTTTTTGCTGCTGCATCACACTATTGACTCATGTGCAGTCTGTGATCTATTAGTATACCCAAGTCTTTTTCACATGTGCTGTTGCTTAGTTCTATTCCTCTCATTTTATAGATGTAATTTTCATTTTTCTTGCCTAGATGTAGAATCTTGCATTTCTTTCTGTTACATACCATTTTATTAGTCACTGTCATTGTTCAAGCTTACCTAGATCCTTCTGAATAATTTCTCTGTCTTCTCTAGTGTTAGCTATCCTTCCTAGCTTTGCATCATCTGCAAATTTGATTTGTTTACCTTCAGTTCACTTATCTAGATCATTTATAAAAATGTTGAACAACACTGGAGCCAGGACAGAGCCTTGTGGTAGCCCACTTGAAAAACCTTTCCAATTGGATGTAGAAACATTTAGTACCACTCTTTGAGTACAATCACTGAGCCAGTTGTGAATCCACCTAGCCACAGCCTTGTCAGTCCCATACTTGGCAATTTTTTCAATAAGGATAGTATGAGATACTTTATAAAATGCTTTGTTGAATTCGAGATATACAATATCTACCGCATTTCCCTGATCCACCAAGTCAGTGATTCCATCATAGAAGGAAATTAGATTAGTCTGGCATGACTTGTTTGCTACATACAAACCCTTGCAGGCTGTGGTTAATTACTGTATTTTTATCCAAGCACTTACATACATGCTGTTTAATAATTTGTTCAAATATCTGTCTGGTATAGACGTAAGGTTCACTGGCATGTAATTTCCTGGCTCCATCACTTTCCCTTTTTGATGATAGTTACAACATTTTCCCTTCTCCAAGCTTATGGGACTTCTGTTTTTGAGGATTTTTCAAAGATTCTGGCCAGTGGTTCTGCAATTTCTTCTGCTAACTCTTTCAGTACTCTACAGTGTAATTTATATTGACCCCCAGATTTATATTAATTTAAATTAGCTAGGTGTTCTCTCACCATCTCTCTGTTTATGGATAGTGTGGATTCTTTTATTCCTGCGATGGCACCGTGAAGATCAGTTGATAAACCGTAGAGAAAAGTATGCCACAAAAATGGAAACACCCATAAAAATTATGATATTTTATTTTTATTATTATTAACAGGTACCAAACATCAATGAAAAAGACACTAGTACATTTAAAAACATTAAAACAGATAAACTGGATATGTCATGAAATAATGACCATATCTCCCCACACCTAACCAAAATACAGCATAGAAAATGGCATCATGAAATTGCTATACAAACAGAAACAACATGAGCTATCTGAGGCAAAGATTCAAAATAAGTGATCATGGACTAACCCCCCTAGTAATTCACAGCACCATATGAGTTACACCCAAAAATAACATATCAGATTGAATGTCAATGAATGCTAGGAGAAATGAACCCTCTGCAGTGCAAAAAAAAGGTATACCAAAACCTGACAGATGCTGGATACTGGGTCAGAGAAGAAAGCCAAAATTCTCAGACTCGTGCAGCATGTTGACCTGTGTGAGCTGTAACAATAGAAGAAAAAAGTAGGGTGGGAGAGGGAGGAACCCCACGCGTATCGCCACACAAAGAGGTGACTTCCTCAGGGGAAATAACATGTCTCATTAATGAATGTTTGGAGTATATATACCTGAATCTTGATTAGTAAATTGGATACTGACCGCTCGGGAGTGCATGTGAAGAACATCGCAGCCATCTTGTCAGTATTGCAATAAAGTTGTTACAAAAAGAAAAAGAAAGAGCAGAAAGGTATATGCGCAGGCGCCGGGGCGATTAACCGTCCACGGCGCATGCGCGCACGTCTGGAAGATGTGAAGCCAGACATACACACAGGACAACTCTTAACGCATACCTGGATGACGTAAAGAGTAAATGTGAATCAGCCACTACCTAGTGACAATATCAGACCAAAAATGTAAGGTACATTAAAGCATAAGTTCAGGGGCTAAAGTAAAGTTACATTAGCGACACCTGCATAAAGGTCTAAAGATGTAAAAATATGTATTGAAAAAAAAAAAATCAAGTGTCTCAATAGCAGACAAGATGGATGTAGCTGGCTACTGCCTGATAATATAGTTGAACCAGAATAGAACATCCGTATAAACCTAAAAGTGCCAAAAAACACTAGGAAACAAATATATATATAGGCAATGTTAGCGATCTAATAAGATACACACTGGCATGAGTCCGTAAAGTAAGCTTGACTATGCCGCTATCCAGCAAGGTCATCGGACCGACAAAGAATATAAAAATATATATGCGCAGGCGCCGAAAAGAAACACCATACACGGCGCATGTGCATAGGTCGGAGAGTGCAAAAGCAAATATTAACAGCATAGTTGGACCAGGGTGGACGTCCCATCGAATCATGTTCCATAGTGTAAGCCTATGGGTGCCAAAAACACTCGGCAACATATATGTACACAGTATTCGCAATCAAGTGACATGGATGCTGACACATGTCCATAAAGTGGGCGTGACTTATCCACTATTTAACAGGGTTGTCAGCATCCATGTCACTTGATTGCGAATACTGTGTACATATATGTTGCCGAGTGTTTTTGGCACCCATAGGCTTACACTATGGAACATGATTCGATGGGACGTCCACCCTGGTCCAACTATGCTGTTAATATTTGCTTTTGCACTCTCCAACCTATGCACATGCGCCGTGTATGGTGTTTCTTTTCGGCGCCTGCGCATATGTATTTTTATATTCTTTGTCGGTCCGATGACCTTGCTGGATAGCGGCATAGTCACGCTTACTTTACGGACTCATGCCAGTGTGTATCTTATTAGATCGCTAACATTGCCTATATATATATTTGTTTCCTAGTGTTTTTTGGCACTTTTAGGTTTATACGGATGTTCTATTCTGGTTCAACTATATTATCAGGCAGTAGCCAGCTACACCCATCTTGTCTGCTATTGAGACATTTGATTTTTTTTTTTCAATACATATTTTTACATCTTTAGACCTTTATGCAGGTGTCGCTAATGTAACTTTACTTTAGCGCCTGCACTTATGCTTTAATGTACCTTACATTTTTGGTCTGATATTGTCACTAGGTAGTGGCTGATTCACATTTACTCTTTACGTCATCCAGGTATGCGTTAAGAGTTGTCCTGTGTGTATGTCTGGCTTCACATCTTCCAGACGTGTGCGCATGCGCCATGGACGGTTAATCGCCCCGGCGCCTGCGCATATACCTTTCTGCTCTTTCTTTTTCTTTTTGTAACAACTTAATTGCAATACTGACAAGATGGCTGCGATGTTCTTCACATGCACTCCCGAGTGGTCAGTATCCAATTTACTAATCAAGATTCAGGTATATATACTCCAAACATTCATTAATGAGACATGTTATTTCCCCTGAGGAAGCCACCTCTTTGTGTGGCGATACGCGTGGGGTTCCTCCCTCTCCCACCCTACTTTTTCCTCTATTGTTACAGCTCACACAGGTCAACATGCTGCACGAGTCTGAGGATTTTGGCTTTCTTCTCTGACCCAGTATCCAGCATCTGTCAGGTTTTGGTATACCTTTTTTTTGCACTGCAGAGGGTTCATTTCTCCTAGCATTCATTGACATTCAATCTGATATGTTATTTTTGGGTGTAACTCATATGGTGCTGTGAATTACTAGGGGGGTTAGTCCATGATCACTTATTTTGAATCTTTGCCTCAGATAGCTCATGTTGTTTCTGTTTGTATAACAATTTCATGATGCCATTTTCTATGCTGTATTTTGGTTGGGTGTGGGGAGATATGGTCATTATTTCATGACATATCCAGTTTATCTGTTTTAATGTTTTTAAATGTACTAGTGTCATTTTCATTGATGTTTGGTACCTGTTAATAATAATAAAAATAAAATATCATAATTTTTATGGGTGTTCCCATTTTTGTGGCATACTTTTCTCTACAGTTTCTCAGGGTTTTTTTTGCCTCTGGTGAACCCCTTTGAATTCTTATTATATAGTGGTGCCCTCCCGCCTCATTGTTTTTTTCCCCGTGAAGATCAGTTGATGTTACAATTGCTTTCACAGATGCAAACTTGGAATTTAACAGTTCAGCCTTCTCAACATAATTTTTGACCACTTCACCCTTTTCATCCTGTAAAAATCTATGACTTTTCTTTTGCTTTTGACATACACCCCAAATCCTTTTTTACTGCTTTTGATCTCCTTTGCAAGCCTTACTTCATTACTGGCTTTAGCTCTTCTAACGCTTGCCCTGCATTCCCTACAAACAGCATTATATTCTTCTTTAGATATGCCCCCCTATTTCCATTTGATAAACATTTCTTTTTTCCATTTTAACAAGTGATTAAGTTCTGTATTCATCCACCCTGGTCTTTTTAAATGCTTCAAATTCTT
Source organism: Oophaga sylvatica (assembly GCA_033576555.1). Classification (NCBI taxonomy): domain Eukaryota; kingdom Metazoa; phylum Chordata; class Amphibia; order Anura; family Dendrobatidae; genus Oophaga; species Oophaga sylvatica. The sequence goes on along the minus strand of JARQOD010000001.1, from coordinate 748,545,386 downwards.
CCTTATTTTGGGAATGTTACCAATTGTGCGGTGAGAATTTAATTTTTTTAAATCAACCATCCCAGCCATTGGACCTCTCCTACCCTCTTTCTGAGTCCATTAAAATCTGCTTTTCTGAAGTCCAACCTTAAAGTCTAAGTCCTTGCTGGTCTTCCTCCTCTTTTAATCCAAAATTTGAGGATAGCATGATTGCTGCCTCCTAAATTCTCAGCCACCTTTTCTTCCTCAACCATTTCTTCCCTGTTGGTTGGAATTAGGTCCAAGAATGCAGATCCTTTGTACTCTCTTCTAACTTTTGAAAGATAAAGTTGTCAGTAAGAGAAGATAAGAATTTTCTGGACCCAGCACTTTTGCCTGAGAGAGATTACCAACAAATATCTGGATAGTTAAAATCTCCCATGAACACTATGTCATACTTTTTAAGAACAGAGACAAATGATGCAAAAAGAGTTAATCCATATCTTCAGTATGTCGAGGTGGCCTATAGTAAACACCTCCAATAGTATCCTTTCTGTTCTTCTCTCCTTGAGATCTTACCCAGTTTCTACAGCGCTAACAGTCTCTGAAGCTTGGATCTCTGTGGAGATATACGTTTTCCTAACATATAATTCACCACCTCCTGTTTTTAATGAATAAGTGACTTCAAGGTTTGTATTCAAAGCATGTGTATCATCCCACCCAGCTGCAGTGATGCCTATGACATCATATTGCTCTTCCTGTGTTAGCAGCTCCAATTCTCCTTGTTTGATTCCCATGCTATGTGCATTTGTATAGACACATTTTAGTTTGTAGTCAGTTTCTCTTTATCCTCTATTTTCATTTAGTTTGTTGTTTTTGTAACTTCCTTTTCACTTCTAATAGCAAGGTCCTCAAAAGAATTCATTAGTTGCATATTTCTTCCTGGCCCTATATTTCTAATCCCAAATTACTCTAGTTTACAAAGCATACCACTGCGCGGCTGCTAAAGAAAGGGAGTGGATTAGCCAGTCCAGTAACATATGTTGTCAGTGGTCTTTGGATAGTATGAGACAGTGTTTCATTAGCATTAACACCTAAACCACTTAAGGGTATGCCACACTAAACAATATCGCTAACGGGATCGCTAAAAAACGTCACTATTTAGCGATCCCGTTAGCGATATTGTTCAGTGCGGCAGCTTCCAGCGACGAGCTTCCTGCTGTGATCTCGCTCGTCGCTGGAATCGTTCCGGACCCTATTTTCTCGCTGGCGCTCCCGCTGGGTAAGTATCTAATCGCTGTGTGGCACCTTTTCTTAGCGATTTAGCGGTACTTTTGTACCGCTAAAGTCGTTAAGAAGATCGCTAACGGCGATAGCGTCGTTAACTATATCGCTAAATGTGGCCGCATTTAGCGATATAGAAACAATCCCGCTAGCGATCTCATTAGTATGCAACGCTAACGAGATCGCTAGCGGGATAGCTTAGTGTGGCAGTACCTTTACACTTCGAACACCAATCCTATTCCCCCTTCCAGCATGACCTTGCTTTTTCCCACTCATGTTGTATGTACCCTTCCGCTCTATTAACCTGCTGTTTCACAACCTTAGGCCCACACCCGTCAGTCATCTGTCTCTACATTAACAATCACTATTTATTTTCTTAGATAGTGTGCCTGAACAACACTCTTATACCTAATGATTTTGATGAGCAAATGGGGCCTCCTGATTCCTCACTGCAACACAGTTTTATCCCAATTTGGATTTACAAATAGGGCCTCCTGGCTGAGCCCAAATATTAGGACTAATGATTTTTAAGAGCAAATGGGACCTCCTGATTCCTCACTGCAACACAGTTTTATCACTAACGATTTGGATTAGCAAATAGGGCCTCCTAGCCGAACCCCTATATTAGGCCTAACTATTTTTACGAGCAAATGGGGCCTCCTGATTCCTAACTGCAACACAGTTTTAGCCTAAACGATTTGGACAAGCAAATAGGGCCACTTCGCTGAACCCCAATATTAGGACTAATGATTTTTAAGAGGAAATGGGGCCTCCTGATTCCTTAATGCAATACAGTTTTATACCAAACGATTTGGATTAGCAAATAGGGCCTCTTGACAGCAACAGTTTTAGCACAATCTAGTTAGATGCTGGAAGATCGATTTCACATAGGACCGAATCCTATTTAGCTGACAAGTTGACTTTCAGCAGTAGGAGCGGCCTCTCTGTGGTGTTACTCTGAGAAAATGGCACCAGCAAAACAAGATGTCCGCTTTTTATATGGACAGAGACATGTGACTTCGGCAGCGAATCACAGAAGACCTTGTGTCATGAAGTTTTGGATGGTTTCTGCTCCCTGATTGGCTGCTGGAATGTACACACATTACAGAAAAAAAAATTACACTATGCCCCTCCTCTGACCTAGACACACCCCCTCCCCTCATAAAACATGTCCCCCTCCGCTCATCATACACCACTATCCTAGACAGTCAAAACAGAAGCATTAGTGGAAACACGATCATTTATCGATCTTTCACACAATGTTGCCAACTTTGAGGAAAAATGCTCGGAATGTGCAACGTTCGTGCTGAATTAGATATTGGCGAACATTTTCCGGACAAGTTCGTTCATCTCTACTCACAGGGACGCTAATGCTGCCTGTCCACTAGGTAAACTGTTGTACCTGTGAATCTCCATCTGAGATTCTTAGTGAGCATCATGATTCGGTCTTGGCTGCACATCCCAGCAATAAAGCCACCACAGATCTTCTTTCCAGGCGTTTTTGGTGGTCTGGTGTACATCAAGATAACTGGGAGTATGTAGCTGCCTTCAGTGTTTGTGCGTATTCTAAAACCTCTCAAACTCGTCTGGGTCTCTCCAACCATTGGCGATTCCCTGTAGACCTTGGACTCATTTATCGGTCAAATTTATCACCGATCTACCCGTGTTGGCAGGTAATACTGTAATTTTGGTGGTGGTGGACAGATTCAGTAAAATGTTACATTTTATTGTGCTAGCCACTTCATCTAACATCAAGACCTTGGTGCAAATTTTCATCAGAGAGGTTGTAAAATAACATGGGATCCCTAATGACATTGTTTATGATCGGGGGTTGCAGTTTATTTTCAAATTTTGGATGCAGTTTTGCACTCGCTAAAGGTACTGCCACACTACACAATCCCGCTAGCGATCTCGTTAGCGTCGCATACTAATGAGATCGCTAGCGGGATTGTTTCTATATCGCTAGTGTCGGCCACATTTAGCGATATCGTTAAGGACGCTATCGCGGTTAGCGATCTCCTTAACGACTTTAGCGGTACAAAAGTACCGCTAAATCGCTAAAAAAGGTGCCACACTTAGCGATATATACTTACCCAGCGGGGCGCCAGCGACGAAAATAGGGTCCGGAACGATTCCAGCGACGAGCGAGATCACAGCAGGAAGCTCGTCGCTGGCAGATGCCGCACACAACAACATCGCTAACGGGATCGCTAAATAGTGACGTTTTTTAGCGATCCCGTTAGCGATGTTTTTTAGTGTGGCATACCCTTTAGAGATCCATATGTTGTTCTCTTCAGCATTTCGCCCACTGTCTAATGGGCAAACTAAACGGGTTAACCAGAATTTTGAGAATTATCTTAGGTGTTTTGTGTCTGAGAATCAGGAGAATTGGGTTACCTAGTTACCTCTAGCTGAATTTGCTGTACATAATCGTTGTCACGAGTCTACTGGTAAGTCCCCATTTTTCAGGGTGTATGGGTTTCATCCTCAGTTAAGCTAATTTAATAACTGTTTTTCTGGAAAACCTGAAGAACGGTTTTCATCATCAATTATGTCTTTGTGGCAAGGGGTTCTTGATAATTTGAGGAAGATGGGGTCCAAAGATAAGAGTGTAGTTGATTGGAGACGTTTGGTGGGTCTGGACCTGTGTGTTGGTGACTTGGTGTGGTTGTCCTCAAGGAACATTCAGTTGAAGGTTCCCTCTTGGAAACTGGATCTCAGGTTCATCAGTCCTTATAAGATTGTGACCATTGTCAATCCCGTAGGATTCTGCAATGCTTTGTTGCCCGCTTTTCAGATCCATAATGTGTTTCATCGATCTCTACTCAAAAAATACATTGCGTCCTCTGTACCATCACAGCTACCGCCATCTCCAGTCATTGTGGATGGAAATTTGGAATTTCAAATAGCCAAGATAGTTGATTCTTGCTTAGTTCGTCGCTCATTTCAGTATCTGGTACACTGGAACAGATAAGGTTATGAAGAGAAGATCTGACATCCATTCGGCTATGCTGATTCGGTCCTTTCACGTGGCACACCCTGATAAAACCCAGTTTTGAGGTTCCAGAGGTCCCCCAGAGAAGGGGGGATATGGTCACGAGTTTAACATGACAGAGAAGAGCCAGAAGACTGCAGCGTCTGATTTCTCCTACTTTTGCACTGATTATAAGCACTTCACTTTCATATTAAACTGTAAATTTCTTCTAGCAGTGATGGTGTTAATATGCTCAGTTGAGAGCTCCTGGAGGTTAAGGCTCTTAGGCTGGTTTCACACTAGCGTTTTATCGCGCAGCGCATCGTGCGCTATCGGTCGCATGCGCAATGGTCCCCTATCTTTAACATGGCGGGCGCAGTGTCTAGCGCTTGCACGTGTTCATCAGCATTTTCGTGCGCTGCGCATTTTCCAGGTGTGCGCCCAGACGCGCTAGACGCTACATGTTGCATTTTTTGTTCTGCCCAACCTCGTTAAAAAAGCGCATGCACACGTGTGCGCAAAAAAATAACATTACAGTCTATGGGGGTGCTGGCGTGCGCATGGCTGTACGCACGTAAGCTTTTGCGCACGTGCGATTTTTGAGTAAATGTCTAGACACTTGTTTAAACCACCCCCTACACAAGCAACATTGTTTGTGAGGAGTGTAGATTAAAGAAGGTGTCTGCAGTGCCAGACAGACCCCTACTCTTCAGACTGCTTGGAAGACACAGCCTGGAAGACACTAGAAGATTTGGATCCAAGGTGCATCACCAAGAATGTGAGTATTCTTAAACCAAATGACTGCCTGTCCTTTCAAATGTAATATGTACTTATGCATTGTATTTTTTTTTATTGCAGCATGTCTTCTTCTGGATCGCAATATTCCCCATCCCGGCAAGAACTGGCCCAAGCAGAGCGTGATGTGAGTATCTTCCTGCATTTGGGTAAGTATAGCTGCTGCATCTACAAATGTGTAATATTTTTTTTTCTTTTTCAGACATCACCGTCGGACACGGCAATTGAGTCTGAACAGCGGGAGCAGCCAAGACAAGTCCCGGTGGTGAGACGTAATGTAAGTATATAGTCTTTGAATGACCCTTTTTTTTTTTCTCTTCCTTTTTTTCTGTCCTGTTTTTCATCTTCTATCTTGCTCCTTTTCTGTCTCTTTTTCCCTCACAAATATTTCCAAGATTATAATGTATTTTTTTTTCTAGGTTCAACAACGGGACGAAGACCTATATGTGGACATCAAGGCCCTGATCTGCCAGGTCCAGGAGCGTGTCCCGTTGTGGGATAGCCGTGATCCGCAGCACAAAGACAATATGGTGAGCCGGCGGCTATGGAATGAGGTGGCCGCAGCGTTGATGGATGGATGGGACAACACCTCTCCAACTACCAAAAAGGCGTCTAGTAAGTATTTCCATGCTCTGTGATGCCGCAGTGACTACTGTTCATGATGATACTGTTGTGTTTCCTGCTAGATATATTCTAGCAGGAAACACAACAGTGTCATCTGGATCAACAGTGACTGCATTGTGTATTTAATTATTTTGTGATGCCGCATTGACTGTTTGCCATGTTCACTCAGGTGTGTGATGATACAGATTTTGCCCTGAGTGCATTGTATAACGTTTTTTTTTCCAACAGTGAACAAAGTCCGCACATGTGCAGCAGAATTGGTACGTGCAGCAGTCAATGGTACCATTTCCAACTGTGCCACCACTGACTCGCCACACCTCACTTCCGACTTCTGCTGCATACCACTGCACAGCCACCTGCATTCCGAGCCAAGCCGGACACCACTACACCACCACAAGTCCGAGTGCTGCTGGACACTCCACCGTCGCCACCGCCATGGCAAGCGCTGCGCCTGTCTGGAGCACTACCACCACAGACACCGGTACACGATCTTGGAGCACCGCCACCGCAGCACCTGCTTGGGCCACTGCCACCAATTCTCCTGTATGGAGCACCGCCACCACTCTTCATCTTTCTAGGAGCACCGCCACCACTCCTCATTTTAGGAGCACCGCCACCACTTCTCCTAGGAGCACCGCCACGATTTCTCCTCCTAGGAGCACACAACCACTTCTCCTCCTAGGAGCACCGTCACCACTTCTCCTCCTAGGAGCACCGCCACCACTTCTCCTCCTAGGAGCACCGCCACTTCTCCTCCTAGGAGCACCGCCACCACATAGCATCAGAGGGGTCACCTACATTCCCTCTTTTACCCTTCAAGGCCACGGTCCACCAGCTTAAGGCGGTCGAGCAATGTAAGGCGGTCACACGGTGGAAGTCGATCCAGGAAGGAGACTCCTGCCCCAAACAAGCCAAAAAAACAAAAGACTTTGTTTGTCCATCCCCCTCTCCTCCTAATGTGTCTCACCCGCCTCTAGTTCCATCCTTGATCTCCCTTCCCCCACTACTTTCGTCGCCCCTTCCCCTAGAACGCCTTCCTCACTTTCCAGCCATTCCTTGAGGAAGGGTTCTTTCCACACCCCCAAAGTATACCAATCTTCCCCCAAATGTCCTTCACAATAAAAAGTTTATTTTTTTTAAATAAATGTGCAATTCTGCTTTCACAAAATACTGTTTGATTAATTTGTCTTTCGCCGCCTACACACACGGCGCCGTTCACTTTGCGTTTTTGACAAAACATAACTCCAGGAATGACACATGTTTCTTGTGTCATTCCTGAAGATATGTGTAGTCAAAAGCACAAATATATGACTTGTATTTTCCCCACCAGTCTCTTCAGTCTGCTAATATTGCACAGACTGAATAGAGGATGGTGTTGAGTGCAAGGCATATCTATTGTTACCTTGCCAAGTATCATAAAAAGTTAATTGAGTATGGTGTGTTTTTACCATCATTTAACTATTTGTGATACAAGGCCAGGGAGTCTAGATATACCTTGTAATTAACCACATCCTCTATTCAGTGTGTGTTGAATAAACTGAGATGATGGTGAAAATACAAGTTATATGTACAATACCCTGGCCTTGTATCCTTACTATCACACCTGGGCAGGTGAATACACATGAGTTTTAACCTGCAGCGTCGCTTCAGTCTGCATATATTTCAAGCATACTGTAGCAATGCTGCAGTTTAACTCATATGTGTATTCTCCTGCCCATGTGTGATAACATTCTGAAGTGAGGATGCGTTAGTTTGGGCATCCTCACTTCAGCATGATACCAGGCCTGGGGATTGTAGAAGTTGGATAAACTTTATTATCTCTCCAGTCTGCGTTCAAAATCAAGCCACAGTGATGATACTACAAATAATATTTATAGTCACATGGTCAGGTGTAATAAAGAATGACAGATGCTAGTGCATCCCAAAATCACTATTTGTAACATCAGGCCAGGTGACACAAATATTAGCTGTTTTATCTCCACCGTCGCTGCAAATTGAACACAAACTCTAGACATGATAAAGGTCATACAACTTGTGTGTGTGTGTGTGTATGTATAGTCACCTGGTCAGGATTACTAGTAAATTCATGATGCACAAAAAACACAGCATCATGAATTCACTGGTAAACCTGGACAGTTGATTATTGTATTTGAGTGTAAAAACACAGAGTGCACTCGATACAGGTATCAAAACAGGTATTTTAATAACATACACACAAGAAAACATCTTTACACCATTTGATCTTGCCATTCCACCCGTCCTACATCTGAGATGAAGTAGGCCGCAAATTGATCCCTCATTTGGCAAACTTCAACGGATGACCTGAGAAGGTGCTGAGTGAATTCAGGCAATGGGCTAGGAGCTGCATCATCGAGTTCAAAGTTCGGGTACTCTTTAGCCATCACAAAATTATGTAGAACCACACAGGCCTTCACCACCTCATCCACTGCTTCCAGTTTCAGATTAATGGCTGTGCCGAGAATGCGCCATCTGGAAACAAGTATACCAAAAGCACACTCTACAGTTCTTCTGGCCCTTCTCAGTCTGTAATTAAAATTTTTTTTGGTGTGGTCCAAGTCCCGGCTGGAGTAGGGTTTGAGCAGGTTTTGGCACATCTGGAATGCTTCATCCCCAACCATTACAAATGGCTGTGGTGGACCTTCAGTGTTGGGAAGAGGCCGTGGGGAAATTGAAATGGTTGCCATACAACCTCTGGCCCATGTCCGAGTTCTTAAAAGCCTGGGAGTCATTCCCACGGCCAAATGCCAAAATGTCCACTGCAACAAACATACAGTCTGCATCCGCAATGGCCATGAGTACTGCAGAAAAGTACTTTTTGTAGTTGTAGTACTCCGAGCCTGTTCTTTTGGGTTTGATTATACAGATGTGTTTCCCATCAACTGCTTCCAAACAGTTGGGGAAATTGCAGACTGTCCAGAATTTTTTGGCTATTTCAGTCCACATTCGGTGGTGGGCAGGGGCATAAAATCTGGACAAAGAACGTTTCTCAAAGCCCGGCAGGTGTCCGCAACAGTTCCTGACAAGGTGGAGATTCCAATCCGGGACTGGAAGTGGAGTGAAGATAGGGTCTCTCCAGTAGCCAGGAATCTGCGAAACAGAGAAAGAACAAAAAAATATATTATTGTATATGTTTTTTTAAAACAATAAAAGAAAAAAAAATATTAGTACATGGCATAAATATAATTCTGCAGGTCTTTGTTTACTACATGGCAGAACAATAATTCTGCCAGCTTTGGAATAGTACATGGCAGAACAAAGAAAATTATGCAGGCATTGGTTTAGCTTTTATGAATGTGTTAGAGATGGTTTCTGAGCAGAGGCTCCCTCTGGTGGTTACAGACAGTACTGAACCTTTCAGCGAGGAGTGGCAATCTGGGTTCACTGACTAGTCTGATATAAGGGGTTCCCTCCCATGATGGTTGCCAGTGATCAATTGTTCTTGTCTCAATTGTGGTTCCTGGTTCATTTGGAAGTTTGCTGGAGTCTTGCCTGCACCTCCTGCTTTCAGATAAGATATTTTTTGCTTTTCTTTTTGTGCTTGCTTTTTGCATTGTTTTCTGCACTTTTGTGGAGGTCAGCCAGGTCCCCTCCTGGGGCCTGAGCTCCTCACAGTTTATCTGCAACCACTGTTATTTGCTCATTTGCTTTTTCCTGTTTTTTCAGCGGCTGCGGCTTGGTTTTTGTTCACACTGAGATCTGATTTAGTGGGTGGCGAGATCGTGTGATCTCAGTATTTTTGTAATCAGAATTGTTGGATTTTTGTAGGGTTTTCTGGGTTGCAGAAAGTAATTTCTCCTGTCCTATCCTATTTAGTCAGCTTGTGGCCCCAGCGTTTGCTCAGTCTATTTTCTGCCTATGTTTGTATTTTCATCTTGTCTAACCGCCATTATATGTTTGGGGGCTTCCTATTTTCTTTGGGGATCTGCTCCGGGGCAGATAGCTTTCATCTTTCTGCCTTTAGGTGTAGTTATTTCTCAGGCTGTGACGAGGCGTCTAGGATCAACGTAGGAATGCTCCACGGCTACCTCTAGTTGTGTCGTTAGTTTAGGAATCTGCAACCCATCAGTTACCAACATCTCAGGTGTTCGGCTGCCCTGCTGTTGTTCCTGTCCTCGTCAGCTACCGAAACATAACATTTAGCAATATTATGTACCATAATGTGACCAGGAGCCGTTCCTCTGGAGGAATCGCACGACGGAGCTGTGTCCTGTCTCCGGATGAATTCTTGGACACAACCAAGCAAATCCCTGAAGGTTTCTTGGGACATCCGGGTATAGTCACTAAATTTCTCCGGGTTTACCTGGAGCTCGCTATAGAGGGTGTGGTACGCTGCACGGCTCTCCCGGAGTTCAACAATCGGATGTATCCACAAACGCCGCCGCTGCCGTCTTCGCTGTCTCTCTCTCTCCCTTTGTTGATGGCAAGCAACTGCATAAGCCTGAGCTATCGCGATGTCCAGATCCAAGTTAAAGTGAAAACTCTTCCAGCGCGGATCCATGTTCACAAAGGAAAATGCAAGCAAATGTGAAGAATTCGGCTGTAAACAGGCTCTATATAAAGATTTCCCATAACACACGCCCACTGGTATCCCATTGGAGTCTGTTGCAAGAATTTTGCAAGGATTTTCCTCCTGTGAAATGTGACACCTAGACAACCCATGCGCATAAAAAACGCAAACGCATGCAAAAACGCTTGAAATCGCATACAAACGCTGCATTTTTTTGTCGTAATGCGCAAACTGATGCGACAAAATATCGCAGCGTTTACAAGCGTTTTTTCAATGCGTTTGATGTGCGTTCGAAACGCAGCGCAAAACGGCGCAAGTTTGAAAGTAGCCTTAGCTGTGCACTGTTAGCCACTCCCATCTCCTATATAATCTTGGCCCTGGCTAGCACTCTTTGTCAGAGAAGCATTTGCTGCATGACTGGTGGTTGTCGGTTTGTTTTTTTTATTGGAGAATGCCTTTGGTGGATTTATCTGTTACTGTTGCTAGGTTTTGAGTGTGTTATAATCCCCTTTCTTCTCCTACTTTGGTTTAACCCTATCCTCCACTCCCCACTGCATTCCTCTGTTATCTGAGTGAGTATATTTGTATGTTTGGTATTTTTCGTTATCCCTGTTCCTATTACCTTGTTAGTCTGGTGAATTACGGTACACTAATGCTCCTCTCTTCCCTGAGTGGGGGAAAGGTACAGACTGAGGGCGGATTCAGGAGCTAAGGCATGTGGCCCCGGCGTCTTCACTATCAAAAGCCATCTGGGGAACAGGGCGAGCTAGGGCGCCCCTAGCGTTAGGGACAGGGAAGTAGCCCTGGTCCCGGGACACCCAACAGAGTCGTAACACCAAGTCTTCAACTTGATAAACAAGTAGTATCTGACAGGAAATTTAGCTACAGCATGTGAAAGAAATAATGTTGCACAGTCTTATCTTATCAATGTAAATTATTGGAATCAGTTTCAGTATTTTTGACTGTAAATAGTTTTATGCTCAAAAATGACAAAAGAATTCTAGGAGTGATACATTTATTGGCTTACCAGAAGAATTATGTTTGCACGCTTTCAGAGCACAGAGGCTCCTTCTTCAGGCTGGTTAATGAATCACTGAGACAAGAGCACAACATACGTCATATTTTCTTTTGTATTGCACGCATGATGTACGTATTGCCAATGCCTCAGAAATTGCCACAGATATTATCATTTTAAGAATCATGACCTACTATCCCCAACAGGTCATGATTCCTAAAACGACAATATATGTGGCAATTTCTGAGGCATTCTCAATAAGTACATCATACTGGAGTTGAGAACCTCTGGCATAAGCTACATACGTCTCATCTCCTGCATGATTATATACAAATAGCTGAAGAGCCCAGCGCTGCCCGGGCATAGTAACTAACTACGGTTAGTTATAACAAATTAGAATGATTATATCTATATATATAAAGGTGAGTGTATAGCCCCGCCCACTCCGCATAGCCACATTAACTATAATATCACACATCATCCCGTCAGCCAGAGCTACCGGACTACTACCCCTAATATCCCACATCGTCCCGTCAGCCAGAGCCACCGGACTACTAATATCCCACATCATCCCGTCAAAGCCACCGGACTACTACCCCTAATATCCCACATCATCCCATCAAAACCACCGGACTACTACCCCTAATATCCCACATCATCCCATCAGCCACAGCCGCCAGAGTACTATCCCTAATATCCCACATCTTCCCGTCAGCCAGAGCCACCGGACTACTACCCCTAATATCCCACATCATCCTGTCAGCCAGAGCCACCGGACTACTTCCCCTAATATCCCACATCGTCCCGTCAGCCAGAGCCACCGGACTACTACATCTAATATCCCACATCATCCCATCAGCCAGAGCCACCGGACTACTACCCCTAATATCCCACATCATCCCGTCAGCCAGAGCCACTGGACAACTACCCCTAATATCTCACATCATCCCGTCAGCCAGAGCCACCCGACTACTCCCCCTAATATCCCACATCATCCCGTCAGCCAATGCCACCGAACTGCTACCCCTAATATCCCACATCATCCCGTCAGCCAGAGCCACTGGACTACTCCCCCTAATATCCCGTAGAATGTAAGTCCACAAGGACAGGGTCCTCTCCCCTCTGTACCAGTATGCCACTGTAAATTTGTTTACTGTAAACGATATCTACAACTTTGTATGTAACCCCTTCTCATGTACAGCACCATGGAATTAATGGCGCTATATAAATAATAATAATATCCCACATCATCCCTTCAGCCAGAGCCACCGGACAACTACCCCTAATATCCCACATCATCCCGTCACAGCCGCCAGACTACTACCCCTAATATCCCACATCGTCCCGTCAGCCAGAGCCACCAGACTACTACCCCTAATATCCCACATCATCCCGTCACAGCCACCAGACTACTACCCCTAATATCCCACATCATCTTGTCAGCCAGAGCCACCGGACTACTCCCCCTAATATCCCACATCATCCCGCCAGCCAGAGCCACCAGACTACTTCCCCTAATATCCCACATCATCCCGTCAGCCTAGGGTCAGAACCAGAGCGCTGAGTGGATTTGCCCTGACTTCCATACCAATGATAACTTTAATAGAAGTCTGGGGTGAGAATCAGAGCGCTGAGGAATTTACCCTCACTTCCATACCGGGATCCCTTTAAGAGGGGCGGGGACCAGAGCGCTGAGTGGACCGGTCCTAACTTCCATACCAGGGATCCCTTTAAGAGACCCTGGGGTCAGAACCACAGCGCTGAGTGGAACGGTCCTAACTTCCATACCAATGATCCCTTTAAGAGGCCCTGGAGTCAGAACCACAGCGTTAAGTGGAACCGTCCTAACTTCCATACTGGGGATCCCTTTAAGAGAGGCCTGTGGTCAAAACCAAAGCGCTGGATGGATTTGCCCTGACTTCCATACCAATTATACCTTTAACAGAGGCCTGGGGTCAGTACAAGAGCATTTGAAGGCAATTGCACTGACTTCCATACTGGGGATCCCTTTAAGAGAGACTGGGGTCAGAACCAGAACGCTGAGGCTAAGTGCACACGTCAGCAATTTTCGCTTTTTTTTCGCGTTTTTTCCCGCGGCAAAAAACGTGAAAAAAACGCAAGCATTAAGCATCCTATTTATTTAAATGGATTCCGCAATTTTTGTACACATGCTGCATTTTTTTTCTGCGAAAAAAAGCTTTGCGGAAAAAAAAGCAACATGTTCATTAATTTCGCATAATCTCCGCGCAATGTAAGCGGTTCATGTGCGGATGGTACCCAGGGTCCGGAGGGAGGAGACTCTCCTCCAGGCCCAGGGTACCATATCCCTGGTAAAACAATAATGAAAATAAAAAATAATGATATTCTCACCTTCGGCGGCCCCCGCAGCCTTCCCGCCTCTCAGCGACGCTCCCGTTCCCAGTAATGCATTGCGAGAATCAACCAGATGACGTAGCGATCTCGCGTGATGCTACGTCATCTGGGGTCTGTCGCAATGCATCCTTGGGAACGCGATTGGCCGGGAGCGTCACTGAGAGGCGGGAAGGCTACTGGGCCGCCGGAAGGTGAGAATATCACAATTTATTATTTTTTTTATTATTTTTACATTAGATCTTTTTACTATTGATGCTGCACAGGCGGCATCAATAGTAAAAAGTTGGTCACACGTGTCAAACACTATGTTTGACTCGTGTGACCAACCTGTCAATCAGTTTTCCAAGAGATGCTACAGATCGCTAGGAAAACGCTAGCATTCTGCAAGCTAATTACGCTTGCAAAACGCTAGTTTCTGGCGGGAATACGCATACAAAAAAAATGCGTATTTCCCGCGGCAGAGAAGTGCGGGATTGCCGCGGAAATTTCCGCGGCAATTCTGCAACGTGTGAATTTAGTCTGAGTGAAACTGTCCTAACTTCCATACCAATGATCCCTTTAGAGAGGCCTGGGGTCAGTACCAAAGCGCTGGATAGATTTGCCCTGACTTCCATAAGGGGGATCCCTTTAAAAAAGCATGGGGTCAGAACCAGAACGCTGAGTGGAATTGCCCTAACTTCCATACCAGGGATCCCTTTAAGAGAGCCTGGGTCAGAACCAGAGCGCTTAGTGGAATTGCCCTAAATGCCATACCAATGATCCCTTTAAGAGACCCTGGGTCAGATCCCTAACTTCCATACTGGGGATCCCTTTAAGAGGGAAGATGTGCCTATGGGATGGATGCTAGATTTCTCCCACCTGGTCAGTGTCTGCTAAGGTGTTGTGATGAAGTGAGAAAACTGTTGCTCATAGCAACCAATCACAGCTCAGCTTCATTTAAACAGCTCTGGTGAAAATGAAAGATCCTCCGTGACTGGTTGGTGATACACATGTGTAGCCCTGGTGGTAGGCACACGCAGTACCCTGGAGAGTGTATGGCGAGACGGCAGTTTAATGCTAAATATCCATTCACTCGACACACACTAGACACACCCCTAGGGTAGTGGAGTATACTCTAGAGGGAGTGGTCAAGGTAGTAGGTGTTAGAGTGATTAGTCTAGTTCCTGTCTTTGGACAGTGAGGACGTGTGGAGTAGAGTCTAGACTTCTTTGTGAGAAGACGTTTGGAAGGAGGAAAGAGTCTAGCCTGCTTATTCACCAGTTCATATCGTGGAGTCTGGTATAGGTGTTTGGAATACACCTTAGTCTAGTCAGAGCTGTATCACCTTCTCAACACATACTGAGGAAAGAAGAAGTATTAGCACGGAAAGTCTTCAGCATCCCTGTCTAAAGGACGGTATCAGGTTCAGAGACGTGCTCCTGCCTGTGATAACTGAGCATCTGTGGCTAACTTCATTGGAAGGAAAAAGGAAAGAAGTGACTGCTCGACCCTTGGCTAGTTTTGAGTGCTTATGTTACCAGCGTGGACAAGGCGAAAGGCAAGTGGATTTATAGGATTAGTGCTACAGGATTGCAGAAGTCCAGCACATTGCTACCGGTCACTGGGGACCGAAGGGTCACTGTTGTTTCAGGCACGGTGATAGGAAAACCAGGAATCTACCGGACCCTAGGTCGCGGCAGACAAGCCCCTTATAGTCAGTACGTAACTGGGGTCAGGGGGAGTGAAGACTTTGGAGTTCTGCAGGACAAAATAAGAATTCAGCTCCTTCACAGGAAGGCCCCTAACACTAAGCTGACTGGGCAGGTACAGCTAAAGATTAGCTGGAGATTTGAGGGAACTACGCTTCAAGCTGGTTGTACTCGTTTTATTGGAGTTAAAGGAGGCCCCTAACTTGTCCAGCTGCCGTCTCAAGATACACTCTCCTTGGATCAGCCTCCCTGGGACCTGCCTTATCATCTTGCAAGTAAAGGTATGGAAAGACGCTGACCGTGTGAGACTGTGTTCTTTATCTGCACCCGACTTCACAAATCCCATAGACTTTGAGGGACCAGTCCCACCTGTAGGGGACCTGACATCTAGCTGCATCACCATCCCCTCAGAGATCTACAGCAGCGCTGGTACTAATTACCAGAATACTACAGGTGGCGTCACGAACTGTACATAAATCAATCCCCTGTAAATATATCCCCAACATACGCCAGACCGCCAGGGCCACAGACCGAGCCACAGCTACCTGTGACAAAATCCCCATAGACTTCCATGGGCTCGGCTCTGAGTACCCCATTGCCCTGGTAATCCACAATTGTGGTGGCGGGTCGACACAAAAACTTGGCGTCACGAACAGGATACGAAACTCGCGAAATTGCGAGCCCTGTGTGCCTAAGGAACTGTTTTTGTGAAAAAGGACTGTTTGCACTTTTTGGCGCCAAAATCGCCATTTTGTCGCCATATTCGCGCCCTCAGGCGCTGGAGAAGAAGGTGGGCGTGCCTTCGTGGGCGTCTACCCCCCAGTGGCGCGAAGAAAATGCCTGCCCTCTCAAAGTGCTACTACAACATGCGGTCCTGCCCTACAGCAAAGGAGGTCCGCCTCCTCTTCACCTTCCCTGCGAGGAGGAGGAGACGCAAACCCCACCTCCACGGAAGAGACCGGATGTCTCCGCAGGAAGAGGAGAGAATCTTCTGGAACATGATGGAGGCAGGACGTGTGCAGCCGAGTGGGGCAGCGGAGGAAGGCAGGCCCCGTGCCCCCGCCAAGCTGCCATCGGCATCGGAGTCTTATGCGATCCTGCACCTGCAACAGGCGTTGCTAGAGCTACAGGAGGAGAACGCACGTCTAAAGAAGTTCCAACCTGGACTGGAGGAGATTGAGAGACGCCGATGTAACCTGCTGCAGTGGCAACTAACGAACACGGCGTCCTCTCCCCTCAATGAACCCCCACGATTCCAAATACCGAAGAGTCTGCTGCCCAAGGCGAAGGAGCAACCGGAGGCTGCCCCCGAAAGTACCGTTCCCGATCCCACTGGTGAAGCGGTGGAGGCGGAGGAGGTTGAGGAGGTACAGCCAATCCCGGAACGCCCGCCCGGCCAAGAGGCCGCAGCAGATTATCGGTCCCCGGCAGGGACACCGGAGGGGTCCTGTCCGTCACTACCAGATGTGGACTGGGACGAAATGGCGCGCCTGGATGACGTCGCCTACACCGCCCAGTGGGAACAAGAATGGCGGAGTCGTGAGGAGAAGAAGAGGCGTCAGCAGGAGGAAGAGCGGGAAACTCAGAAGAACCGCCAGCGACAATATGCCGAGCTGATTGCTGACAAGGAGACTGTCCGTCGCGACAAAGGTACCTTACGGGAACCGCGGCGGCAGGGGTGTGTGACTGAGTTCCAGCTCCGGAAGGGCTGGGGCTTTATCCGTGAACCGGGCCTCTACCCAGCGGTCTTTGTCAGCAGGCGTGACGTAGAATCCCACCTGCCGCAAGGGCATCCCGGGAGGGACTTAGCAAACGGAGATATAGTCACCTATACGCGGCATTGGGGAATGAAGGGGTGGTATGCCCTTAATGTCGCCATCATCCGCGACCCCGTCCCAGACGCAGGTACCGTCACCATTACCGCCGCGTCCCCGGTCCCAGTTCAAGCAGCATCCGGCCGTGCCCCAGCATCGCCCCCTGCAAAGTCATCGCAACAAGCGACCCAGAGTTCATCGCAAGTTAAAGCCACCTCCACATCGCAACATGCGACCCAGTCTAGATCGCAAACCCTGACGCGGTCTATATCGTTGACTGTGATGGAGACGCAATCGGTGTCACGCGGAGAGAGTATACCCGTTGCGCCCCTAGAGGTTCGCACCAGAACTGTCGCGACCCAGACCCTGATCGCAGCACATGATTTGCTGGTCTTGGGATCTAGGGCTCATTGCATCATTCCAGCCCCCGGGGTGAAAGATGTAGTGGAAGGTGTATTATTAGAAGATGAATAGATAGTAAGAAATGTGGTGAGATCCCTATCGGATCTACCAAAAGTAAAAAGCAAAAAGTTTAAAATGTTTTGAAAAAGTTTGCACAGGTTATATATATAGTGAATATATATTTCTAATTATAGAATGCCCGGCTGGGTAAATGATAGATGATAAATGATAAACAGTTGCACTTTTATAATGCGATTTAATATAATATGTCTTTCTTTACAAATGGACTTTTGAGGTTAAGGACTATGCTAACCCAGAACTTTCTTGTACATAGTTGCGCTTCGGTGCCCTATCTTGGTTTTACAAAAACCATCCATAACTACCTCTGAAAAACAAAACCCGTATGGTGTGGCACTGAGTGAGGTCTGCAATCGGACGTCCTGCAGCCCACCCAGGACCCACGTTGAAGGTTTGGTGCGGGTCCTTCACAAGTATATTGTATATTTATTTATTGAATGCTATTTGATACTATTTGTATTTTTCTATAAAAGTTTGCAACGTTCAAGATGTCCTCACCTCCCGGATGGGAAGATGTTATTGTTCAATGTTTATTGCATAAACAAAATGTCTTTTGTATTTTACAGCCCGGGAGTGCTGTCGTTTACCATGGGGGAATGTGTAGCCCTGGTGGTAGGCACACGCAGTACCCTGGAGAGTGTATGGCGAGACGGCAGTTTAATGCTAAATATCCATTCACTCGACACACACTAGACACACCCCTAGGGTAGTGGAGTATACTCTAGAGGGAGTGGTCAAGGTAGTAGGTGTTAGAGTGATTAGTCTAGTTCCTGTTTTGGACAGTGAGGACGTGTGGAGTAGAGTCTAGACTTCTTTGTGAGAAGACGTTTGGAAGGAGGAAAGAGTCTAGCCTGCTTATTCACCAGTTCATATCGTGGAGTCTGGTATAGGTGTTTGGAATACACCTTAGTCTAGTCAGAGCTGTATCACCTTCTCAACACATACTGAGGAAAGAAGAAGTATTAGCACGGAAAGTCTTCAGCATCCCTGTCTAAAGGACGGTATCAGGTTCAGAGACGTGCTCCTGCCTGTGATAACTGAGCATCTGTGGCTAACTTCATTGGAAGGAAAAAGGAAAGAAGTGACTGCTCGACCCTTGGCTAGTTTTGAGTGCTTATGTTACCAGCGTGGACAAGGCGAAAGGCAAGTGGATTTATAGGATTAGTGCTACAGGATTGCAGAAGTCCAGCACATTGCTACCGGTCACTGGGGACCGAAGGGTCACTGTTGTTTCAGGCACGGTGATAGGAAAACCAGGAATCTACCGGACCCTAGGTCGCGGCAGACAAGCCCCTTATAGTCAGTACGTAACTGGGGTCAGGGGGAGTGAAGACTTTGGAGTTCTGCAGGACAAAATAAGAATTCAGCTCCTTCACAGGAAGGCCCCTAACACTAAGCTGACTGGGCAGGTACAGCTAAAGATTAGCTGGAGATTTGAGGGAACTACGCTTCAAGCTGGTTGTACTCGTTTTATTGGAGTTAAAGGAGGCCCCTAACTTGTCCAGCTGCCGTCTCAAGATACACTCTCCTTGGATCAGCCTCCCTGGGACCTGCCTTATCATCTTGCAAGTAAAGGTATGGAAAGACGCTGACCGTGTGAGACTGTGTTCTTTATCTGCACCCGACTTCACAAATCCCATAGACTTTGAGGGACCAGTCCCACCTGTAGGGGACCTGACATCTAGCTGCATCACCATCCCCTCAGAGATCTACAGCAGCGCTGGTACTAATTACCAGAATACTACAGGTGGCGTCACGAACTGTACATAAATCAATCCCCTGTAAATATATCCCCAACATACGCCAGACCGCCAGGGCCACAGACCGAGCCACAGCTACCTGTGACAAAATCCCCATAGACTTCCATGGGCTCGGCTCTGAGTACCCCATTGCCCTGGTAATCCACAATTGTGGTGGCGGGTCGACACACACACACATTCAATTTTATATATATAGATTGTGCATACAGGATCCTTGTTATCATGCCCTGCCCTGATTCCAACACTCAGTCTAAGGCCAAGGTCACACTTACGAGTGCAATGCGAGAAACTCGTGCAAGTCTCTCACCTCAATACCCGGCACTGCCGCCGGCACTCGGACCGGAGCATTCAGCTGCATAGAAATACATGCAGCCGCACACTCCAGTCTCGAGTGCCGGCAGCAGTGTCGGGTATTGAGGCGAGAGACTGGCGCGGTTTCTCGCATTGCACTCGCAAGTGTGACCCCAGCATAATATTTTACCTATAATAGGTGAAAACCCGTTTCTTCTAAAGGATTAATATATCATAATAATAGATGTTGATTTATATGTACAGTACAGACCAAAAGTTTGGACACACCTTCTCATTCAAAGATTTTTCTGTATTTTCATGACTATGAAAATTGTACACTCACACTGAAGGCATCAAAACTATGAATTAACACATGTGGAATTATATGCTTAACAAAAAAGTGTGAAACAACTGAAAATATGTCTTATATTCTAGGTTCTTCAAAGCAGCCACCTTTTGCTTTGATGACTGCTTTGCACACTCTTGGCATTCTCTTGATGAGCTTCAAGAGGTAGTCACCGGAAATGGTCTTCTAACAGTCTTGAAGGAGTTCCCAGAGATGCTTAGCACTTGTTGGCCTTTTTGCCTTCACTCTGCAGTCCAGCTCACCCCCAAACCATCTCGATTGGGTTCAGGTCTGGTGACTGTGGAGGCCAGGTCATCTGGCGTAGCACCCCATCACTCTCCTTCTTGGTCAAATAGCCCTTACACAGCCTGGAGGTGTGTTTGGGGTCATTGTCCTGTTGAAAAATAAATGATGGTCCAACTAAACGCAAACCGGATGGAACAGCATGCCGCTGCAAGATGCTGTGGTAGCCATGCTGCTTCAGTATGCCTTCAATTTTGAATAAATCCCCAACAGTGTCACCAGAAAAGTACCCCCACACCATCACACCTCCTCCTCCATGCTTCACAGTGGGAACCAGGCATGTGGAGTCCATCCGTTCACCTTTTCTGCGTCGCACAAAGACTCGGTGGTTGGAACCAAAGATCTCAAATTTGGACTCATCAGACCAAAGCACAGATTTCCACTGGTCTAATGTCCATTCCTTGTGTTCTTTAGCCCAAACAAGTCTCTTCTGCTTGTTGCCTGTCCTTAGCAGTGGTTTCCTAGCAGCTATTTTACCATGAAGCCTGCTGCACAAAGTCTCCTCTTAACAGTTGTTGTAGCGATGTGTCTGCTGCTAGAGCTCTGTGTGGCATTGACCTGGTCTCTAATCTGAGCTGCTGTTAACCTGCGATTTCTGAGGCTGGTGACTCGGATAAACTTATCCTTAGAAGCAGAGGTGACTCTTGGTCTTCCTTTCCTGGGGCGGTCCTCATGTGAGCCAGGTTCTTTGTAGCGCTTGATGGTTTTTGCAACTGCACTTGGGACACTTTTAAAGTTTTCCCAATTTTTCGGACTGACTGACCTTCATTTCTTAAAGTAATGATGGCCACTCATTTTTCTTTACTTAGCTGCTTTTTTCTTGCCATAATACACATTCTAACAGTCTATTCAGTAGGACTATCAGCTGTGTATCCACCAGACTTCTGCACAACACAACTGATGGTCCCAACCCCATTTATAAGGCAAGAAATCACACTTATTAAACCTGACAGGGTACACCTGTGAAGTGAAAACCATTTCCGGTGACTACCTCTTGATGCTCATCAAGAGAATGCCAAGAGTTTGCAAAGCAGTAATCAAAGCGAAAGGTGGCTACTTTGAAGAACCTAGAATATAAGACATAATTTCAGTTGTTACACACTTTTTTGTTAAGTATATAATTCCACATGTGTTATTCATAGTTTTGATGCCTTCAGTGTGAATGTACAATTTTCATAGTCATACAGAAAAACTTTGAATGAGGTGTGTCCAAACTTTTGGTCTGTACTGTATATCATCAGTTTTGCACCATTCCCACGCAGCAACTTTGCTTGGTCTACTGCTAATCTCTAAACATTTCTATGTGACATTGTGATCATACATAGGGACAACAGTTCACCTGATTATAGCGGCTAACCTCTGTCCATACACAGAAGGAGTGCACAACCTATTATCTGAGGGCCACAAGCAGATCGCAAATTTACGACCCCCAGCATCTAGTCATAGATATGCATAAATTTTAAAGGCACACTGTGCGGTCATCTCTGGAAACCCCATATATTGGTAGAATGGGGGTCTTTCAGTCATAGGGTGGCACTCCAGAAAGTATTTGCTGAGTGCTTGTTCTTTATGGGAGTAATTCACATATCTGATTTTTCTTTTTTACATATAAATTTTATCTTTATTTAAATTTCTCTGTTAAAGTTGACATATAGATGACAAAACAAGGAGAGAGAGGTTGACATAGCATCACAGCCAATAAAATAACATACCAACAATATAATAGAATGGTAGCCCATTTCTAAGCAAAAGTATGCAGTATCATGGGTACCAATAAAAAAGCACCCCCATTCTGAGCATAGAAACTACTCAGGTCTCTTCATCAGGCAAAGACTAATACAAAATCTGATGAAGAGACCTGAGTAGTCTCGAAAGCTTGCAATTTGTTATCATCTTTTCAGTTAGCCATTAAAAGGTATCAACCACTGAGGACTCTCAACCCTAAATATTTTTCTATCTACTGGCTAACACTGTACAAAGATATACATCTTTACTGTAACATAATATAGTAACTTACGTTACAATGGTGGTATCTTGCGTTACAGTGTTTTCCTATGATGGTAACTCATTGCAACGTAAGTTACTATATTATGTTGTAACGTAAGTTATCAACATTTCTTGTTATAAAATATGTTGAATTTAACTTGAGAGGTTAAAATAAATTTGTTAAAGTTGCTTGGACTATGGTGTTACAATACAATAAAAATAGTGCTTCTCCACTGTTTACCAGAACAGATAATTTGGCAGTCTCATGATGGACAATTGCCTTTCCTTTTTTTGTAGCGCAAGTTTTCAAGTAATAACTCTGTATTTTGTATTTAATTTTATTGTTGAAAAATCAAACTGTGGTGAAATCTATTGAGAATAGTTTAAAACCTTTACCCCCAAGGGTGGTTTGCACGTTAATGACAGGGCCAATTTTTACAATTCTGACCACTGTCTCTTTATGAGGTTAAAACTCTGCAACGCTTCAACGGATCTTCGCGATTCTGAGACTGTTTTCTCGTGACATATTGGTAAAATTTCTTCGATATAACTTGCGTTTATTTTTGAAAAAAATGCAATTATGGCGAAAATTTTGAAATTTTCCAACTTTGAATTTTTATTCCCTTACAACAGAGAAATATGTCACACAAAATAATTAATAAATAACATTTCCCACATGTCTACTTTACATCAGCACAATTTTGGAACCAAAATTTTTTTTTCTTAGGAAATTATAAGGGTTAAAAATTGACCAAACGATTCCTCATTTTTACAACAAAATTTACAAAGTCATTTTTTTTTAGGGACAACCTCACATTTGAAGTCACTTCGAGGGGTCTATATGGCAGAAAATACCCAAAAGTGACACCATTCTTAAAACAGCACCCCTTAACCCCTTACTGCCATCCGACGTACTATCCCGTCCATGGTACCTGGGCACGTATGACCATGGACGGGATAGTACGTCCCAGCGATCGGACGAGCTCCCGGGGGGAGCGCAGCCGATCGCGGCCGGGTGTCAGCTGATTATCACAGCTGACACCCAGCACTATGTGTCAGGAGTGGTCACGGACCGCTCCCGGCACATTAACCCCTGGCACACCGCGATCAAACATGATCGCGATGTACCGAGGGCACAGGGGAGGATCGCGCAGGGAGGGGGCTCCTTGGCACTCCCCTGAGACCCTCAGAGCATCGCGATGTGTCGCGCTGTTCCGAGGGTCCGTCCTCCCTCCAGGTCCCCGGATCCAAGATGGCGCCGGGGTCCTGCAGGGTGGCGGCTTCCTCAGTGCCTGCTGAGAGCAGGCACTGAGAAGCCTGCAGCGATGCCAGAGCGATCGCTGGTGTGACAGAGTGCTGTGCAAACAGTCACACCAGCGATCTGACCCTATACAGTGATGTCCCAACCTTGGACAAAGTAAAAAAGTTAAAAAAATAAAAATAAAAATTGTTTAAAAAAATCATAAAAAAAATAAATATTCCCCAATAAATTCATTTTTTCCTGTAAATAAAAAAACAAAAACAATAAAAGTACACATATTTGGTATTGCCGCGTCCGTAACACCCCCCCCATAAAACTGTCCCACTAGTTAACCCCTTTAGTGAACCTCTTAAAAAAATTTAAAAAAAACAAAGCAAAAAATCAATGCTTTATCATCATACCGCCGAACAAAAAGTGGAATAACACGCGATCAGAAAGACGGATATAAATAATCATGGTACCGCTGAAAACGTCATCTTGTCCCGCAAAAAACGAGCTGCCATACAGCATCATCAACGAAAAAATAAAAAAGTTATAGGTCGCAGAATAAAGCGATGCAAAAATAATAATTTTTTATATTAAATTGGTTTTATTCTATAAAAGCGCCAAAACATAAAAAAATGATATAAATGAGGTATCGCCATAATCGTACTGACCCGAAGAATAAAACTGCTTTATCAATTTTACCACATGCGGAATGGTATAAACGCCTCCCCCAAAAGAAATTCATGAATTGCTGATTTTTGTTCATTCTAACCTCCCAAAAATCAAAATAAAAAGTGATCAAAAAACGTCACATGCTCAAAAATGGTACCAATAAAAACGTCAGCTCGTCCCGCAAAAAATAAGACCTCACATGACTCTGTGGGCCAAAATATGCAAAAATTATAGCTCTCAAATGTGATGATGCAAAAACTATTTTTTGCAATAAAAAGCGTCTTTTAGCGTGACAGCTGCCAATCATAAAAACCCGCTATAAATAGTAAATCAAACCCCCCTTTATCATCCCCTTAGTTAGGGAAAAATAATAAAATTAAAAAAAAGTATTTATTTCCATTTTCCCATTAGGGTTAGGGTTGCGGCTAAAGTTAGGGTTGGCGCTAAAGTTAGGATTAGTGTTAGGGTTGGGATTAGGGTTATGGGTGTGTTAGGGTTAGGTTTGTGGTTAGGGTTGGGACTAGGGTTAGGGGTGTGTTGGGGTTAGGGTTGGAGTTAGAATTGGGGGGTTTCCGCTGTTTAGGCACATCAGGGGCTCTCCAAATGTGACATGGCGTCTGATCTCAATTCCAGCCAATTCTGCATTGAAAAAGTCAAACGGTGCTCCTTCACTTCTAAGCTCTGCCATGCGCCCAAACAGTAGTTTACCCCCACATATGGGGTATCAGTGTACTCTGGACCCCAAGAGTTATTGTGCAATTTGTCCTATTTCTTCTGTTACCCTTGGGAAAATAAAAAACTGGGGGTAAAAATATCATTTTTTTAAAAAAAAAATGATTTTTTGGTTTTTACGGCTGTACGTTATAAACTTCTGTGAAGCACTTCGGGGTTCAAAGTGCTCACCACACATCTAGATAAGTTCCTTGTAGGGTCTATTTTCCAAAATGGGGTCACTTGTGGGGGGTTTCCACTGTTTAGGTGCACCAGGGGCTCTCCAAATGCGACATGACGCCCCCAGACCATTCCATCAAAGTCTGCAATCCAAAACGTCACTACTTCCCTTACGAGCCCCGACGTGTGCCCATACAGTAGTTTTCTCCCACATATTGGGTATCAGCGTACTCAGGACAAATTGGACAACAACTTTTGGGGTCCAATTTCTTCTGTTACCCTTGTGAAAATAAAATATTGGGGGCGAAAAAATCATTTTTGTAAAAAAAAAAAAGATTTTTTATTTTTACGGCTGTACGTTATAAACTTCTGTGAAGCACTTCGGGGTTCAAAGTGCTCACCACACATCTAGATGAGTTCCTTGTGGGGTCTATTTTCCAAAATGGGGTCACTTGTGGGGGGTTTCCACTGTTTAGGTGCATCAGGGGCTCTCCAAATGCGACATGACGCCCCCAGACCATTCCATCACAGTCTGCAATCCAAAACGTCACTACTACCCTTCCGATCCCTGACGTGCGCCCATACAGTTGTTTACTCCCACATATTGGGTATCAGCGTACTCAGGACAAATTGGACAACAACTTTTGGGGTCCAATTTCTCCTGTTACCCTTGTGAAAATAAAATATTGGGGCGAAAAAATCATTTTTGTAAAAAAAAAAAGATTTTTATTTTACAGCTGTACGTTATAAACTTCTGTGAAGCACTTCGGGGTTCAAAGTGCTCACCACACATCTAGATAAGTTCCTTGAGGGGTCTAGTTTCCAAAATGGTGTCATTTGTTGGGGGTTTCCACTGTTTAGGCAGATCAGGAACTCTCCAAACACGACATGGCATCCAGCCAATTCTGTGTTGAAAAAGTCGAACGGCGCTCCTTCCCTTCCAAACTCTGCCATGCACCTAAACAGTGGTTTACCCCCACATATGGGGTATCAGCGTACTCAGGACAAATTGCACAATAACTTTTGGAGTCTTGTTACCCTTGGGAAAATAAAAATTGTTGTGAAAAGATCATTTTTGTGGAAAAAATATGATTATTTAATTTTACGGCTCTACGTTATAAACTTGTGTGAAGCACTTTGGGGTTCAAATTGCTCACCAAAGATCTAGATAAGTTCCTTAGGGGGTCTAGTTTCCCAAATGGGGTCACTTGTGGGGGGTTTCCACTGTTTAGGCACATCAGGGGCTCTCCAAATGCAACATGGCGTCCAATCTCAATTCCAGCCAATTTTGTTTGGAAAAAGTCAAATGGTGCTCCTTCCATTCCGAGCTCTGCTGTGCGCCCAAACAGTGGTTCCCCCCCACATATGGGGTATCAGCGTACTCAGGACAAATTGGACATCAACTTTTGTGGTCCAATTTCTCCTGTTACTCTTGGGAAAATAAAAAAATAGTGACTAAAAGATAATTTTTGTGGGAAAAAAATAGGATTTTTTATTTTCATGCTCGGGCATTATAAACTTGTGTGAAGCACTTGAGGGTTCAAAGTGCTCACCAAAGATCTAGATAAGCTCCTTAGGGGGTCTAGTTTCCAAAATGGGGTCACTTGTGGGGGGTTTCCACTGTTTAGGCACATCTGGGGCTCTGCAAACGGAACATGACACCCATCAACGTCTGCATTCCAAAACATTATTACTTCGTTTCCGAGCCCTGCCGTGTGCCCAAACAGTTCCCCCACATATGGGGCATCAGCGTACTCATGACAAATTGGACAACTTTTGGGGTCCAATTTCTTTGGAAAAAATCAAATTTGGGACTAAAAAATAATTTTTGTGGAAAATTGTTTTTTGTATTTTTCAGACCCAGGCATTATAAACTTTTGTGAAACACTTGGGGATTCAATGTGCTCACAACAGATCTAGATAAGTTCCTTAGGGGGTCTAGTTTCCAAAATGGTGTCACTTGTGGGGGGTTTCCACTGTTTAGGCACATCAGGGGCTCTCCAAACGAGACATGGCGTCCAATCTCAATTCCAGCCAATTTTGGTTTGAAAAAGTCAAACGGCACGTCTTCCCTTCCGAGCCCTGCCGTGCTCCCAAACAGTGGTTTTCCCCCACATATGGGGTATTGGCGTACTCAGGAGAAATTGCACAACAACTTTATCTGTCCATTTTCTCCTTTTACCCTTGTGAAAATAAAAGTTTGTAAAAGATCATTTTTGTGACTAAATCATTTTGTGACTAAAAAGTTAAATGTTCATTTTTTCCTTCCACGTTGCTTCAGCTCCTGTGAAGCACCTGAAAGGTTAATAAACTTCTTGAATGTGTTTTTGAGTACCTTAAAGGGAATCTGTCACCCCAAAATAGCCATATCAGATAAAGATATGGCTGAATAGTGCGTCCCATAACTAAGCTAACGGTGGGTATCATATATCATGATACCCCCGTTTTCATAGCAAAATACCTTTTTAAAGTTGGTGATTGTACGTGTCAATCACTGCAGTCAGGTCAGGAGGGCGGCAGTTTTCATGTCCTCCCCCGCCCCCGCTCCTCGTCATCTGTTGCGTATCGCCATCTGTGAATACCACAGATGGAGTTAGGTTCCCGCCATTGCGCAATTCAAAATCCTGCCCAGCGCATGCGCAGTATGCTTTGCCCGACAGTGGGCAAAGCATAAAATGACTACAGCGCATGCGCTAGTCTTTCCTTGCCCCGGAAGTCATCCAAGGCAAGCAGTAATTTCCGGGACAAGGAAAGACTAGGTGTTTCACTAAAGTTTATAGCGCCCTAGCATGAAAATAAAAAAAATCATATTTTTTCCACAAACATGATCTTTTAGTCCCCAACTTTTTATTTTCCCAAGGGTAACAGGAGAAATTGGACCCCAAAAGTTGTTGTCCAATTTGTCCTGAGTATGCTGATACCCCATATGTGGGAGAAAACTACTGTATGGGCACACGTTGGGGCTCGGAAGGGAAGTAGTGACTCTTTGGATTGCAGACATTGATTGAGTGGTCTGCGGGCGTCATGTCGCGTTTGGAAAGCCCCTGATATGCCTAAACAGTGGAAACCCCCACAAGTGACCCCATTTTAGAAAATAGAACCCCCCAAGGAACTTATCTAGATGTGTGGTGAGCACTTTGAACCCCCAAGTGCTTCACAGAAGTCTATAACGTACAAAAATAAAAAATCTTTTTTTTTTTTTACAAAAATTATTTTTTCACCACCAATATTTTATTTTCACAAAGTTAACAGGAGAAATTGGACCCCAAAAGTTGTTGTCCAATTTGTCCTGTGTAGGCTGATACTCCATATGTGGGAGAAAACTACTGTATGGGCATACGTCGGGGCTCGGAAGGGAAGTAGTGACGTTTTGGATTGCAGAATTTGATGGAATGGTCTGCGGGCGTCATGTCACATTTGGAGAGCCCATGATGTGCCTAAACAGTGGAAACCCCCCACAAGTGACCCCATTTTGGAAAATAGACCCCCCAAGTAACTTATCTAGATGTGTGGTGAGCGCTATGAACCCCTAAGTGCTTCACAGAAGTTTATAATGTACAGCAGTAAAAACAAAAAAATCATTTTTTTTTTAGAAAATGATTTTTTCGCCCCAATATTTTATTTTCACAAGGGTAACAGTAGAAATTGGACCCCAAAAGTTGCTGTCCAATTTTTCCTGAGTACGCTGATACCCTATATGTAGGAGAAAACTACTGTATTTGCACACATCGGGGCTCGGAAGGGAAGTAGTGACGTTTTGGATTGCAGACTTTTATGGAATGGTCTGCGGGTGTCATGTTGCGTTTGGAGAGCCCCTAATGTGCCACCCCCACAAGTGACCCCATTTTGGAAACTAGACCACAACAGGAACTTATCTAGATGTGTGAGGAGAACTTTGAACCCCCAAGTGCTTCACAAAAGTTTTTAACGTAGAGCCATAAAAATAAAAAATCATAATTTCTTTCCACAAAAATGATATTTTCGCCCCCAATTTTTTATTTTTCAAAGGGTAACAGAAGAAATTAGACCCCAAGAGTTGTTGTGCAGTTTGTCCTGAGTTCGCTGATACCCCATATGTGGAGGTAAACTACTGTTTGGGCGCATGGCAGAGCTCGGAAGGGAAGGAGCGCCATTTGACTTTTTCAACGCAGAATTGGCTGGAATTGAGATCAGACGCCATGACACATTCGGAGAGCCCCTGATGTGCCTAAACAGAGGAAACCCCCCAATTCTAACTCTGACACTAACCCCAACACACCCCTAACTCTAGTCCCAACCCTAACCACAAACCTAACCCTAACACACCCCCAACCCTAGTCCCAACCCTAATTCTAACTTTAGCCCCAACCCTAACCCTAACTTTAGCCCCAACCCTAACCCTAATGGGAAAATGAAAATAAATACATTTTTTCAATTTTACTATTTTTCCCTAACTAAGGGGGTGATAAAGGGGGGTTTAATTTACTATTTATTGCAGGTTTTTATGTTTGGCAGCTGTCACACGCTAAAAGACGCTTTAGTTTTTGCATCACCACATTTTGAGAGCTATAATTTTTCCAAATTTTGGCCCACAGAGTTATGTGAGGTCTTATTTTTTGCAGGAAGAGTTGACGTTTTTATTGGTACCATTTTTGGGCACGTGACATTTTTTGATCACTTTTTATTACGATTTTTGTGAGGTTAGAATGAACAAAAATCAGCAATCCATAAATTTCTTTTGGGGAGGCGTTTATACCGTTCCACGTGTTGTAAAATTGGTGAAGCGGTTTTATTCTTCGGGTTAGTACGATTACAGCGATACCTCATTTATATCATTTTTTTTGTTTTGGCGCTTTTATACAATAAAAAAGATAATATATAAAAAATAATTATTTTTGCATCGCTTTATTCTGCGAGCTATAACTTTTTTATTTGTTCGCTGATGATGCTGTATGGCAGCTTTTTTTTGCGGGACAAGATGACGTTTTCAGCGGTAATATGTTTATTTACAGTATATCCGTCTTTTTGATCGCGTGTTATTCCACTTTTTGTTCGGCGGTATGATGAAAAAGCAGTTTTTTATTTATTTTTTTAAGGGGTTCACTAAAGGGGTTAACTAGTGGGACAGTTTTATAGGGCAGATCTTTATGTACGCGGCGATACCAAATATGTGTACTTTTATTGTTTTGTTTTTTATAATTTACATGAAGAAATTAATTTATAGGGGAATTTTTTTTTCTTTATTTAGGATTTTTTTTTTTTTTATACATGTGATTTTTATTTTTCTTACTTTTTCACTTTGTCCCAGGGTGGGACATCACTTTATAAGGTCAGATCGCTGATCTGACACTGTGAACAGCACTCTGTCAGATCGCGATCTCACAGGCAGTGCTGCAGGCTTTCTCAGCAGGCACTGAGGAAGCCGCCTCCCTGCAAGACCCCGCGGCCATCTTGGATCCGGGGTCCTGCAGGGAGGAAGCCCTCAGAACAGCGCGATCACATCGCGCTGTTCTAAGGGTCTCAGGGAACCATGCAGGGAGCCCCCTCCCTGCGCGATGCTTCCCTGTGCCCCCGGTACACTGCGATCATGTTTGATCGCAGTGTGCCAGAGGTTAATGTGCCGGGAGCGGTCCGTGACCGCTCCTTGCACATAGTGCCGGGTGTCAGCTGTGATAATCAGCCGACACCTGGCCGCGATCGGCTGCGCTCCCCGGGAGCGCGTCCGATCGCATGCGACGTACTATCCCGTCCATGGTCATACGGGCCCAGGTACCATGGACGGGATAGTACGTCCGATGGCAGAAAGGGGTTAATATACAATATACATTCACTCATTTTTGTGGCTGCCTTCAAAGAACAGTCTGTAGCCAGTTTTTGGCTTGTGACTGTAACGTAAGTTACCATGGAATGACACGTGTGTCATCATACTGCTGTCGGCACTGCAGAGGTATCGGGGCATCATGTCGGGCTCCGGCAGGTGATCCATGGCGGAGCCAAAGATTAAACGTGTAATTACCAAAGCATATTATGGGAGGGGGATTGTAAAAGGAGACAAAAAGGGGCACAAAATAGCAAGGGGCAATATAGAGGGAATATTATGGAAAGGGGCAGTTTGGAGGGATATTTTTGGAGAGGGTCAGTGTGTGGGGGCATATCACAGAAGAGGGTCAGTGTGGAGGAGGGGATAAAATGGTGAGGCCCAGTGTGGGGGGGTATACTATGGACTGTGAGGGGCACTGTGAGGGAGGGGGATATTATGGAGAGGGACACTTTGGAAGGATATTATGGAGAGGCTCAGTGTGGCGGGAATATTATGGAGAAGGGCTGTTTGGAGGGGCAGTGTGCCGGGAGGGTATTTTGGGCAGGAAACACAGTAAGGGGCAATTATTCAGGGGTATAGCATGGGAGATATTTTTAAGGGCACCATGTTGGGAAGTGCTGCTGAAGACGGAGAAAAGGTAAGTCGGCAGGGACGAGATCTGGGCATGAAATCTCATCATGGTGTCTGTACTACATGGAGACAAAGGGGATGGGAAAGACTACAATAAGAGAAGATTGCTTGTAACAATTACTTGTTAAGGACATACTGGAAATTGTAGGTTGGTGCAATACAATTATATATGGTGCTAACCTGACATTTGATTGCATTTACTGATGGTGGTTCTGGCGCTGCAATCAAAGAGGTGATTTTGGTGCTGCACTCATGTAGTGATGGGATTCTGATGCTGCATTCATGTACTGATGGTGGTTCTGGCACTAGATTGCCTCTAGTGTTCTGATCTTCAACACTAGAGGCAATCCATAATGTGCTTCATGGCTATGTTAAAACTTAATCTCAAATCTCTAAGTTTTGAGCATTTTAAACTAATTTGTTTTTGGCAAAAACTCTCCAAATTTTCCTCAAATACTTAAAACTTGGTTCTGGTGATGTATTCATCTAAGTACACTTTTAATTTTTTTTGGCGGCCATTGGTTCAGTATGGACCTTGGACAAAAAATATTGTGCACCCCTGGACTAGGTCCTGCGAATCAGTTTACACCAACTCTAATGAACAGCTAAATCCCCCTACAAAACCGCATGGCCGATTGCCACATCATTTTGTAGGTGAAACAGCTGTTCCCTTACAAAACCAAGTGACTGTTGTTAAGTAATCACCAAACAGCAGAGGTTAAAGGGACTCTGTCACCTCATTTTTCGCATATTAGATGTGGCCACCGCCATCAGGGGCTTATCTTACAGCATTCTATAATGCTGTAGATAAGCCCCAGATGTAACCTGAAAGATAAGAAAAACAAGTTAGATTATACTCACCCGGGGAGCGGTCCGGTCCGATGGGTGTCGCGGGTCCGGCGCCTCCTATCTTCATGAGATGACGTCCTCTTCCTTGCTTCTGTCGTGGCTCCCGCGCAGGTATTATTCTAATTAGAATTAAGCCCCCGTCTCACATAACGATATCGCTAGCGAGATCGCTGCTGAGTCACTAGTTTTGTGACGCAGCAGCGAGCTCACCAGCGATATCGCTGTGTGTGACATTCAGCGACGATCAGCCCCCCTGCCGGGTATCGCTGATCGTCGCTGAAAGGCCAGGACATTTTTTTGATCGCTGGTCTCCCGCTGACAGGCACGCATCGCTGCGTGTGACAGGCGGGAGACCAGCGATCCGCTGGTAACCAAGGTACACAGAAGATTTCCAGGCGCGGGGCTGTGCCTAGAAACCCGCTGTGTACCTTGGATACCAGCTCCCTGAAGCAGGGAGCTGGTAACTAAGGTACACAGCGGGTTTCCAGGCACCGCACAGCGCCTGGAAACCCGATGTGTACCTTGGTTACCAGCTCCCTGCATCAGGGCGCTGGTATCCAAGGTACACTGCGGGTAACTAAGCGATGTTAACCGCAGTGTCGCTTGTGCTGATCGCTGCCTGAGCTGCCTGTTTGGTCTCAATACTGGTGAGTCCCTGACCTAATGTGAACATACCTCTATTAGGCTGATATCTGAATTTCTGGGTGAATATGCACCTCTGTCAGCAATGCCTGCATTTATGAGTGCTCGGTCAGCAAGCTAACATTCAATAGACAAAAAAACCTGAACATCCAGACTAATGTCAACTAGGTGCAAACCAAGGGAAGCTACCCCCATGGCTTTAAAATGTTTGGCCAAATGTTTATACTAAGCGTCTCAAATTTTTCCTTATATTCCAAAGCCATATTGCTATTCTAAATTTCATGTATTCCATATTGTCATGCTTTAGTATGCTTGAGTGCAGCCTTTTTTTGTATGTTTTACATGGGGGTAGCTTCCCTTGGTTTGCACCTAGTTCACATTAGTCTGGATGTGCCAGTCAGGTTTTTTTGTCTATTGAGCTGCCTGTTTGGCAGCTCAGCAGTGATAATGTAGCGATACACCAGCGATCCTGATCGTTGTCGGGATCGCTGGTGTATCGCTATGTGAGACCCAGCCTTTAGACTAGAATTTGACTGGAATTTGGCTGCAAGGTAACATAATTTAAAACCACTATGTTTCAGTTTCTTTTCACTTTCACCCCCATCCTCCTTTCTTTCTTCCTATCTCCTGTAATTCCCCCACCTAGTAAGGAATTAGTCATTTCCCCCTCCATTCTCCCCACCCATCTCACCTCCTCCTCAGAACTGTTCCTCCACATACAATCCTTCTTACCAAGACACACACTGCCACATCATGTCTTATCCTGCTCCCACCTTCTAATGCTCTGTCTGCTACTCCTCATCGCTGGCGATGTATCCCCAAATCCTGGCCCTCCTCAACACATCCCCACACTCATTTCTAACACCTTGCCACGATCCTCCACACGTTTCTGCAACCATGATAACCTCATACCTATCCATCCACACCCCCCTCCCCCGGTCCCACTACCTGGAGCACTATGGAACGCACGCTCCGTCTGCAATAAACTGTCATTTATCCACGACCTCTTTCTCACCAACAAACTCTCCTTCCTTGGCATCACTGAAACCTGGCTCACACCCTCTGACACAGCCTCTCCAGCTGCGCTTTCCTATGGCGGATTCCATCTCTCTCACACCCCTCGCCCCAGCAACAAACGTGTTGGAGGGGTTGGCTTACTCCTGTCTGATACCTGCTCCTTTACCCCTATTCAACTTCCACCCTCCGCTGCTATTCCCTCGTTCGAGGTGCACTCCGTCAGCATCTATTCCCCCTCCAACTGGCTGTCATCTACCGCCCCCCGGAACTAGCCATCTCCACCTTTCTCGACCACTTCATCACCTGGCTACTCCATTTCCTCTCTGCTGACATCCCCACCATCATCATGGGCGATTTCAACACCCCCATTGACACTTCCACCCCGGCTGCCTCTAAACTTCTATCGCTCACGGTTCCCTCGGCCTCACTCAATGGTCATCTGCGGCCACTCACAAAGATGGTCACACGCTGGACCTTATCTTCACCCGCCTCTGTTCCATCACTAATCTCACTAACTCCCCACTCCCCCTGTCTGACCACAACCTACTGACATTCTCTTCCCTCTCCTGTTAGTACGCATCCCCCACTCCACAAACTCACCCACCCTCGCAGAAATCTCAAACACCTCAATTTACAATCGCTCTCTGAGTCCCTCCTCCCTCTCACAGACATAGCCTCACTTAATGACACAGATGCTGCTGCCACATTTTATAACACCACAATAAAAGCCACACTTGATTCAGCCGCCCCCCTCACGCAGAGCATAACTCGTACAATCAACAGGCAGCCCTGGCTGACCGGCCTGACCAAAGAACTGAAACGGGCTTCCAGGGCTGCCGAGCGGAGATGGAAGAGAACCCATTCTACCGAGCACCTCAACGCATACAAGCAGTCCCTCGCCAGCTTCAAGTCCACGCTGTCTGCCGCAAAACAAACTTACTTCGCATCTCTCATATCCTCCCTGTCTCACAACCCTAAACAGCTCTTCAACACTTTCAATTCTCTACTCCGTCCCCCAGCACCCCCTCCCTCTCCTCTCATTTCTGCTGAAGACTTTGCCTCCTTCTTTAAGCAAAAGATTGATATGATCAGAGAAAGCTTTGGCCCGCAGCCACCAATGCCCCTCTTAGCCACTCAGCCCTGTTCTTCCAAAACCAGCTTCACCACCATGACAGAAGATCAGCTCTCCACTCTCCTGTCACGATCACACTTCACCACTTGCGCGCTTGACCCACTCCCGTCCCACCTCATCCCTAACTTTGCCACAGTCTTCATCCCTACTCTCACACACCTCTTCAACCTTTCACTTACAAATGGTGTCTTTCCTTCATCCTTCAAACATGCCTCAATCACTCCCATCCTCAAAAAGCCCTCCCTTGACCCATCCTCCGTGTCTAACTATCGCCCGATATCTCTTCTCCCCTACGCCTCAAAACTACTGGAACATCATGTATATCTCGAACTGTCCTCCCACCTCTCCTCCTGTTCCCTCTTTGACCGTTTACAATTCGGCTTCCGACTGCATCACTCAACTGAAACTGCCCTAACTAAAGTCACTAACGACCTGCTAACCACCAAGAGCAAGCGACACTACTCTGTCCTCCTTCTCCTGGACCTGTCTTCTGCCTTCGACACCATGGACCATTCCCTCCTGCTACAGATTCTCTCATCTCTTGGCATCACAGACTTGGCCCTATCCTGGATCTCATCATACCTAACAGACCGAACATTCAGTGTCTCCCTTTCACACACCACCTCCTCACCTCGCCCCCTGTCTGTCGGTGTTCCTCAAGGCTCGGTCCTAGGACCCCTACTCTTCTCCATCTATACCTTCGGCCTGGGACAGATCACCTCTACGCCGATGACACGCAGATCTACCTATCTGGACCTGACCTCACCTCCCTACTGACCAAAATCCCAGTGTCTGTCTGCTATCTCAGCCTTCTTTTCTGCTCGCTTTCTCAAACTGAACATGGACAAAACAGAATTCATCTTCTTTCCCCCACCTCATTCTTCCCCTCCACTAGCCCTATCCATCAATGTCAATGGATGCTCGCTTTCCCCAGTCCCGCATGCTCGGTGCCTTGGGGTGATCCTCGACTCTGCCCTCTCTTTCAAACCACACATCCAAGCCCTCGCCACCTCCTGCCGCCTCAAAATCAAAAATATTTCCCGGATCCGCTCATTCCTCAACCATGAAACCACAAAAACACTAGAGCACGCCCTTATCATCTCCCACCTCGACTACTGCAACCTCCTACTGTCTGGCCTCCCCTCTAGCACTCTGGCACCACTCCAGTCCATCCTGCACTCTGCTGCCCGACTAATCCACCTGTCTCCCCAATATTCCCCAGCCTCCCCCTTATGCCAGGCCCTTCACTGGCTTCCTATTGCCCAGAGGCTGCAGTTCAAAACCCTAACCATGACATACAAAGCCATCCACAATCTTTCTCCTCCATACATCTGTGACATGGTCTCCCGCTAACTACCCACACTGTCATGTATAGTGTACAGTTCCTATAGCGTCTTGTGCTTGGGTGCGAGGAAAACACAGGAGACATAGGTTGAAATGAAATGACTTGTATTACTTCATACAAGCATGCTGAAAAGTTCACACAGTTTGCAGGAACAGCGACAGGAGACACAGCAGGCCAGAGTAACTTCAAGCTCTACAATAACTCTCCAAAGCAGGTTCAGGATCTCTTCTCTGTACCGTAATTCCTCTGCAAACATGGATTCACCAAACAGCAGGTTTCCAGAGTCCAAAAGTGTTCCAAGGTTCCTCAGTAGGGAATAGCTGGAGTACAAGTCCAAGGCTTCCAGGAGTCAGGTCACAGACTGACTGAGGCTTGATTCAGGAGCACTGATTGTTCAGCTGAGGCTGCTTAAGAAGCAAGAGGGAAGAATCAGGGCGGGAACATGAAAACTGGAAACTCCATATTAACTGAGGGCAAGAGCTGCAGAAAGACAGAAAGCAAAATGGCCGACGGAAAACTGAGTTTCAAGGAACATGTCAACAGAGACAAAGAACCTTACATTACTCCCCCCTTAGGGACAACCTCCGGATGACCTCAGACCAGGCTTGTCAGGGTACCTCTGATGAAACTGGCGGAGCAGGCGAGGAGCATTTACATTATTGACTGGTTCCCATGAGTTGTCCTCCACTGGGTAGCCCTGCCATTTAATCAAATATTGCAACTGATTTCTGTACAACCTGGAATCTAGAATCCTTTCCACCATAAATTCTTCCTGACCATCGACCAGCACTGGGTCAGGGCAAGGAGAAGAACGTCCAGGAAACGTATTGGGTGTTGCAGCCTTTAGTAGGGATACATGAAAGACAGGGTGGATTCTCATAGTTCTGGGTAGTTGAAGACGACAAGCAACAGCACTTATAATCTTATTGATCTTATAAGGTCCAATGTACTTATGTCCCAATTTAGACGATGGAATCTTTAATTTAAGATTTCTGGTTGACAGCCAGACCAAATCTCCTACCTTGAAAGCTGGTGCAGGTTTACGAAATTTATCTGCTGCTTTCTTGTACCTTTCCTGAGCCAATTCTAGATTTTCCTTTAGAAGATCCATATTCTTTTGTAAAGAAGTGATTCTTTCAGCCACTGCCGGCAAGGGCGTATCTATGGGAAATCGAGGAAGAATGTTAGGATGATAACCTAGATTGGAGTAAAAAGGAGACTGCTTAGTGGAGGCGCTCTGAGAGTTGTTATAAGAGAACTCAGCCAGTGGAAGTAGATCCACCCAATCATCCTGTAGGTGGCAGATAAAACAGCGGAGATACTGCTCCAGGGTCTGATTGGTTCGTTCTGTCTGTCCATTAGTCTGGGGATGAAAAGCAGAAGAAAGGTTTACTTTAATGTCCAATGCTGCACAGAAATTTTGCCAAAACCTTGAAGTGAATTGCACCCCTCGATCCGAAATGACCTCATCCGGTACTCCATGTAAGCGAAACACATTCATAATCATCAAGTCTGATGTCTGTTTTGCAGTGGGTAAGCCGACACAAGGGATAAAATGAGCTGCCTTTGTTAGACGGTCAACCACCACTAGAATGGTGTTCTTCCCTTGAGAGGTTGGTAACTCCACAATGAAGTCCATAGAAATGGATCCCACGGGCGGGACGGGGTGGGACGAGGTTGCAACAGACCAGTTGGTGAGGAGCGAGGTGTTTTGCATCTTGCACAGACTTCACATGAAGTGACATAGTTTAAGACATCTTTCCTGTAAGTGGGCCACCAAAAGAAACGAGAAAGAAATTCTTGTGTCTTTAGAATTCCCCTATGCCCGGCAATCTTGGAATCGTGGATGAGTTGCAATACTCTCAATCTGACTGTTTCAGGTATATACAGACGTTGTCCCTGAATCCACACACCATTCTTAAAGACAAGACTTACGTCCCTTGGGGGTTGAGCCAACAAAGAATCCGCATGGTATGCTTCCTTGATGTCCTTAAGTAGGTCTTGATTATGAATCACTCCCAGGAATCTAGAGTCAGGAAGAATAGTCTTAGGAGGAGTAAGTGGACGTGTCTCTGCTGAATGAATCCTAGAGAGTGCATCAGCCTTTCCATTGCGCGATCCTGGTCTATAAGAAATGACAAAATTAAATTGGTTTAGGAAAAGATTCCAGCGAGCCTGGCGAGGAGTCAGGCACTTAGCCGACCTGATAAATTCAAGGTTACGATGGTCTGTCAGGACGACTATTTGCTGTGCAGCTCCCTGAAGAAGGTGTCTCCATTCCTTGAAGGCAGCAATAATGGCCAACAATTCTCTATTGCCCACATCGTAGTTCCTCTCAGCCGAAGACAACTGCTGGGAAAAGAAGGCACAGGGATGCAAGACATTCTTCTCACCTGTTCTCTGAGAGAGTATAGCTCCAACGGCACAGTCTGAAGCATCCACCTCTATTATGAAGGCAAGCTCGGGGTTGGGATGTACTAAGATAGGTGCGGTGGTAAATTTATCCTTTAAACAGGAAAATGCTTCCTGAGCTTGCGGGGTCCAGGAGAACCTAGACTGTTTCCGGGTAAGTTGGGTGATAGGTGACACTACCTCAGAAAAATTCTTAATGAAACGTCTATAGAAGTTGGCAAACCCGATGAAACGCTGCACCTCCTTCACATTTCTAGGAATTGGCCAATCCTTGATGGCTTGGGTCTTGCTTCCATCCATACTAATCCCTTGCGTAGATAGTACATACCCCAGAAATTGAATTAAGGTCCTATGGAATTCACATTTTTCAAGTTTGATGTAGAGATGGTTTTGTCTTAGGCGTTCTAAGACCATTCTCACATGTCCATGATGTTCCTCTGTGGAGTTAGAAAAAATTAGAATATCATCCAGA
The DNA here is from genome assembly GCA_033576555.1 of Oophaga sylvatica. Classification (NCBI taxonomy): domain Eukaryota; kingdom Metazoa; phylum Chordata; class Amphibia; order Anura; family Dendrobatidae; genus Oophaga; species Oophaga sylvatica. The sequence goes on along the minus strand of JARQOD010000001.1, from coordinate 748,506,059 downwards.
TAAATCACCACAAATGTATCTAGGAGATCCCTGAAGATATCATTCACGAAGTGTTGGAAAGTGGCTGGGGCGGTACTCAGACCAAAAGGCATAACTAGATATTCAAAGTGTCCATAGCGTGACCTGAAAGCAGTCTTCCATTCATCCCCAGGTCTGATACGGACCAAGTTATAGGCCCCACGGAGATCCAGTTTAGAGAAAATTTTGGCATGCCGCACTCTCTCCAACAACTCAGGGATTAAAGGCAATGGATAACGGTTTCTAATAGTAACCTTATTGAGTTCCCTATAGTCTATGCAGGGTCTCAGAGATCCATCTTTCTTCTTCACAAAGAAGATGGGTGCACCTGCGGGAGATGAAGAGGGGCGTATGAAGCCCTTGGCTAAATTTTCGTCTATATAATCCTTCAAAGCTTTTAGCTCGGGCCCCGCTAGGGGGTAGATCTTACCAAAAGGTATCTCGGCTCCGGGTAATAATTCAATTGGACAATCATATGGACGGTGAGGAGGAAGCTGATCAGCGTTCTTCTTGTCACCTAAATCGTCATAGTCCTGGTATACAGCTGGTAGTTCAGGGACTGACATGGTTCCTTTAGGAACAGAGCAAGCTGAAACTCCTTGACTCATCTGTTTCTCCGGAAAGTGTAATTCCTTGGTCTCCCAGTTAATCGTAGGATTCTGCGCCTGCAGCCATGGTAGCCCTAGAATGATGGGAAAGTGGGGAGAAGAGATAAGCAAAAAAGACATTTTCTCCTGTTGATCTTTACCCATAAGGACCCTCAAAGGCTCTGTTTCTTGATCCACTGGTCCAGAAGTCAGTAGAGAGCCATCCACAGTCTCCATCTGTACTGGAGTAGCCTTCTTCACTGAACGTATCCCCTGTTTCAGAGCAAAGGAGATATCCATAAAATTTCCACTTGCTCCTGAGTCGATCATAGCAGAGCTAGACACCCAGACTGAGTCAACCCAGAGTTTGATGGAAAGGAAGCAATGAGAATTGTTTCTTTTACAACTCAGCTGGGACACCGCTGAGGAAACTTGAAAAATTGCAGCGTTTATACCGTCATCGTCCCCAGAACTAACAGAGTTTAAGTCCGAGAAATCAAGATCTCTTGCAGCAGATCTCTCTGGAGCCTGAGGCTTGGACATGACAGAGCTCCTCTCGCAACACTCACAGTGAATGACTGCTGCAGTAGTCTTACGAGAATGGCTGGGGCAGTTTATAATGAAGTGCCCTGACTTACCACAGTAGAAACATAGATTTTCCTTTATACGATGTTCTTTGCGTGCATCACTAACCCGTCTTTGTAAAGAGTCCATCTGCATGGGTTCAGGTTCTGGTTCCCTTGTGATCCTACTCAAAGGTTCCTTAGCTGAGGAGGGAGGTAGTAAAAGGTTAGTGCGATTATTTTCGAACCATCTCTCTTGTCTGCGTTCAGTCAGACGAGCATCAATACGGATACAATAGTTAATAAAGTCACCTAACGCAGTGGGAGGGTCGGCACGAGCAAGTTCATCTTTAATGAGTGGAGACAACCCTTTCCGAAAAATAGATTTTTTAGCGGAAGTGTCCCAAGTGGTATCAAGAGCCCATCTCCTGAAATCCAGGGCATATTCGGCTACTGAACGCTTACCTTGGCGCAAAGTTAACATGGCTGCTTCAGCTGTTGCACCTTGATTGGGGTCATCAAACACCTGGCTGAAATAAAAGCATCAAGGTGATTCAAACAATCATCCTCAGTCTCAATCAGAGGGTTTGCCCACATCAAAGCCTTATTGGTAAGCAACATGATTATAGTAAGCACTTTGGATCGTTCAGTGGGAAATTGTGAAGCATGTGCAGAGAAAAATAAATTGCATTGATTAATAAATCCCCTGAATTTCTCACGTTCACCGCCAAAACGAAAAGGAGGTAATTTGGGGATCCCAGAACTTGGGGTTATGACAGGAGCCTGGGCTCGTTCCTCTAGAGCCTCAATCCTGGCTCACAATTCCTGGGTAGTCTGTCCAAACACTTGCAAATTATGATTAGTGAGGTCCTGTAGGCTTGCAAAACGGGTTTTTAAAGTCTGTACATCTGAAAGGATTGTATCAGTCACTCCGCAAAGTTCCTTTATGCGGGCCTCCATCTTCCAGATCTTTTAAGGCAGAGGTGCTGGAAGGAGAAGAGGAAAGGAAAAAAAAAAAAAAAAACAATAGTGTTTACCTGTGGTAACACTCCAGAGTAAAATTTTAAGGGAATGCGCTCACCTGGAATGGTTGTGAGAAGTCACAACCACTGTCATCACATAAGGTATTAAACGGACATCTGATATCCACAGTCACAGCAGACACGGCTTTCCCAGACCCAGCAGACACTAAACATTGGCTCCTGAATCTTGTCATGTATAGTGTACAGTTCCTATAGCGTCTTGTGCTTGGGTGCGAGGAAAACACAGGAGACATAGGTTGAAATGAAATGACTTGTATTACTTCATACAAGCATGCTGAAAAGTTCACACAGTTTGCAGGAACAGCGACAGGAGACACAGCAGGCCAGAGTAACTTCAAGCTCTACAATAACTCTCCAAAGCAGGTTCAGGATCTCTTCTCTGTACCGTAATTCCTCTGCAAACATGGATTCACCAAACAGCAGGTTTCCAGAGTCCAAAAGTGTTCCAAGGTTCCTCAGTAGGGAATAGCTGGAGTACAAGTCCAAGGCTTCCAGGAGTCAGGTCACAGACTGACTGAGGCTTGATTCAGGAGCACTGATTGTTCAGCTGAGGCTGCTTAAGAAGCAAGAGGGAAGAATCAGGGCGGGAACATGAAAACTGGAAACTCCATATTAACTGAGGGCAAGAGCTGCAGAAAGACAGAAAGCAAAATGGCCGACGGAAAACTGAGTTTCAAGGAACATGTCAACAGAGACAAAGAACCTTACACACACGCAACCTTCGATCCTCTCAAGATCTCCTTCTCGACTCCCCCCTCATCTCTTCTTCCCACAACTGCATACAAGACTTCTCCCGGGCTTCCCCCATACTCTGGAACTCCCTGCCGCAAAACATCAGACTTTCACCAACAACGGAAACCTTCAAGAAGAACCTGAAGACCCACCTGTTCCGACAAGCCTACAGCCTACAATAATCCTCAGTCTACTGAACCATCGCACGACCAGCTCTACCCTTTCCTAGTGTATTCTCACCCATCCCTGTAGACTGTGAGCCCTCGCTGGCAGGGTCCTCTCTTCTTCTGTACTTGTGTGTTCCTTGTCTAGCACACGTTTATTGTACCTGTCTATATTTTCCCTTTTCATATGTAAAGTGCCATGGAATAAATGGCGCTATATAAATGTGTAATAATAATAATAATAATTCTCTGCCCTGTTGAGGGCAGAGCAAAGTACTGCAGTGTGCAGGCGCCGGGAAGATCAGAGAGGCCCAGCGTCTGCGCACTGCAGGGATCTGCTCTTCCCTCAACAGGGCAGAGAATAACACCTGCGCGGGAGCCGCGACAGAAGCAAGGAAAAGGACGTCATCTCATGAAGATGGGAGGCGCCGGACCTGCGACACCCATCGAACCGCAACGCCCCCCCCGGGTGAGTATAATCTAACTTGTTTTTCTTATCTTTCAGGTTACATCAGGGGCTTATCTACAGCAATCTAAATTCCCTATAAGTATGTTTTTGCATTGTGAGATGAAACCTGGAGAACCCAGAGGAAACCCACACAAACTCCTTGCAGATGTTTTCCCTGGTTGGATATGAACACAAGACCCCAGCTAACCACTGAGCCACCGTTCTGCCCAAATTTCAGACATCCTTTTAATTTTCTTCAGATAAGCCGCCGGCACAGGAGTCTGGCAGCAGTTCTCTTATGGAGAACACAAGACTAGACATGAGCGGAACAATTAGCGGGACTTCTGTCCAGCATCCAGGTCAGTGTTACATGTCGACTAGACAGAAGGCCTGCAAATCTCTTTTGATTAGACAGGGTGCGACACCATTTGTGTCATGCAGTACAGATATTGCACCAAGTGTGACAAATCAAATGTCAGGGAATGCCAGAAGGTAAGAGGTTTGTGGGCCTCCTGTCCAGAGGCCAGGTGCCACTGTCCTGCAGCAGAGTCCTGTGAATCTATTTGCTCATATATAGTCCTCTGTTCTGTAAAGTATGGTGAGATTATGGCAGATACTGTATAATGATATTATAATATATAATAATAGTCTGTTATTTATAGTGTGGTGAGATTATGGTCTATATTGCATAAGGACATCTAATATATAAAGCTGAATGTATGTATGTGTGTATGTATGTGGGTATGTTTGTCCGGGATTGGAATCCGCACCGTCGCACTTACGGGCATGAAATTTTGCACGCCCGCACGTCTCGACCCGAAAGCGTCCTAGGCTATGTTTTGAATCGAAATTTTAACCCCGCGCGTTCCAAATCGCCAAACAATTTTGGCCCTATCTACATAATGGGGAGAAAGCTGAATGCTTGTGTGTATGTCCGGCATAGGAATCTGCATTTACGGGCATGAAATTTTGCACACCCGCACGTCTCGACCCGGGAGCGTCATAGGCTAGGCTTTGAGTCGAAATTTTAACCCCACGCATTCCAAATCGGCAAATAATTTTGGCCGGGATAGGAATCTGCACGTTGTACTTACGGGCATGAAATTTTGCATGCCCGCACATCTCAACCCCAGGAGCATCATAGGCTATGTGTTGAATGGAAATTTTAACCCCCGCACGTTCCAAATCGCCAAACAATTTTGGCCCTATCTACATAATGGGGAGAAAGCTGAATGCTTGTGTGTATGTCCGGCATAGGAATCTGCATTTACGGGCATGAAATTTTGCACACCCGCACGTCTCGACCCGGGAGCGTCATAGGCTAGGTTTTGAGTCGAAATTTTAACCCCGCGCATTCCAAATCGGCAAATAATTTTGGCCCGGGATAGGAATCTGCACCGGGCATGAAATTTTGCATGCCCGCACATCTCAACCCCAGGAGCATCATAGGCTATGTGTTGAATGGAAATTTTAACCCCCGCACGTTTTGGTGTGTGATTTTTATGTGCAGAATAAATTTTTGTTAACATAGTCTATTTTGTTACAGCTAACAGCAGTTATTAATTAACCCGGGCGAAGCCGGGTACTACAGCTAGTTATGATATATAGTACAGTGATATTATGGTATATGTAGTACACTATGACATATAGAGTATTATATGGTGATATTATGGTATGTGTAGTATAACACTATGGTGTATGTACTATATTATGACATACAGTTGTGCTCAAAAGTTTACATACCCAGGTGTAAGTTTGCTTTCTTGGCCTTTTTTCAAAGAATATGAATGCTAACACCAAACCTTCTTCTCCACTCATGGTTAGTGGTTGGGTGAAGCCATTTATTGACAAATGACTATATTTTCTCCTTTTAAATCATAATAACAACCCAAAACATCCAAATGACCCTGATCAAAAATTCACATACCCTGGTGATTTTGGCCTGATAACATGCACAGAAGTTGACACAAATGGGTTTGAATGGCTTCTAAAGGTAACATCCTCACCTGTGACCTGTTTGTTGGTAATTAGTGTGTGTGCATAAAAGCTGAGTGAGTTTCTGGGATCCAGACAGACTCTTGCGTCTTTCATCCAGCCACTGACGTATTGGATTGTGGGTCATGGGAAAAGCAAAAGAATTGTAAACGGATCTACGGGAAAAGGTAGTTGAACTGTATAAAACAGGAAAGGGATACAAAAAGATATCCAAGAAATTGATAATGCCAGTCAGCAGCATTCAAACTGTGATTAACAAATGGAAAAAAAGGGCTATGTAAAAACAAAACCACAGTCAGGTAGACCAACAAAAATTTCGTCCATAACTGCCAGGAAAATTGTTCGGGATGCAAAGAAAAACCCACAAATAACATCAGCAGAAATACTGGACTTTCTAAAAACTAGCGGTGTGGCTGTTTCAAGATGCACAATAAGGAAGAAAAGTGGGCTGCATGGTCCAGTCGCCAGAATAAAGCCATTACTGCGCAAATGCCACAAAGTATCTCGCCTACAATAATAATAAATAATAATAATCTTTATTTACATAGCGCCATCATATTCCGCAGCGCTTTACAGTTTAACAGTTTCAAAATACAAGTCATAAGTAACAACGTTAACAATACAGTAATTAAAGCAAAATAAGACGGCCCTGCTCGTGAGAGCTTACAATCTACAATGAGGTGGGGGAGATACAAAATACAGGTGTGTATATAGAATGGTGCATTTACAATGATGGTCCAGCATCTTAAGGGAGTGAGGGATGGATGGAGATAGTGAATGGGCTACACACACACACACACTTACACATAGAATGACTTTGATTAGTGAATGTGATAGGCCGCTCTGAACAGATGTGTTTTGAGGGAGCGCCTGAAACCATGCAAATTGTGGATAGTCCTAATTTCTTGGGGTAGAGCATTCCAGAGGATTGGCGCAGCGCGGGAGAAGTCTTGGAGTCGGGAGTGGGAGGTACGGATTAGTGCAGAGGTTAGTCGAAAGTCGTTTGCAGAGCGCAGCAGTCGGTTAGGCCGATAGATAGAAATGAGGGAGGAGATGTAGGGGGGTGCTGCAGTGTGGAGAGCTTTGTGGGTGAGAACAAGTACTTTGAATTGGATCCTATAATGAATGGGCAGCCAGTGTAAGGACTGGCGAAGAGCGGACGCGTCCGAGTACCAATTAGCCAGATGGATAACCCTGGCTGCTGCATTAAGGATGGACTGGAGAGGGGATAGTCGAGTAATGGGGAGGCCAAGTAATAGAGCGTTACAGTAGTCCAGGCGGGAGTGGATCAATGCTACAGTGAGGGTTTTTGTTGTTTCCATGGTGAGAAAAGGGCGGATTCTAGAGATGTTCTTTAGGTGTAGGCGGCAAGAGCGGGCAAGAGATTGTATATGGGAGGTGAAGGAGAGATTGGTATCAAACATAACACCCAGACAGCGAGCCTGCTGCCGGGGTGTTATTATGGTGCCGCCCACTGAGAGGGAAATGTCAGATTTAGGGAGGTTAGTAGACGGCGGGAGTAGAAGAAGTTCAGTTTTGGAGAGGTTGAGTTTCAGATAGAGAGCAGACATGATGTTGGAGACTGCGGACAGACAGTCGGTGGCGTTCTGTAGTACAGCGGGGGTAAGGTCGGGGGATGACGTGTATAATTGTGTCATCAGCATAAAGATGGTACTGAAAGCCAAATCTGCTGATGGTCTGTCCAATTGGGGCGGTGTAGAGAGAGAAGAGAAGGGGGCCAAGGACTGAGCCCTGGGGTACACCGACAGTGAGCGGGAGAGATGAAGTGGAGCCAGAGAACGAAACACTGAAGGAGCGGTCAGAAAGATAGGAGGAGAACCAGGAGAGAACAGTGTCCTTAATACCTAGAGAGTGGAGCCTGGACAGTAGGAGACGGTGGTCAACCGTGTCGAAAGCTGCAGAAAGGTCGAGTAGAATGAGCAGAGAGTGGTCGCCGTTACGTTTTGCTGTCAGAAGGTCATTGGTCACTTTGATGAGTGCAGTTTCAGTCGAATGTAGGGGTCGGAAGCCGGACTGTGAAGGGTCTAGGAGGGAGTGAGTGGAGAGGTAACGGGTGAGGCGGGAGTAGACTAGGCGCTCCAAAAGTTTGGAGATGAAGGGGAGATTGGAGACCGGTCTGTAGTTGTTTGTGCAGGAAGGGTCAAGAGCGGGTTTCTTTAGTAGTGGAGTAATGATGGAGTGTTTGAAGGAGGATGGGAAAATGCCAGAGGAGAGTGAGAGATTGAAGATTGTAGTTAAGTGAGTTGTGACAACAGGAGAAAGAGACTGGAGGAGATGTGAGGGGATGGGGTCGGTAGTGCATGTAGTCGGACGAGAGGAAGAGAGGAGTCTGGAGACTTCTTCTTCTGTGATGGGATCAAATGTGGAAATTGAGCCAGGGGAAATGCAGGGTGGGATGGGAGTCACAGCACTTGGTGGTTGAGAGCAGATTTCCTGACGGATAGTATCTATTTTTTCTATAAAGTGGGAGGCCAGGTCATCAGTACAAATGTCTGTGATAGGGGCTTGTGCTTTTGGCCTGAGGAGGGAGTGAAAAGTGTCAAAAAGTTTCTTGGGGTTGTTGGCTAGTGAGGAGATCAGTGTGGTGAAGTAGGTCTGTTTGGCGAGGTGAAGGGCAGCATTATAAGTTCTTAACATGAATTTAAAGTGGATGAAGTCTTCTGGTGTGCGGGTTTTTCTCCATAGGCGTTCAGCACTCCTAGAGCATCGCTGGAGAAGGTGAGTTTGCGATGTGAGCCAGGGCTGTTTTACTGTGTGTTTGGAAGTTCTGAGGGTGAGCGGTGCTACTTGGTCAAGGGTGCTTCTAAAGGGTATGCCCACTAACAATATCGCTAACGGGATCGCTAAAAAACGTCACTATTTAGCGATCCGTTAGCGATATTGTCAGTGCGGCAGTTCAAGGCGAGGCTTCTGCTGTGATCTCGCTCGTCTGGAATCGCTCCGGACCCTATTCATCGCTGGCGCTCCCGCTGGGTAAGTATCTTATCGCTGTGTGGCACCTTTTCTTAGCGATTTAGCGGTACTTTTGTACCGCTAAAGTCGTTAAGAAGATCGCTAACGGCGATAGCGTCGTTAACTATATCGCTAATGTGGCCGCATTTAGCGATATAGAACAATCCCGTAGCGATCTCATTAGTATGCAACGCTAACGAGATCGCTAGCGGGATCGAGTAGTGTGGCAGTACTTAAGAGTGTCATTGTAGTGCTGAACAGCCAGATTAGGACAAGAAAAGAGGAGATTGGGGACAGCGAAGAGTGTAGGGAGTCTGAAAGTGTCTGAGGGTTAATGGCTTGCAGATTTCTGAATGTGCGTTAGGTAGGAGTTCGCTGTTGTGGTGGAGGATTTGTGAGCGTGAAGGAGAGAATGTTGTGGTCAGAGAGTGGAAGCGGTGAGTTATTTAGATGGGAAATTGAACAGAGGCGGACAAAGACCAGGTCAAGGGTGTTGCCATCCTTGTGTGTCTCAGAGGTTGAAAGCTGTGAGAGGCCTAGAGAAGTGGTTAGTGATAGAAGCTGAGATGCAGATGTGGAAGTAGGACTGTTAATGGGGTATGTTGAAGTCTCCAAGGATAAGGGTTGGTAGTTCTGAGGACATGAAGTGCGGCAGCCAGGCTGAGAAGTGGTCAAGGAACTGGGTGGGTGAGCCTGGGGCCGATATATGACCGCTATTCTGAGGGAGAGGGATGGAAGAGCCTGATGGTGTGGACTCAAAAGAAGGGAATGAGAGTGATGGAATTGGGGGGATGACTGGAAAGTGCATTGTGGGGACAGGAGTATGCCAACTCCACCACCATGTTGTTTGTGGGTCTCGGGGAATGGGAGAACTGTAAGCCACCATAGGAAATGGCAGCAGGGGAGACCGTGTCAGAATCCTGAATCAGGTTTCAGTGAGGGCCAACAGATGAAGAGAGTTGTTCAGAAAGTAGTTGTGCAGGAAAGATAGTTTATTGCATGCAGACCTTGGATTCCAGAGGGCACAGTTGAAAGAAGGAGATGAGGGAGTGCAAGTAATATTAACAAGATTATATGGTTTCGAAATGAGGTAGGGTAGGGATTGAGGTTGGGGATGGACCAGGGTTGGGGGAGATGTCCCCTGAAATCAGTAGGAGTAGGAAGATAAAGAGCAGGTAGTTGTTGGATTTATAAATAGTTTTTTTCTGAGATATGTTTGGGCAAGATGGGCTGAGTTTTCTTAGGAAGGTGAGGAGTGCATGGGAACTGTACATGGAGAGGGAAGTATGGAGGGGCTGATGTATATGAGTCTTGATGGAGGGGGGATGGGGCAGTGAATGTGGATGGCAAGGGAACACAGGAGGATAGAGATAGAGAACATAATTTAAAAGAAAGCAAAGTGTGGGCTACCTGATTCCTGCCCTGATTAACTGCCATGGATAACTGCCTTTTACTCGATGCTTGTCTTTCGTGATGCTTTGCTTTCTGTGATGCGTGCGCTCCCCTTACTGCGTGCGCCCTTAGACTACTCCTAAATATATAGTCCACACTAGAGGGTCAGGAAAGTGGGATTGTGGGGGCTGCTTTGGGATAATTTGCCAGCTGGGGCCAGCACACCAGGGGTGGTTAGATCATCAAAGGCTACCTGGCAACATCTATATGCTTTAGCACCTTCCACCTGATAGCATCTAGAGAGGCCCCAGTCACCGGGATATAAAGCAGTAAGTATTTTAAACACAGTGCAAAAATGAATTATTCCAAAGCCTTATTAACAGGCACATTAAACTATGTTGCAAGATGGTAAAGCAGTGCTTGGCAGCAAGTAGAGGTATGGAGTGCACACCATTAATATATAGTGCAGCATTCAACACAGATAGCAGAGGTGGGGATTCTATTCAGCTGTTTGCTTCCACTGAATGCAGTTCATACCATTAATATAAAGTGCAGCATTCAACACAGATAGCAGAGGTGGGGATTCTATTCAGCTGTTTGCTTCCACTGAATGCAGTTCATACCATTAATATATAGTGCAATACGCAAAACAGCACAGAGACAAGCCTCAAAACTTCTGGAACAAGGTAATTTGGAGTGATGAGACCGAAATGGAACTTTTTGGCCACAACCATAAATGTTACATTTGGAGAGAGGTCAAGGCCTATGATGAATTGAACACTATTCCTACTGTAAAACAGAGAGGTGGATCGCTGATGTTTTGGGGATGTGTAAGCTACAAAGGCACAGAAAACTTGGTCAAAGTTGAAGGAAAGATGAATGCAGCACGTTATCAGCAAATACTGGAGACATATTTGCAATCATCAGCCGGGAAGCTGCGCATGGGACGTACTTGTATGTTCTAACATGACAACGATCCAAAACACAAAGCCAAGTCGACCTGTTATTGGCTACAGCAGAACAAAGTGAAGGTTCTGGAGTGGCCATCTCAGTCTCCTGACCTCAATATTATTGAGCCACTCTGGGAAGATCTCAAGCCGGCAGTTCATGCTACACAGCCCAGGAATTTACAGGAACTGGAGGCTTTTTGCAAGAAGAGTGGGCAGCTTTACCATCTGAGAAATAAAGAACCTCATCCACAACTACCACAAAAGACTTCAAGCTGTCATTGATGTTAAGAGGGGGCAATACACTGTATTAAGAAATGGGGTATGCAAACTTTTCATCAGGATCATTTGGATGTTGTAGGTTGTCATTATGATTTAAAAAGAGAAAACACAGTAGTTTGACAATAAATGGCTTCACCCAACCACTAACCATGAGTGGAGAAAAAGGTTTGGTGTTATCATTCATATTCTCTGAAAAAAGGCCAAGAAAGCAAAAATTCTGCCGAGGTATGCAAACTTTTGAGCACAACTGTATAGAGCATTGTATGGTATACGTAGTATATTATGACGTATACAGTAGTGTATGGTGATATTATAGTCCTAGGTCTGTACAGGGCCTCCTGCCCCAGGCCCGGCTGTTACTACCGGCTGTCTTCCCCACATAGGTCTTGCTGTCTCTATGTACGGGGCTCCGTGTCTCGCCTCCATTACTCATGACGGTCCGTTCTCCCTCCGTTACCGCCTGCACAGTGTGACCATACACCCTACTGACAGGCAGGACACGGCAGCACAGCGGGCCACAGCCGCCTCAGCACCGAACACTCCGAACCTGCGGTCGGGCACAGGCCTAGGGGCGGAGACTAGTGCGCGTTCTGGCGTGGGCGGGGCCTGTGTGAGTAGCAGTGGCGGGGGAGGGAGTCGGTGCGTGGGTGCACGCTTCGGGTTGGTGAGGGCACTGCTGGTGAGAGGAGAGAGGCTCCCGGTTACTGGCAGCTCCATGCGGGGGGCAGCGGAGAGGTGAGTGCGGCTGTGCCGGTGCACTGTGTATCTGGGCTCCGTGGTTCCTAGGTGCCTCATGCGGCTGTGCTGACAGACATGTGCCTGTGTGGTCGTGTATGTGCCCACCATTACCGCCAGGTGTGTACACAGGCACCTCTTCTTCATGACGCCCCAATAATCAATGTTATGTGTGGAGGCTTCAGCCGTTTGGGGTCTGTCTGGGAAAGCTGTGTCCCCCCCCCGTCACCAGACTCCTGACTGCCACCCTGGTGCGTGGCTCTAGTATTCATCACTGGGCACACCAGCCGCTCAGGATGCCGGGAAAGCTGAGTGACAACTTGTGGAGCTGTTCTTAAAGGGCTTGTCCATTGCTTATTGGCCTTGTTGCTGGTAGTGTCAGAACTTCAGGGGTGACCTGTGTGGCACAGGTGTAGATATTGCAGCGGTGGCACAACCCCTGCCAGTCTGCCCCGGGCAGTGGCCTTCTTTACACGTTTAGTAGCCGGCAGGGGATGTGGCCGGGGTGTGTGGTATCTGCTGCAGGATTTGTTATCTGGATTTCTGCCATTATTTTCGCAGATTACTCGCTGAAAGCTGAGGATTACTCCTATTGGATTACAGTCGGGGTTAATCCACGTGTGAGATCTGCGGCTAATCTGTCACCAAAATCCACGTTTTAAATGTGGATTATCTGAAAAACCCGCGCAGCGTTGGTTCATGAGCGATTGGGGTTTTCACCTAATCCTCACGGCCTATGCCCCCCACTAATTACAGCCTTGTCTGAACAAGCTCTTAATCAGAAGCACAAAATTCATGAAGAGGCGCAAGCCCCTTAATAAAAGTGGCATAAAACGTAAGATATAAAAATTTGTGACTTTATGAACAGAAAAAGGAGAAATCGTTTACTAAATCCCCCCCGATTTAGTAAACGATTTCTCCTTTTTCTGTTCATAAAGTCACAAATTTTTATATCTTACGTTTTATGCCACTTTTATTAAGGGGCTTGCGCCTCTTCATGAATTTTGTGCTTCTGATTAAGAGCTTGTTCAGACAAGGCTGTAATTAGTCCGTGTGCTGTCCAGCAGTACGTCATGCAGGTAGCAGACAGCACGCTGACAAAGCCGGTCACTCACTGTTCACATGAACCTTTTTACAAACACAGATGATCCACATGTAAAAATCCCTACTTTGATCTGTATTCCGGGTCGCACTCGCCATTCTAAGCCAAAGGCGCCGAAAAAATCCTGACCATGTACTGGTTACCATCTGTTTGGCATCCATATTTACAGATCCGTTGCTATTCTTTACACAGGAAACTGTATTTATTCATTTTAATTAAATTGTCAATATAAAACCGAATGATATCTAAAAAGATGGACAAGTGCATGAAAAATTATTTTTTTTCTATATGACACAGTCTATTCTGTATGTATTGGTCTGAACTTGGCCTAAGACTAATGTAGGAAAGTCCGTCCTCAGTAGATTCAGCCCTGTGTGATACAAGCCTCCGGGAATTTCTTCAGAGTATTGAAAAGGAAGTGATCTCTTCCTTATTTCTCACTTTCTAAGTTTGTAAAAATACAAGTGAAACACTTTGGCCTTCTCCCTTATATGATAAATGGACGCGGTCAGAGTGGTCATTATGTGTGTCGCCTCCGAAGACGCCCCTGGGAATATGTCCTTATGAGCCGTCTTATTCTGGCAAGTAGAAAGTCCAACCAGTCACCTTCTGCCTCCTTCTTTTTTCCTTTTTTTCAATTTGTGCCATTTTTTTACAGGCATTTTCAAAGTTCTAAGACAGAAGAATACAATACCTAGAGCATGCTGTCTCAAGATTTAAAGAAAAAAAAAAAAGGACCAGTTTTCCCAAAAAGCCAGAATCAAACATCTATGTAGACATTCTCAAATTTCACTGCTAGTTTTGAAGGGTCTGTCCAAGAGTTTAATATGGGCACCCCCAGCTGTTGGTAGGTGACATGATGACCAATGGGAATCTTTGTATGTAGGCAAATACCACTTTTATGTACATGGAGTAGTGGATGTTCTTCCATTGAAGTGAATAGGAGCAGATCTTCAGTAGCCAAGAGCGGCCACTAAACCGTATACAGATCTGCGCCCTTCTGCTTTGTTCTCTCATTACTTGTGTAACGACAAGTTGTACTCTTGAATGACACCATTGGTTTTACCATAAAGTGTTATTCTATGTGTAGCAGAAATGGTTATCTGCTATGAACACCGGCCACCGGGCGGCGCTCCATAGCATATCTACAATGACAAGCACGGAGGTCTCCTGCAGACTCCCCAGTTGTTATGCCAACCTATCGTCGCCCCGCGATCCTGTGATGGGGCGTCGGTGGCCGTGGCTTGTGATGTGCTTCTGGCGCACTCATGTTAAATTTCGATGTCCGAGATTAAGAAAGACTACCCAAAACAACAGACTGGAGAAAACATCGGACAACAGGAGTGTTCAAATAAAATTGCCTTTATTACAAAGATTGGCGAACAAGTAGTTCTACATTAAAATAAAATAAAAGCATGTGCCCGTACTAGGATAATAAATAAGATAATATAAGGAATAAAAAATAAATTAATATATAGTTATATAGGAATAGATACATGATGATAGTAAAACAATATAATAATTGGTCTCAAAACAACCAATAAGGCTATATGATCCAATAGGAAGCCCCAAAATAATTGGTTCAATTATGCATATCAGATGAGTATGTACAAGTAGTGAATACAAACAAGTATATAACAGATCCACGAGTAAAACGTGTATCCCCAGGCAAATAGAATAAAATGGGAATGCATCAGATTAAAAATAGAAAAAAATCATTCTCCAATAAAAATACAATACAAAGTGTAAGAGTGCTAAAAGGCAAACAGAAGTAAAGTGATATATATAGTGCTAAGGGTGCAGTGAATTATAATATGGAATCAATAAAAAGGGGCTTGTACCTTTAAGGTCCACCAGATCCTAGCACGGCGCACACCCCGACGTGCGTTTTGGAATTAAATTCCTTCTTCAGCTACGTTTGTCTTTCTCTGAGATGCCGCAGGCGTTTCCGAGAAAGCATAGTTTGAAGGTCTATAGGGAGAGACAAGTCCCATGGATGGCTTCTCTCCGTCCCACTCCAGGTGATTGACAAATCTCTTGGGGTGGGTGTTCTGGCCAGGGGCGGTGATTATGCCGGGCTAGTCTCTTCTACGGCAATGGTCCCCAGCCAGCTCTTAAAGCTATGTTTTCTCTGGAACACCTCGGCGTTTGAGAGATACGTACCGGGATGCAGTCATGCTGCCAGTCTCTCGAACATACTGCTCGTGGGTCGCACAGTGTTAATTTAATAACCGGTTGCCTTTAAAATTCTTAGCAGTCAGTCAGGAGATTCACGTGCAGATTAGATAGTCATGCGGATTTTATCATGATATAGCCATCTTTACTCAATATTCTCATATGGTGAATATTATGTGTGGAATCTAAAATAGCAATTCGCAAAAGTACAAAGCGAAGCAATGATGAAATCTCCATAGACTCGCGTGCAGTAATACAGGTAGTACGAGAGAAATCGGTGACTTACAGCATATGTTTTACGATCCTTTCTCACTAGTCAGTCTGTGAAACCTTTGGTCCACTCGCCTTGCTTATGCAATGGTTCTCTAAAAGTCTTAGTGTTCTTGGTTAGTAAAGCAAACATGCAGACGTAAAGCTGCCTGACAGGCCCAAAAAGCACACTTCTGGCCTTTGTTCAGTGAATTGTGGCCTATGGGAGTGTCAATGTATGTGCTAAAAAAAGCGCACTGTGCACTTATCCTTGGCTCACCTGCATGTGATGTGATTTCAACCTGGAAATATCTACGTCATGCAAGCATGAGCACTCTCAATTTTTAGGATGTTTGAATGGTTAAGATGCATAGAGTGGTGCTTGGGCTCAAGAGTCCTATGAGCCTATTCATTTGCTTATACGTGAGCCTGAGCTGTACGTGTTTGCAGAAGTGAGCTCATCAGAGCAGAGTTTTGAGCATTCGCTGGGTGTCTCGGTACCTTGAATGATCGGCAGCACGCTTAGGTATGTAACGCACATTTAAAAAATTTTAAGTTCCCTTTAATTATACACATGCGGAATTACCGCATCCTATACATAGACTGTGTAATTTATCTTGTTTTTTCCTTTGGTTTTGTGCAATTTATCTTGCAGAGACCGAGCATCTCCACAAGATAAACAGACATGCTACGGTCTGAAAGACGCGCCACATTTGCGTATACGCGAGTCTGCCACCTGCGTCTTTGAACGCATAGTGGAGATGGTATTTCATAAAATCCCCTCCACTATGCTTCAACATCTGGCTGCTGCAGATTGGATGCTGCAGCCGCACTAAGGGTCCAATCCGCAGCGTTTACTGACCATGGAAACATACCCTAAAGCTATGTGCACACGTTCAGGAATTTTCGCTATTTTTAGCGTTTTTGCGGCGGTTTTCTGCTGCAAAAACGCTTAAAAAAAGCATGCATTAAGCATCCTATGATTAGAATGCATTCTGCAATTTTTGTGCACATGCTGCATTTTTTTCTGTGAAAAAAATGCATCACGGAAAAAAACGCAGCATGTTCATTCTTTTTGCGGAATCGCAGCAATTCCACTGCCATAGGAATGCATTGAACCGCTTACTTTCCGCATGTGGCTATGCCCACCATGCGCAAAGTGAACTGTTCATGTGCGGATGGTACCCAGGGTGTGGAGGAGAGGAGACTTTCCTCCAGGCCCTGGGTACCATATCCCTGGTAAAACAATAATTAAAATAAAAAATTGTTCTCACCTTCCGGCGGCCCCTGCAGCCTTCCTGCTCCTCAGCGACGCTCCTGGCAACTCCCGTTCCCAGGGATGCCTTGCGACAATGACCCCAGATGACGTAGCGGTCTCACGTGATGCTATGTCATCTGGGGTCATTGTCGCCAGGCATCACTGGGAACTGGAGTTGCCGGGAGCATCGCGAGGACCAGGAAGGCTACGAGGGCCACCGGAAGGTGAGAATATCACGATTTTTTTTAATTATTTTTAACATTATATCTTTTTACTATTGATGTGGCATAGGCAGCATCAATAGTAAAAAGTTGGTCACACTTGTCAAACACTATGTTTGACTCATGTGACCAACCTGTCAATCAGTTTTCCAAGCGATGCTACAGATCGCTTGGAAAACGTTAGCATTCTGCAAGCTAATTACGCGAGTTTTTAGCGGGAATACGCATACCAATAAAATGCGTATTTCCCACGGCCGGGAGTTGCGGGATTTTCGCGGCAATTCCCAACGTATGCACATAGCCTTAACCCCTTCACCCCCAAGGGTGGTTTGCACGTTAATGACCGGGCCAATTTTTACAATTCTGACCACTGTCTCTTTATGAGGTTATAACTTTGGAACGCTTCAACGGATCTTCGCGATTCTGAGATTGTTTTCTCGTGACATATTGTACTTCATGTTAGTGGTAAAATTTCTTCGATATAACTTGCGTTTATTTTTGAAAAAAACGCAAATATGGCGAAAATTTTTAAAATTTTGCAATTTTCAAACTTTGAATTTTTATTCCCTTAAAACAGAGAAATATATCACACAAAATAGTTAAGAAATAACATTTCCCACATGTCTACTTTACATCAGCACAATTTTGGAACCAAAATTTTTTTTTGTTAGGAAGTTATAAGGTTAAAAGTTGACCAGCGATTTCTCATTTTTACAACAAAATTTACAAAGCCATTTTTTTTAGGGACCACCTCACATTTGAAGTCACTTTGAGGGGTCTATATGGCAGAAAATACCCAAAAGTGACACCATTCTAAAAACTGCACCCCTCAAGGTACTCAAAACCACATTCAAGAAGTTTATTAACCCTTTAGGTGCTTCACAGTAACTAAAGCAACGTGGAAGGAAAAAATTAATATTTTACTTTTTAGCCACAAAAATGATCTTTTACAAACTTTTTTTTTATTTTCACAAGGGTAAAAGGAGAAAATGGACAGATAAGGTTGTTATGCAATTTCTCCTGAGTACGCCAATACCCCATATGAGGGGGAAAACCACTGTTTGGGCACACGGCAGAGCTCGTAAGGGAAGGAGCGACGTTTGACTTTTTCAAACTAAAATTGGCTGGAATTTAGATTGGATGCCATGTCGCGTTTGGAGAGCCCCTGATGCGCCTAAACAATGGAAACCCCCCACAAGTGACACCATTTTGGAAACTAGACCCCCTAAGGTACTTATCTAGATCTGTTGTGAGCACTTTGAACCCTCCAGTGTTTCACAAAAGTTTATAAAGCCTGGGTGTGAAAAAAAAAAAATAAATTTTCCACAAAAATGATTTTTTAGTCCCAAATTTTTGAATTTTCCCAAGGAAATTGGACCCCAAAAGTTGTTGTCCAATTTGTCCTGAGTACGCTGATACCCCATATGTGGGGGGGGGAAACTGTTTGGGCGCACGGCAGGGCTTGGAAAGGAAGTAGTAACGTTTTGGAATGCAGACGTTAATGGGGGTCATGTTCCGTTTGCAGTGCCCCAGATGAGCCTAAACAGTGGAAACCCCCCACAAGTGACCCCATTTTTGAAACTAGACCCCCTAAGGAACTTATCTAGATCTTTGGTGAGCACTTTGAACCCCCAAGTGCTTCACACAAGTTTATAATGCCCGGGCATGAAAATATAAAATCCTATTTTTTTCCCACAAAAATTATCTTTTAGTCACTAATTTTTTATTTTCCCAAGGGTAACAGGAGAAATTGGACCACATAAGTTGTTGTACAATTTGTCCTGAGTACGCTGATACCCCATATGTGGGGGGGAACCACTGTTTGGGCGCACGGCAGAGCTCGGAATGGAAGGAGCACCATTTGACTTTTTCCAACCAAAATTGGCTGGAATTGAGTTTGGATGCCATGTTGCATTTGGAGAGCCCCTGATGTGCCTAAACAGTGGAAACCCCCCACAAATGACCCCATTTGGGAAACTAGACCCCCTAAGGAACTTATCTAGATTTTTGATGAGCAATTTGAACCCCCAAGTGCTTCACACAAGTTTATAACGTAGAGCCGTAAAATTTAAAAATCATATTTTTTCCACAAAAATGATCTTTTCACCCCAATTTTTATTTTTCCAAGGGTAACAAGACTCCAAAAGTTATTGTGAATTTGTCCTGAGTGCGCTGATACCCCATATGTGGGGGTAAACCACTGTTTGGGTGCATGGCAGAGTTTGGAAGGGAAGGAGCGCCGTCTGACTTTTTCAACGCAGAATTGGCTGGACGCCATGTCGTGTTTGGAGAGCTCCTGATCTGCCTAAACAGTGGAAACCCCCATAAATGACACCATTTTGGAAACTAGACCCCTCAAGGAACTTATCTAGATGTGTGGTGAGAACTTTGAACCCCCAGGTGTTTCACTAAAGTTTATAACGTACAGCCGTAAAATAAAAAATCTTTTTTTTTTTTTACAAAAATGATTTTTTCGCCCCCAATATTTTATTTTCACAAGGGTAACAGAAGAAATTGGAACGCAAAAGTTGTTGTCCAATTTGTCCTGAGTACACTGATACCCAATATGTGGGCGAAAACTACTGTATGGGCACACGTCGGGGCTCGGAAGGGAAGTAGTGACGTTTTGGATTGCAGACTTTGATGGAATGGTCTGGGGGCGTCATGTCACATTTGGAGAGCCCCTGATGCACCTAAACAGTGGAAACCCCCCACAAGGAACTTATCTAGATGTGTGGTGAGCACTTTGAACCCCAAAGTGCTTCACAGAAGTTTATAACGCACAGCCGTAAAAATAAAAAATCTTTTTTTTTTTTTTGCAAAAATGATTTTTTCGCCCCAATATTTTATTTTTACAAGGGTAACAGGAGAAATTGGACCCCAAAAGTTGTTGCCCAATTTGTCCTGAGTACGCTGATACCCAATATGTGGGAGAAAACTACTGTATGGGTACACGTTGGGGCTCGGAAGGGAAGTAGTGACGTTTTGGATTGCAGACTTTGATGGAATGGTCTGGGGGCGTCATGTCGCATTTGGAGAGCCCCTGATGCGCCTAAACAGTGTGTAGCGCCGGCGTCCCTGCCCTCTGCCAGGCAGGGACGCTGTTCCCCTGCGACAGCGTCCTCTGCCAGGCAGGGACGTCGCCCCACTTACCCGCGCTCAGCGTCCTCCTTCCGCCCTGCTGGGGCCGCGCGCTCCTTCCCTGCTACTGGACTTAGGGCGCGCGCCCGCGCGCTCCCCCGCTCTTAAAGGGGCCGCGCGCATCTTTCAAAAAGGTCCCCGGCCAATGCCGGAGGACTCCACCCTATATAAAGTACTTCCTCCTTAATGGAGGTGCCCGAGCAATGTTGTTATTGCACTGTTCACTACTCTGCTTTAGCCCTCAGGGTCCGTTACCAGTTACCTGCCTGTTTCCTGCCAGTTTGCTGTCTGCTACCTGTCCGTAAGCCTGCCTGGAGGTTCGGCCGTCACATGCGGTGACCATCGGCTATTCCAGAGAATCTCGCCTGCTCACTTGGGGGCGCTCATCTGCCATCTGCCTGCAAACCTACCTGGAGGTTCGGCCGTCACATGCGGTGACCATCGGCAATTCCAGAGACTCTCGCCTGCTCACTTGGGGGCGCTCGTCTGCCGTCTGCCTGCAAGCCTACCTGGAGGTTCGGCCATCACATGCGGTGTCCATCGGCTATTCCAGAGACTCTCGCCTGCTCACTTGGGGGCGCTCATCTGTCATCTGCCTGCTAGCCTACCGGGAGGCTCCACCATCTCAGGTCGTATATACCTGTCCATTCAGAGACTGCCCCGGTCACTTGCCGTGACTACTCGCCTGTCCATTCAGAGACTGCCCCGGTCACTTGCCGTGACTACTCGCCTGTCTATCCAGAGACTGCCCCGGTCACTTGCCGTGACTACCCCCTGTCTATCCAGAGACTGCCCCGGTCACTTGCCGTGACTACCTGCCTGTTTATCCAGAGACTGCCCCGGTCACTTGCCGTGTCTACCTGCCTGTCTATCCAGAGACTGCCCCGGTCACTTGCCGTGACTACCCGCCTGTCTATCCAGAGACTGCCCCGGTCACTTGCTGTGACCTCCCGCCTGTCTGTCCAGAGACTGCCCCCGTCACTTGCAGTGATTTCCTGTCCGTCTCCCCGGGCGCCACCCGCTCCTTTACAAGGAAAGCCTATAATAAAGCTCAGAGGTTCCGCCTCCCAGACCCGTTACAGTTTGCTCGGGCCATGGAACCCGGTGGCACCCAAACTCCCTCGCTCTCTGACCTGTGTCATGAACTGTCTCGTCAGAGGTCTCAACAGGAGTCCATCCTGGGTCACCTGCGGAATGTTAATTCCCGCCTGGACACCCTGACTACTTCACCAGCAACCACCGCGGGCGCCATGACTCGCAATCCGGCAGTTCCGCTGCTTACCAATTCCGTGGTTTCCGTTCCTGGACCTCGACTTTCAGCCCCTCCTCGGTTTGGAGGCGACCCTGCTCTGGCTCGGGGTTTCATTAACCAGTGTACCCTGCATTTTGAACTCCGGGCACACCAGTTTAACTCCGACCGGGCCAAAATTGCCTTCACCATGTCCCATCTCACCGGAGAGGCCCTGGCCTGGCTAAATCCTCTTTGGGAGAGAGAAGATCCTCTGGTGTCTGACCTGTCTGCTTTTCTCTCAGCCTTCCGGAAGGTATTCGACGAACCCGGACGGAAGACCTCCTCTGCATCATCTCTGCTGCGTCTCCGTCAGGGAAGTCTCACCGTGGGTCAATATGCCATACGGTTCCGTACCCTTGCCTCGGAGCTGGCTTGGGATAATGACGCTCTGATATCTGTCTTCTGGGAGGTCTGTCCGGCCGTATTAAAGATGAACTTGCCGGTCGGGACATTCCAACCTCTCTCGATGACCTAATAACTCTTGCCAATCGAATTGATCTACGGTTCCAGGAGCGCGCCAAAGAGGTCACCCGTGAGAGAAGGTTTCCTCGTCTAGCTCCTTCTTTTCAGAGACCTGTAACTCCTTCCGTTTCTCCTCAGGTACACTCTTCTGAGCCTATGCAAGTCGACCAGACCAAGATGGTCAAAGCCCGTCAGGACTCACGCCGTGCCGAGGGGAGTTGCTTCTACTGTGGCAGTAAGGAGCACCGGATCCGTACCTGCCCAGAGAGGTCGGGAAACGCCTGTGTCTAGGTTCGCTCGGAGAGGTCCACCTAGACAAAAATAAATCCTCTTCATCTCTGCTGCTGTCAGTCTCAATTCTCCTCGGTGAGAACCGTTATTTCGAACTAGCCCAACTTGATTCTGGAGCAGCCGGGAATCTTGTTTCACAGGCTCTAGTAGAAAAATATCGCATTCCTACCAAACCTCTGGTTGAACCAGTATCTGTTGCTGCTGTGGATGGGGGTCTCCTACCACGTCCCATCCAACTTATCACTGAAGCCGTAACCCTGCAGGTGGGAATGTTGCATTCTGAGAGCATCTCATTTCATGTTCTGCCTGGACTCTCTCACGCTTTCTTACTAGGTCTGCCTTGGCTCCAAAAGCATGCACCCGTGCTCGACTGGCAGACTGGAGAGATCCTTCGCTGGGGACAGGACTGTCATAAAACGTGTTTGGTTCCTGTTCATCCCGTCCGTCCTTCTCCTACACCAACTAATCTACCAGGGCTCCCGATTCAATATTGGTCATTCGCTGATGTCTTTAATAAAAAGGAAGCAGAGACATTACCCCCTCACAGACCGTATGATTGCCCGATCGACCTGCTACCCGGTACTACGCCTCCCCGTGGGCGTATTTACCCATTGTCCGCTGCTGAGACCAGGTCGATGTCCGAATATATCGAGGAGAATTTGGCCAAGGGACTCATCCGGAAATCCACCTCCCCAGCGGGAGCAGGTTTCTTCTTCGTAAAAAAGAAAGACTGCTCTCTCCGTCCCTGTATTGACTACAGAGGCCTAAATTTGATCACGGTGAAGAATAAGTACCCTCTTCCGCTCATTCCAGAATTGTTTGATCGTCTGAGGGGGGCTAGAATCTTCACCAAACTGGATCTTCGTGGGGCATATAACCTAGTCCGTATCCGTCGGGGAGATGAATGGAAGACGGCATTCAACACCCGGAACGGCCACTACGAGTATTTGGTGATGCCCTTTGGTCTCTGTAATGCTCCAGCAGTCTTTCAGGAGTTGGTCAATGACATCTTCCGGGACCTTCTCTACTCCTGCGTTGTGGTGTACCTAGACGACATCTTGGTCTTCTCTCCGGATCTCCAGTCTCACCGGAGGGATGTTCGTCAGGTTCTGCTCAGGCTCAGGCAGAATCACCTCTTCGCCAAATATGAGAAGTGCCTCTTTGAGCAGACCTCGCTTCCGTTTTTGGGCTACATCATTTCTCAGACAGGCCTACGAATGGATCCGGAGAAACTGTCTGCCATCGAGAAATGGCCCCGACCGGAGGGGTTGAAGGCCATTCAGCGGTTCCTGGGATTCGCCAATTATTACCGCCTTTTCATACCGCACTTCTCTTCCCGGACTGCTCCAATCTCCGCGCTCACCCGCAAGGATGCTAATCCCAAACAGTGGACGCCCGAAGCAGAGGAGGCCTTTCTTTCTTTAAAACAGGCCTTCTCTTCCGCTCCAGTGCTGCATCGCCCGGACGGCAACAAGCAGTTCTTCCTGGAGGTGGACGCTTCCTCTTCTGGAGCCGGAGCGGTACTTACTCAAAAATCTTCATCCGGGAGGATGGTATCTTGCGGCTTCTTCTCCAAACTCTTCTCCTCTTCTGAGCGCAATTACTCCATAGGAGACCGAGAGTTATTGGCCATCAAGCTGGCATTGGAGGAGTGGCGTTACCTACTCGAGGGGGCTCTTCATCCGGTAATCATTTACACTGACCACAAAAATCTGGCTTACCTCCAGCATGCCCAGAGACTTAACCCTCGCCAAGCCCGGTGGTCCTTGTTTTTTGCCCGCTTTGATTTTCTCTTACATTTTCGCCCGGCCGACAAGAACATCAAGGCGGACGCCTTGTCCCGGTCCTTCCTGGTGTCGGATCTCGAGGAGGAACCTAAACATGTCATCGATCCCGCCAGAGTGATGCAGGTGGCTCCCGTGAGTCTAAATCGTCTCCCTCCTGGTAAGACGTTCGTATCGGTAACCGATCGGGAGAGAATCCTACACTGGGGTCATTCGTCTAAACTAGCTGGCCACGCTGGTCAGAAAAAGACCCTCCAGCTCATTACTCGGCATTTCTGGTGGCCTACCCTGCACAAGGACGTAATAGACTTTGTTTCTGCCTGTGTCTCCTGTGCCCGCAACAAAGTTCCGAGACACCTGCCTGCCGGCCGTCTTCTTCCGCTTCCTGTACCCGCTGCCCCCTGGCAGCATATAGCCATGGACTTCATAACAGATCTGCCCGTCTCTGCCGGTTGTACGGTCATTTAGGTGGTCGTTGACCGATTTTCCAAGATGGCTAACTTCATTCCCCTGCCAGGGCTTCCGTCTGCACCCGAGTTGGCTAAAGACTTTATCCGCCACATCTTCCGTCTTCATGGTCTGCCTCGTCACATTGTGTCGGATCGTGGGGTACAGTTCACCTCACGTTTCTGGAGAGCCACTTGTAAGTTGCTAGACGTCACTTGGATTTCTCCTCCGCTTACCACCCGCAGTCCAATGGACAAGTCGAGCGAATCAATCAGAATCTGACCAGTTATCTCCGGCACTTCGTTAATGCCCACCATTCTGACTGGGTGGATCTCCTGCCTTGGGCCGAATTCTCTTACAACAATCACGAGAGCGAATCTTCCTCCAAATCTCCGTTTTTTGTAGTCTTCGGTCAACACCCTCGGATCCCTGTTCCTGTCTCCATCTCTGTGGACAATCCAGCTGCGGAATCTCTGGTTAACGAATTTTCCTCCATATGGGAGAGTACCCGGTCCGCACTCATTCTGTCATCCGAGCGCATGAAGAAACATGCTGACAAAAAACGTCTGGATCCTCCTCAATTCCGTCCTGGGGATAAGGTCTGGCTTTCGTCCAAGTATGTCCGGCTCAAGATTCCTTCCTACAAGTTAGGCCCTCGGTTCATCGGTCCTTTTGAGATCATCAGTCAGATCAACCCGGTGTCCTATAAATTGAAACTCCCGGCCAATTTGCGGATTCCTAACTCCTTCCATGTATCTCTCCTCAAACCGGTGGTACTTAACTCTTTTGTCAAGTCTACAGGTACACCTCCTGCTCCAGTGTCTGCTGAAGACGAATTTGAGGTAGAGAACATTCTGGCCACCAAAATGGTAGGAAAAAAGACCTATTTTCTGGTGGATTGGAAGGGGTTTGGTCCTGAGGAGAGAACGTGGGAGCCTCGGGAGAACATCCATGCCCCTCTCATCCTAGCTAAATTTCTTTCTGGCCTAAAAAAGGGGGGGCCTAAAGGGGGGTACTGTAGCGCCGGCGTCCCTGCCCTCTGCCAGGCAGGGACGCTGTTCCCTGCGACAGCGTCCTCTGCCAGGCAGGGACGTCGCCCCCCTTACCCGCGCTCAGCGTCCTCCTTCCGCCCTGCTGGGGCCGCGCGCTCCTTCCCTGCTACTGGACTTAGGGCGCGCGCTCCCCCGCTCTTAAAGGGGCCGCGCGCATCTTTCAAAAAGGTCCCCGGCCAATGCCGGAGGACTCCACCCTATATAAAGTACTTCCTCCTTAATGGAGGTGCCCGAGCAATGTTGTTATTGCACTGTTCACTACTCTGCTTTAGCCCTCAGGGTCCGTTACCAGTTACCTGCCTGTTTCCTGCCAGTTTGCTGTCTGCTACCTGTCCGCAAGCCTGCCTGGAGGTTCGGCCGTCACATGCGGTGACCATCGGCTATTCCAGAGAATCTCGCCTGCTCACTTGGGGGCGCTCATCTGCCATCTGCCTGCAAACCTACCTGGAGGTTCGGCCGTCACATGCGGTGACCATCGGCAATTCCAGAGACTCTCGCCTGCTCACTTGGGGGCGCTCGTCTGCCGTCTGCCTGCAAGCCTACCTGGAGGTTCGGCCATCACATGCGGTGTCCATCGGCTATTCCAGAGACTCTCGCCTGCTCACTTGGGGCGCTCATCTGTCATCTGCCTGCTAGCCTACCGGGAGGCTCCACCATCTCAGGTCGTATATACCTGTCCATTCAGAGACTGCCCCGGTCACTTGCCGTGACACTCGCTTTATCCAGAGACTGCCCGTCCTGCGTACTACCCTGTTATCCAGAGACTGCCCCGGTCACTTGCCGTGTCTACCTGCCTGTCTATCCAGAGACTGCCCCGGTCACTTGCCGTGACTACCCGCCTGTCTATCCAGAGACTGCCCCGGTCACTTGCCGTGACCTCCCGCCTGTCTGTCCAGAGACTGCCCCCGTCACTTGCAGTGATTTCCTGTCCGTCTCCCCGGGCGCCACCCGCTCCTTTACAAGGAAAGCCTCCTTGTATAATAAAGCTCAGAGGTTCCGCCTCCCAGACCCGTTACACAGTGGAAATCCCCAACAAGTGACCCCATTTTGGAAAATAGACCCCACAAGGAACTTATCTAGGTGTGTGGTGAGCGCTATGAAGCCCCAAGTGCTTCACAGAAGTTTATAATGTACAGCCGTAAAAACAAAAAAAATTTTTTTGTACAAAAATGATATTTTCGCCCCCAGTTTTTTATTTTCCCAAGGGTAACAGAAGAAATAGGACAAATTGCACAATAACTCTTGGGGTCCAGAGTACGCTGATACCCCATATGTGGGGATAAACTACTGTTTGGACGCATGGCAGAGCTCAGAAGTGAAGGAGCACCGTTTGACTTTTTCAACGCAGAATTGGCTGGAATTGAGATCAGACGCCATGTCACATTTGGAGAGCCCCTGATGTGCCTAAACAGCGGAAACCCCCCAATTCTAACTCCAACCCTAACCCCAACACACCCCTAACCCTAGTCCCAACCCTAACCACAAACCTAACCCTAACACACCCCTAATCCCAACCCTAACCCTAATCCTAACTTTAGCGCCAACCCTAACCCTAACTTTAGCCGCAACCCTAACCCTAATGGGAAAATGGAAATAAATACATTTTTTTAATTTTATTATTTTTCCCTAACTAAGGCGGTGATAAAGGGGGGTTTGATTTACTATTTATAGCGGGTTTTTATGATTGGCAGCTGTCACGCTAAAAGACGCTTTTTATTGCAAAAATAGTTTTTTGCATCGCCTACATTTTGAGAGCTATAATTTTTGCATATTTTGGCCCACAGAGTCATGTGAGGTCTTATTTTTTGCGGTACGAGTTGACGTTTTTATTTGTACCATTTTTGAGCAGGTGACATTTTTTGATCGCTTTTTATTTCGATTTTTGGGAGGTTAGAATGAACAAAATCAGCAATTCATGAATTTCTTTTGGGGGAGGCGTTTTTATTGTTCCGCGTGTGGTAAAATTGATAGAGCAGTTTTATTCTTCGGGTCAGTACGATTATGGCGATACCTCATTTATATCATTTTTTTATGTTTTGGCGCTTTTATAGAATAAAAACAATTTTATATAAAAAATAATTATTTTTGCATCGCTTTATTCTGCGAGCTATAACTTTTTTATTTTTTCGCTGGTGATGCTGTATGGCGGCTCGTTTTTTGCGGGACAAGATGACGTTTTCAGCGGTACCATGTTTATATCGGTCTTTTTGATCGCGCGTTATTCCACTTTTTGTTCGGCGGTATATGATAAAGCATTGATATTTTGCTTCGTTTTTTTTTTTTTTTTAAGGGGTTCACTAAAGGGGTTAACTAGTGGGACAGTTTTATAGGGGGGGTCGTTACGGACGCGGCGATACCAAATATGTGTACTTTTATTGTTTTGTTTTTTTTATTTACAGGAAGAAATGAATTTATTGGGGAATATTTTTTTTTTTTTTTAATTTATTTTGGATTTTTTTTTATAACATGTTTATTTTTATTTTTTTAACTTTTTTACTTTGTCCCAGGGTGGGACATCACTGTATTTTATCAAATCGCTGGTGTGACAGTGTGCACAGCACTCTGTCACACCAGCGATCGCTCAGGCATAGCTGCAGGTTTCTCAGTGCCTGCTCTCAGCAGGCACTGAGGAAGCCGCCTCCCTCCAGGACCCCGGCGCCATCTTGGATCCGGGTCCTGGGAGGGAGGAAGCCCTCAGAACAGCGCGATCACATCTCGCTGGTCTGAGGGTCTCAGGGGGGCGCGCAGGGAGCCCCCACCCTGCGCGATCCTCCCCTGTGCCCCCAGTACACCGCGATCATGTTTGATCGCGGTGTGCTAGGGGTTAATGTGCCGGGAGCGGTCCGTGACCGCTCCTGACACACAGTCACGGGTGTCAGCTGTGATAATCAGCTGACACCCGGCGGCGATTAGCTGCGCTCCCCTCAGGAGCGCAGCTGATCGCCTATGACGTACTATCCCGTCCATGGGCAGAATGGCACGGGTTTTATGGACGGGATAGTACGTCTAATGTCAGAGAGGGGTTAAAATACCTACCTGCAGCCGACCCAGAATTGGCATGTCACTTTAGATGCGCCAATTCTAGCTATTTGCCCACCTCTTCCTGATTGCCCTTGAGTGGTGGCAATCAGGGTATTGCAGTTTGGGTTGATAACACCTGTGATTTGTCCAAAATCACATCTGCCATCAAGCCCTGGGCTTAGTAATGGAGAGGTGTCTATTAGTGATGAGCGAGTATACTCGTTGCTCGGGTGATCTCCGAGTATTTGGAAGTGCTCGGAGATTTAGTTTCTGTCGCCGCAGCTGCGTGATTTACGGCTACTGGACAGCCTGAATCAGGGTGGATTGATTTAAATCACGCCGATTTAAATCAACGATTTAAATCATGATTTAAATCAAATGATTTTTTTCTTTTAAATCGTGATTTTAATCATGATTTAAATCGTGATTTTAATCATGATTTAAATCACTGATTTAAATCAAAAGATTTTTTTTATATAAATCACGATTAAAATCTAAAACTTTCAATCATTGTTCAATTAACTCCACACTTCTAGCTTGGTTTCACTTTCTGTAGCTTGGTTTCAGTTTCTTTTTCCATTCAGTTGACATGCCCAAACTTGTTGGATAGTCAGTCAGCAGTACTTGGCTGTAGTAACAATCAAACTTCAGAAGTGATCTGCGTGAGCCATGACAGGTCGTAAGAGAGACCCTATTTGGGTTCATTTTGTTGAGATGCCAGCAGAGCTTGGAAAGAAAGGTGGGAGAGCAAAGTGCAAATACTGTCAAAAGGATATCCAAGGACTTGTTTGCCGTTTGAAATCACATTATGAAAACTGCAACCAGAAGGGAAATGAAGATGTTGATAGTGATACAACTAATGTCAATGAACCCCCACAGCTTCTTATGCACCAGGACCCTAGCACTAGTGGTAAGTCTGGCAATTACAACCTATTCTAACAGACGTTTTACTGGGATGGTTAAAGTCTATGAAAAGAAAAATTTCTAGCACTAGTTCTGGAGTATAGAATTTAAATTTATGTTAAGGCAATATTTCACAGAAGATTAACGTTAAGTAAAAATAAAAGAGTGTGTATACGCCTATTTTTTTTTTTTTATTGTAGGCTACAATTCACTTTTGAAGTCTGCCAAATTGACCATTTTTTAAAAAAACATTTTTAAAACTTTTGTGACATAATTTTTTTCAGTTGCTCTGATATTACTAGTATTACAGCAACTTCACCGGAAACTTGAGTAGCATAACTTTTGAGACAGCCCTTATAGGACGAGGACCATTACATTGTTCAAAAAGTTTGTTTCAAAATATTTTCGTTATATTTCTTCAAATACGCAGTCGAATTATATTTTTAATTACTGTGCTTTCAGGGTCAAATATGGCTTGTGCTGCACGTGACAATCAATATCTGGGTACAACTTCAACAAAGCAGCCCAACAAAAAACTTTGCATGCAAAGTGTAGAAAAATTCCTCTTAAAGACTACACGAGCCAGAAAGAACATTTTGATGAATTAATTGCTAAATTCATATTTGCAACCAATTCTTCTTTCCGACTAGTTGAACACCCATTGTTTGTACAAATGATCGAAGGAATAAGACCAGGCTACAAACCACCAAGTAGATTTGATATCTCAGGAAAACATCTTCAGGCTGTATACGACAAAGAAAGAGTGGCTTGTACAAAATATTTGAAAGACAAAGTTGTTAACATGAGCTTGGATGGTTGGAGCAACATCCACAACGACCCCATAATTTGCACTTGTGTCACAACAGAAGATGGTGAAACTTACCTTACAGACACAATCGACACATCTGGAAATTCACATACTGCTGAATATTTACTTGAAATTGCTAAGAACTCAATTCACCAATGCCAAGAACAGTTTGGATGTAAAGTAAGGAGCTTAGTTACTGATAACGCAAGCAATGTGGCAAAAATGCGAGCGGAACTGGCACATGAGGATGACACAAATGTCATAACATACGGTTGTTCTGCCCATTTGTTGCATCTTTTGGCAAAAGACCTGCATATTTCGGGTGTCAAGGAACATGTTGTAGAAATTGTTAAATATTTCCGCAATAATCATTTTGCACAATGCAACCTACAGGGAAATGGGAGGACTGAAGTTGGTTCTACCACAAGATGTTAGATGGAATACCTTGGCTGAATGCTTGGAACTGTTTATTAACAACTGGTCAAAATTAGTGTCCATTTGCGAAACACATCGGGATAAAATTGATGCTAATATACGAAGCAAAGTATTAAATCTTGGTGTGAAAAGAAATGCCGAGGACCTTTTGGAAAGGTTAAAGCCAATATCTATTGCGTTGGATAAAATGCAGAAAGATACTGCAACCATAGCTGATGCCACAGAAGTTTGGAAAGATTTAGAAGGTTCGCTAGATCGCTTGAACCTCTCAAACAATGTAAAGGTTGCAATACACCACCGCAAGGACCAAGCATTAAAAGAAGAACACTATTTAGCCAATATCTTGCATCCCATCTACAGAGGGAAAAAACTATCTGAGGCGGAAATCAACTCTGCAATGGAGTGGCTCGCCAATACTAACCATGACATTGTGGCAACTGTGCTGAAATTGAAGTGTGAATCTGCACCATTTCAAAAATACATGTTTGCAGATAACGTCGTTAATGAACTAAAACCACTGGACTGGTGGAAGTCGCAATCACTTGTTCTTCCAGCGAAGATAATAAATGTAGCTACTCAGCTACTGACTGCATCGGCTTCATCGGCAGGAGTAGAGATATTGTTTTCTTCATTTGGTTTTGTGCACACAACAGTCCGAAACCGCTTAGGAACTGCTAAAGCAGGACAACTAGTTTTCCTATTAAAAGTCCTAAATAAACAGTAGGCTTAAAGGACTGATGTATTCACTGAAGATGTTTGCTTACTTCAAACGTTAGAGATAGGCTATTGTTAAAAAGTACTTAAGGTACTGCCACACTAAACTATCCCGCTAGCGATCACGATAACGACGCATACTAATGCGATCGCTAGCGGGATAGTTTCAATATCGCTAGTAGCGGCTTAATTTAGCGATGTCGTTAAGGACGCTATCGCGGTTAGCGATCTCCTTAACAACTTTAGCGGTACAAAAATACCGCTAAATCGCTAAAAAAAGGTGCCACACTCAGCGATATATACTTACCCAGCGGGAGCGCCGACGATAAAAATAGGGTCCGGACCGATGTCAGCGACGAACGAGATCACAGCAGGATCTCAGCAGGGGCCACGTCGTTGCTACATGCCACACTGAACAACGTCACTAACGAGATCGCTAAATAGTGACGTTTTTTAGCGATCTCGCTAGCGACGCTGTTTAGTGTGGCATACCCTTTACTCTCTGTAGTTCAATTCTGATTGTTTAATAGTGCAAATAAAAATTATTAGGTTTCATAATCATCAACTGTTTTAATATTTTTATTTGTGTAAAATAATTTGATTTGCAAAAAGACAAAGTTTTGCTTGTGTACAACTTGATTAAAAAATCCTATTTAAATCAAAAAAATCCGATTTTTTTTTTTTTTGATTTTTTTTTTAAAAAATCATGATTTTTATCCACCCTGGCCTGAATAGATGTGGGGATTGCCTGTTTGTTAGGGAATCCCCACATGTATTCAGGCTGTCTAGCAGTCGCAAATCATGCAGCTGCGGCGACATAAACTAAATCTCCGAGCACTTCCAAATAATCGGAGATCACCCAAGCATACTCACTCATCACTAGTGTCTATTAGACATCCTCATTGCTAAAAATCTAAAATAAAAACACATACAGGAAAAACACTTGCTCAAAAAATGCTCAAAAGTGCGTTGAGCATTTTTTGACACAGAAAAAAATCACAGCATGCTCTACTCTCATCTGTTTTAATGACAAGAACAGTTCACATGATGGCAGTCAGCTCCTCCACTTTTCCCCAATGCAGATAGGCCCACAATCATTTCAACATTTGTCTGAACTCGACCTTAGTCAGCGTTCACACTACAGCTTTAACCTGAAGTGGAAACCACACCTTGATGTATATACTTTGAACAATAGAAACCACTGGTGCTCGACAGACTGCATTGACTTAAAACAGGGGTGGGGAATCTTTTTTTCTGCCAAGGGCCATTTGGATATTTATACCATCCTTCGGGGGCCTTACAAACTCCGCCCACAAAATAGATCCTGACTCTGGCACTGGTGCCAGGACGTAATCTTGCATTGCATGCCCTTCAGTGTTTAGTAGTGAACACTGCGTGTGTGTGCTAACAGAGGAAGAAGAAATTAATGAGCTGGTGGCAATCAAAATACAGCTCTCTGCCCAAAAATGCGGTCCCTGAGAATATGCTGGGGGGCCTGATAAAAGGTCATCGAGGGCCGTAAATGGCCCGGGGGCCTGAGGTTCCCCACCCCTGACTTAAAAGGTCTGTTGTCTTTCTTCATGGGTCCTGTTGTTTTAGCCTTGTACAATAGCATTATGTGCGGGCCAGATCTTCTGAGACTGCTGATGGAGCTCTGACAGCGGTGTGTAAAGGGTATGCCACACTAAACGAGATCGCAAACGAGATCACTAGAACATCACTATTTTGCGATCTCGTTAGCGACCTCGTTGTGTGTGGCATGTAGCAACGATGTGGCCCCTGCTGTGATGTCGCTGATCGTTCACTAGAGTTCTGGACCGTTGGCGTCCCGCTGGTGAGCCTGAATCGCTGTGTTTGGCACCTTTTGCGAACGACGAGCGACCTCGTTTGTGACGCATATGACTGTTTTGCGTCACGGAGTGGATCGCAATATCTGTAAGTTCTCTTTGCGTCACAGAGAGGATCGCAGAAGTTGCAAAGCAGGCTAGCAGGACGCAGAGAGCAGGAGCGATGCTGGAAATTCCTATGAATCAGAAGTGCTCAGTACATGCTAATGACATCCTAACGACTGCCAAAGTCGTTAAAGAGATCGCTGACCGCTCATGAGTCGTTTTTGAGATCTCCTGTTTGGCAGCTACTAGCGACCTAAAAGAGATCACAAAAACGATCTCGTTAGCTTGCGTCGTTATTGAGATCGCTAACGAGATCGCTAAGTGTGGCAGTACCTTAAAGGTACTGCCACACTAAACAATCCCGCTAGCGATCTCGTTAACGTCGCATACTAATGAGATCGCTAGCGTGATTGTTATAATATCGCTAGTAGCTGCCTAATTTAGCGATGTCGTTAAGGACGCTATCGCGGTTAGCGATCTCCTTAACGACTTTGGCGGTACAAAAACACCGCACATCGCTCACAAAAAGGTGCCACACTCAGCGATATATGCTCACCAGCGGGACGCCAACGATAAAAATAGGGTCCAGAACGATGTGAACGATGAACGAGATCACAGCAGGGGCACAGCAGGGGCCACGTCGTTGCTACATGCCACACACACCGGCGTCACTAACGAGATCGCTAAATAGTGACGTTTTTTAGCGATCTCGTTAGCGACGCTGTTTAGTGTGGCATACCCTTAAGGCCATATTCACATATCTAGTTGCTCTTTTCATTTTGCGATGACACAAATAATATAATCCATCACAGCATCCATTTATTTGAATTAGTACAGAAACTGCCTAAAATTTCCATTTTATTGCAAGCCGTTTTTTAGCTGGCACAAGAAACTATTGCAACTGGACATTAAAGTCTATCTGAAACAGATAATGAGAGCTCATCTATTATGTCATCTGTTAACAGATTAGTTTTTTTCAGTTCTGCGCGTGCCCAAAACACTAGCGGTATTCAGAGACGCCACTGGTACAAATGGATGCAAAACGGAAGGTAAAGAGTGCATCCGTGTTTGCTCCATTTTTTTTAATTTTAAGATTCTGGAACCGTTAAAAGACTATGACTGCACATGTGAACAGAGCCTAACCTTTTGTTGATTTTCTACAGTCTGAAATGATTACTCGGCCCCCTAAAGGGTTTTGCCTCTTAATACTAACCTATTACCTGCTTGTTAGGGGCCTTGCCCCCCACTGATGCCACCTTTATGATGTGTGATTGACAAGTTTCCATTTCTTTCCCACCCGTGAAAATGAATAGCCTTTTAATTTCAATCAATATTTTCTTTGTTCTCTCTGACCTTAAAATGAAAGGCTTTGTGAATTGAATAGAGATGGCTTATTGATAACCTCTGTCTTCACAGGATTAATATAACATCTGCTCTTTTGACACGTGCATGTTCTTCAAATGCACCATTGATGTCTAAAATCAGGTTTTAATTTAGATTTTTTTCAGCGTTTCCTCTGATGTGCAGTTATATTATATCTTGCCGTTTTTTTATTCTCTCTGAGAGAAAGCAGTAGTTGGTGTTTTACTAGAGATTTTACTTAAAGCAGCATTTGATCAAAATGTGTTGTTTGTTAAAGGGAGCCTGTAGGGTCCCCTGTGTCCTCCAGCCCAGCAGCATTCGCCTATGTATGAGAAAATTCCCTGCCTGTATAACATTAAGTGAAAACAAGGTATAAAAAAAAAAAACATTTATAATGTCCGTTTCCTATGCTAATGAGGGTTTTGACTAGTCTATGGGGCATTCCCCAGACTAATCAGCCCTCTTGCTGTGTTATCATGCCCACAGAAGTTTTGAAGATGGCTTCCGGTCATGCGCAGTGCACGCCTCTGAACCCGGGAAGCGTACACCTGGTTTCAGAGACGCAGTGACTCTGTAAAAATTATCGGCGCACATGCACTAGATTTGCATGAGCGGCAATGACGATCCTCCT